>JAWPHD010001298.1:0-336424 GCA_037043455.1 Cyrtodaria siliqua
CAGATGATATATTGTGTATGGCATATGACATAATGTGTATGACAGATGCTATACTGTTTATGACAGTTGATATACTGTGTATGACAGATGGTATACTGTGTATGACAGATGATATACTGTGTATGCCAGATTATCTACTGTGTATGACAGATGTTATACTGGGTTTGGTTTCATCCCGGGCTAAACTTATACTGTTCGAAGTTTGAGCCAGCATTTCTACTAGAATAGGTCATATTGGGCGCAAAAACTGAATACTGATTATAAACTGAGTATGACATCTGATATATTGAGTTTGACAGACGATATACTGTGTATGACAGATGATATACTGTGTACGACAGATGATATACCGTGAGTGACAGATGATATAATCTGTATGACAGATAATATACTGAGTTTGACAGATGATATACTGTGAGTGACAGATGCTATACTGTGTATGACAGATGATATACTGTGTATGACAGATGATGTTCTGTGTATGACAGATGATATACTGTTTTTGACAGATGGTATACTCTATATGACAGATGATATACTGTGTGACAGATGCTATACTGTGTATGATATATGATAGATTGTGTACGACTGATGATATGCTGTGTATGATAGCTACTATACTCTCTATGGTAGATGATATACTGTGTATGATAGAAGCTATACTGTGTTTACAGATGATATACTGTGTTTACAGATGATATACTGTGTTTGACATATGATATACAGTGTTTGACATATGATATACTGTGTTTACAGATGATATACTGTGTTTGGCATATGATATACTGTGTTTGACATATGATATACTGTGTTTACAGATGATATACTGTGTTTGACAGATGATATACCATATTTATAGATGATATACAGTGTTTGACATATGATATACTGTGTTTACAGATGACATACTGTGTTTGACATATGATATACTGTGTTTGACGTATGATATACTGTGTTTACAGATGATATACTGTGTTTGACAGATGCTATACTGTGTTCACAGATGATATACTGTGTTTGACATATGATATACTGTGTTTGACGTATGATATACTGTGTTTACAGATGATATACTGTGTTTGACATATGATATACTATGTTTGACATATGATATACTGTGTTTACAGATGATATACTGTGTTTGACAGATGATATACTATATTTATAGATGATATACAGTGTTTGACATATGATATACTGTGTTTACAGATGACATACTGTGTTTGACATATGATATACTGTGTTTGACGTATGATATACTGTGTTTACAGATGATATACTGTGTTTGACAGATGCTATACTGTGTTTACAGATGACATACTGTGTTTGACATATGATATACTGTGTTTGACGTATGATATACTGTGTTTACAGATGATATACTGTGTTTGACAGATGATATACTGTGTATGCCAGATGGTATACTGTGTGCAAGCCATGCTATACTGTGTTTGACAAATAATATAATGTGTATGCCAGATGGTATTCTGTGTATGACAGATGAGACACTGTGTATGCCATATGCTATACTGAGTTTGACAGATGATCAAATAGATGATATACTGTATATTACAGATGGTATACTGTGTATGATAGATGATATACGGTGAATGACAGACGAATAAATAAATGAATGAATGAATGAATGAATGGATGAATGGTGTTTTACCGCACGTCGACACATAAATAGTCATATTTAGGCAAAAACTGAATACTGTGTATGACAGATTATATACTGTGTATGACAGCTGATTTACTGTGCATGACAGATGATATACTGTGTATGCCAGATGATATAATGAGTTTGACAGATGATGTACTGTTGATAACAGATGATATACTGTGTTTGAAAGACGATATACTGTGTATGACAGATGCTATACTGTGTTTGACAGATGATATACTGTGTATGTCAGATGATATACTGAGTTTGACAGATGATCAAATGGATGTGTATTACAGGCGGTATACAGTGTATGATAGGTGATATACAGTGCATGACAGACGAATGAATAAATGAATGCTGTTTTACCGCACGTCGACACATAAATAGGTCATACTGTGCGCAAAAACTGAATACTTTGTATGCATCTGATTTAATGTGCATGACTAATGATTTACTGTGTATGCCAGATGATATGCTGAGTTTGACAGATGATGTACTGTTGATAACCGATGATATACTGTGTTGAAAGATGCTATACTATGTTTGACAGATGATATACTGTGTATGACAGTTGATATACTATGTTTGACAGATGATATACTGTGTATGACAGTTGATATACTGTGTATGCTAGATGATAAACTGTGTATGACAGATGGTATACCGTGTATGACAGATGGTATACTGTGGACGACAGATGTTATACTGTGTATGACAGATTATCTACTGTGTATGACAGATGCTATACTTGATTTGGTTTTATCCCAGGCTAAACTTATACTGTTCGGAGACTGAGCCAGTAGTTCTACTAGAATAGGTCATATTGTGCAATATTATACTGAGTTTGACAGATGATATACTGTGTATGACAGATGATATACTGTGTATGACATATGATATTCTTTTTATGACAGATGATATACTGAGTTTGACAGGTTATATACTGTGTATGACAGATGATATACTGAGTTTGACAGATGATATACTGTGTATGACAGATGATATACTGAGTTTGACAGCTGATATACCGTGTATGACAGATGATATACCGTGTATGACAGGTGGTATGCTGTGTATGACAGATGATATACTGTGTATGAAAGATGCTTTACCGTACGACAGATGCTATACTGAGTTTGGTTTCATCCCATGCTGAACTTATACAGTTCGAAGTTTGAGGCAGCATTTCTACTAGAATATGTTATAATATTGGATTCCAACACACCAAATTAAACGATGGTAAAGTCGTCAAGAAGTATAATGTGCAATTAAAAGTTAAAAATCTTTAAAACTGAATCAGTGAATCCGTCGCATAGTAGACAGTAAATAAGTAGATCTAAGACTAAAACGACTACCTGGAAAGGCTGTTAGTAGCGTCTGAATTGCTCGGGTCCTTATTTTTAATAACGTTTTGGTTCGGAAAATAAGCAGACGACAATTTCGTGTTGTATGTTTTGACGTCACATGGCATCGGGCACGTGCATTCCTTAGTGAAGGAAAGCGACGTAAAGTTTGCTGTAAAATATACAATAGATATACTGAAAATAAAGAGAAGTTCTAAAACACTTGCAGTTTCTGAAATAACATTAAACTTGCAATATTGAATCATATAAAATGTGAAATATGCTTCCACTACATAAATGGAACTACATTTAGGGCCATGGGCTGACGCCAGACGTTTTACTTCCGGCGACTAGTGGGGAAAAGTGATTAGACAATGGCTTAGGCATTTTCTGCTGAGACATATCGGATGCGTGCGCAGTGCAGTGCATAGAGTGCGTGCGCCTCCTTGAAAAACGAAGTTTATTTGAAATTAAACGCTGTTGTTTTTTTCACCGAATTTGGAAAACGAACGCCAACATGACGAATACCAAATGTTGCTTGACTCTAAATCGTTGGATGAAACAAGTTGTTGTCGAAAGAACTGAAATCATAGCTAACTTAATTAACGGCACTAACCCGCCAAATACCGGCAAAATTACACTACAAAATCGTTTATTCAAACCCTGTCCAGGTGTTCAGATCATAAACTAATGTATTTGTGCCGATTAAAAGCATAGGTTTATTCACGGGTGCTTAAAACACATGAGATTGAATATGTAGAAAATGAACTATGAGTTGGAACTCTTAATTCGACGCTTTAGATTTGAGGTTTTGTCTGGCTCGTTAAAGCCGTTTATATTTTGTCGACAGTTCGGATTTTCAAAATATGTAAGTTATGTGTATAACACATCGTCAGTAGGTTTAAAAACGGCATACATTTGTCATAAACTTTGCCTGTTGATGGCGGAATAGGAACTTTAAGCTCGTAATTTATTACGCAAAAAAAAGCAACAGTGTAATGCTCAAAAAAGAGTCCAAACACGTTGGTATGCATGCATCAATATATTTTTGGAACGGAATCCCATTAAAGTATGTACTTTTCTTGACACCGTTATTGGCAATTAATGTAGCTAATAATGCAACTCTATAATGTAATTAATTTAATCATTTAACTGCGTATATTATTTACCTTTGGCTGACCGGTAACACTCCAAAGTAGCAATTGGGTCACACTCCTTTTGGTCTCCTGAAAAAATGTATAACACACACATGTTGCATGCATGTAACTATATATGTATACACCCCTAACACCTATATATATATGGAGTGCGTGGTCCGGTGGTAGAGTGTCGGACTCCAAATCGAGAGGTCGAGGGTTTGATCCTCGCCGTGGTCATTTTTGGTTTGCTATGTACTTCACTGACTTAGAGGACGAATATTACTTAAAAAGGTGCGGAAAGCATTGATATCGGAATGCTTAATTTAGTCATACTTCGATTTTATTTTATTTGCAAATTCAGTGGAAGACTTAAACAATAAAATACTTATATTGCATGATTACTGCGAAAGGTGGAAACTTCCCTTAAACATGGACAAATATAAATAATGATCTTTAGAAAAGGAGGTATTCAACCAAGAAATTTAGCTTTTCACACCGACGGTAAACTTATAGAGATAGTTAATACATGTTCATGCCTAGGTATTGTTTTTACCTCTGGCAAATTGTCAAACAATCCTATCCGGACAAGAACAGAAAGCAATTTTTATATTAAATACAGATTTATACAGTTTTATCAATATTACACCGAGACAATATTTAGACCTATTTGATAAGTTGGTAACACCGAGACTTAACTACGGCAGCGAAATGTGGGATTTCTGTCAAGCTAATATAATTGAACGAGTTCATATGCAGTTCTGTAAACAATTATTGGGAGTTAAAACGTCAACGCAGAATGATTTTAAATATGGCCGGGGAATTGGATAGACACGTAGACTGTATATCGTTATCAAATATTGGTTAAAAGTTACTGATGCGGACGAGTATATTAACTGTGTGTATAACCTTATGTTAAAGACCAAACACCAACTAATTAAAACAACGTTAGTACAGTTGGGATTTTTCGAGGTGTGGTTAATGCAAGGTGTGAAATGCTATAGCATGTTGAGATAGCATGTTTGTATCTACAAAACATGGTGGACCTATATATAAATAAATAGTATTTATGTATCCACTCAACTTAGTGGAACAATATATAAATAGATAGCATGCATGTTTATATCTACAAGACATGGTGGACCTATATATACATAGATAGTATTTATGCTTCCACTCAACTTAGTGGAACAATATATGAATAGATAGCATGTTTATATCTACAAGACATGGTGGACCTATTAGGCAGGGACCCAACTTCTCGTATCGTGCAAAAAACTTTTGGTTTACCCGGAAAGATATACTCGTGATTTTTTGCATATCAATAGCAGAAACTGTACTCTATACGAAACCACTGTTTGGATTTATGGTATTCTTTGCATTTCTTAAGACCAAAGCATTTTCTACGGAAGCCCATAAGTGATAAGAAAATATTGATATTCAAAGAAAAAATGTGTACAAGTTTATATTTTAGCGATATGATTTTGTTTTGTACATATATAAGACATAAGCACGCCTGATTATATTCTGTTTATGCCGAATGCAATTTTCAATAATTTTTTTTAAATCAAAAGCGGTTTAAGGATTGAAGATGGCGGGCAGATGGGTGGAGGGAGGGACGGGTATCCACCTTTTGGCTAAAGCTTTCATGCACGTTGTTAATAACTTCTGTAATTGTTTTCGGTTAAAACCAACTTTACTGTGAAGTGTTATATCGTTAAGATGCAAATTTCTTACGAGCAACGCCGATTTTCTCCTTTTCAGAATAGAGTTATGACCCCTGAGTTACTTAACAAAAATGCACATTTTGGGTAAAGCTTAGGTGCAAGGTTTTGATCACATCTTTATCTTATTTTGGATTTCAACTAAAATTGCTGTGAAGCTTTATATCAAACAGACATCACTTCCTTACGATCAATGTGTACCTTTGCCTTTTCTAAATAGAGTTATGGCCCCTGATTATCTACGAAAATACATTTTTGTGTTGAGTTTATGTTAATTAATCAAGTTTTGTTCAAAATTAAACAACATTTTGGGCGGAAATTTTATATACATATAGGATACAAGTATATGTTAATAATATTTATGATACATCAAATTGTTTTGCCATTTTGGAATAGAGGTATGACCCTTAATTTACTTAGAACATATGATTATTGCAACAACTATCTTTAATTGTGTAGGGTTTAAACCATATCGTTTAGTGTGAAGTCTTAATAACATTAATATACTGGCAGATATTTAGAATCCGTTCGATGGTAGCTTTTAGATTTCTTAATACAGTTATGGACCTTTAATTTACCTTTAAAATAGAATAGTATTTACTGCAATGACTGTCTTTTCAAATTGTAAGCTTCCAAATTGGTTCCCTATTTTGTCACAGTCGTATGATTGTATTTATCAGAAAAATAACGGGTTTTTTATTGGCTAGTTTCGTTGGAAGGCGATTGAGCGACGTCAGTGTTTGGGTATGACGTCTGACAGAATTTCTCCAAAACATCTTGAATACTATCTAAATGATTTATTTGAAATTTGCACTTTTGTTACATATGATCATTAACTGTCCAACCAACATTGGTGTTTCTGTTACCTTGCGTTTCAATTCTAGGTTCTGATTGATTGAACAGGCAACTTTTAGTTAAGAAGTTTGTCAACGTTTCTCAAACACATCATGAACTTGAATATTTTCCTACGGTTTGTATGCCTTGATCCATGGGACTCAATATATTAAATAGTGTAATAGAATCATGTTTACAGCTTAAAACTATAAGTATCACTAAATGTGATCCATATCCTATTTCGAGTCAGAAACAAATTATGGTATAAAAGTCGAGAAGGAAATATAACATTCACAGAACACAGTCAGTCAACCAAACACACGTATTTGAAACAAACACCAATCACAAGGATAGAAAAGAGAAAAGTATGCTAAATGGCAAACTCAAACGGTTGAAATATGGGTACCTACTTGGAATGGTCAGTGACAATATGGGTACCTCCTCGGAATGGTCAGTGACATAAAGGCTGCTGGGGTTAAACCAGGTTCTAGAGTGCACCATACCTCACTCTTACCCTATTTTCATTCCAATAAAATTCGACCAGCCAGGCTATAACCCCTTACAAACTAGGAAGTATTAATAGCAATTAGCAGGCAATATAAGTAAAACACAAAATGATCATGTATATATGAATAGAAATTCCCAGAAAGTCACAAAGCAAATACTTGTCAGAAGCCAGGACAAAAAAAAGAATATGACGATAAGACAATATTAAAGTCAAAAATTAGGCGTTACCATCCCTTGCCCTATTTAGGTAGAAGCACATGCATTCATTACGATATATAGTATAGAAGGATAGAGATAGAGAGCAGAAGAAGGCCCTTTACTATAAACATATACTATAACTATATTCTCTCTAGCCTTCTATACTATTTATCCTAATAAATGCCTGTGAGTAGAAGTCATCATAGGGTTCAAAATCTGTCGGGTCATCGCAACATTAATTGTAAAGCATTGTGGCGAACTGTAAATGGGTCAACATCTAAACATGCAGTGCATTGCAGAATGATAGGGTCATATCCTATTTTGTTATGTTTGTTAACAAGTTTAACACAGATTGTATGAATGTCTGTACATATAGTCATCATAGTATTCACGTTGTGACAGACCTTGTAGCAGAAGAGTTCTGACAATACTTTAAGTAAATCAGGGTTATGATAATAAACCTTTGCAAAGGTTTGTCCGGATATAAAACTCAATGAAGCACTATTAAAGCTGGAGTAGATGAAAAGCAAAACAAACTTCCAACTATGTACGGGATACCTAATTTACAAAAACAGCCTAATAAAGCACACTTTCTTCCTATTTCTAGTGTCTGCACCACTACAGACATCTCCAAAGGTATAACGTCCTGTCTTACTGCCGCTGTAGATCACGTAACACAATATTGTGCTAAAGCTTATGCTAACTCTTGGATTAATATATTTTAGTCGTTATGACTTTCTTGAAAAAGAATGCAGTAAACGTCACGCAAACCTTTTTAAATATAAGCTTATTGCTCTCATTCAATATTTATTTTAGTGAATAAACACTAATGTTTGCTCAGCATTATACTGCGGTAGAATAAAATGTATTCTTTGGCATATCACTCCGCCATTAAAACAATCAAAATGGACTCTACCATTGCGTTTTCCATAGGGTTGCAATATAGCTTTTGTTCTTACCATCACTTTCTAAAATTTCATAGCTCTAAACAGCCTACCTAAAATTAATATACTAACCTAATTTCATCAAAAAAGTAAGCGGAGTTCCGTTCGATTGTTTACCACTCAGCAACACCCCATGGCATTAGTGGTGTCAGGTCGCGGAGATGATTTCTGATAACCATTTTGATATTTAAGCTATGGTCATGTGATAAATTATGACGTAATCGCAGACTATTTTCTAAGACGTTGACAGAGTCACATGGTGATCCAGGTAAAGATTGGGTAATGATCACTGTTTAAAGGCTTATCAAAGGAGGTTGTCATCTTATTATTTTGCAACGCACTGCATGTTTAGTGGTTGACCCATTTACAGTTCACCGCTTTGCTTTGCTTGATTTAGCGATCGCCGGAAAGATTGTGGACCTATGATAACGTCTACCTAAATCCTGAAAGGACGGTAACGTTCGATGGTTGTCTTTAATATTGTCTAGTCGTGCCCTTAACAGTGTCAAAATTGAAATGATCTCTCTTGTCATAGAGTTTGCTGATTATTTCTCAGTTTCAATCGCGAGATGTAATTCGAGTAAAGAAGATATAGCAACTATGAGAAATATTAGCTTTTTTGAGGTGAAGTTCTTTGGAAAGAAAGTATATGTAGTAAAGAAAAGAATCAGGTCTCGATACTGTAGTTTGATATTTCATATACACATATAGGTTTCAAATACTGGAACTGTATTTGCCGAAAAGGACGTGTGCAAATTTCTTTATTTTCCTTTGACTGTTTGTTCAGCGACTGTCATATATTTGCTTGGTACAAATGGGTTACCGTAGAAATTGTCCAATATATCATCCTTATACAAAGAGGTATAATAAAAGGCTTCGATTACATCTGCCTAAGCGTATCTGGTAAAAGACTAAAAATGAAACCTCTAACATCACAAAACAAAAACAAATCTGCAACAAGAGTTGCACATTTCGTTCTCATTTGGGATTCCAACATTTTGTCTATAAACAGTAGTGTCATACCTAACTAGTTACATATGTGTAAAAAATATTATCTTATATGAATATAAATGCTTCGAAAACAACTACGTGACAAGTCCACATGGTGCAATTGTCCAAAACCCAACAACTAAATATTAGTGAGTATCAGAACTCGTTTACTGAAGTTGCTGTGTACTCAGTCTGAAATTTAAATATTTGCAAACATCAAGGGCGATAACTTTGTAAACCACTCCTCAATTGTTCTCATTGTCAAACAAAACCGAGACCTTAATAATATTACTCCAAAAAGCATGGAAAATCAAATGCTATTTATTACAATCATCGTGAAAACAATCACACTCCTTAGTCAGAGGACGATATCCTCTTTGTTCAATTAGAATATTACACAGTAATTGATGATATTTCAAAGGAAAGTAGGAAACAATCAGTCGATCGAATTTTTCGACAATTTAGAGCAATAACTTGATACTCGTCTAACCTGTCTGAAATCCGTTTGATATAAAGTTACACGCCAAACTGTGTGAAAATCGAAACCAATTTATTTAATGTATTGCGTACGAAAGCTGAAATTTGCATTTTTGCAATAATCAAGGGCAATAACTCAGTAAGGCAGGTGTCAATTCTGCTCAATGTCATCTTGTCAAAGTTCATTTTCATATAAAGTCTCACACTAAATAATGTGAAGATCGGAATCCGTTTACTAAAGTAATGTGTGTACTCAAGCTAAAATGTGCCTATTCTTTCAATAACCAAGAGTAAAAACTCTTTAAAGCAAGTGTCAGTTTTACTCAGTATTGAACTTGTCAAAGGCCTTGTAGGTATAAGGCCTATCACCATACAACATTTAGTGGAAATCGGAAACCGTTTACTGCAGTTATTGTAAACACAAGAAATTCGCATTATCCCTGGCACAAGACAAAACAAAATTCATAAAAGGTCTATAACTCTTGTTAAAATTAGTAAAGTGTAACATAATCAGGTCTTGATTCTGTAGTTTGATATTTCATATACACATATAGGTTTCAAATAGTGGAACTGTATTTGCCGAAAAGGACGTGTACAAATTTCTTTATTTTCCTTTGACTGTTGGTTTAGCGATTTTCATATATTGGCTTGGTACGAATGGGTTACCGTAGAAATCGCGATGCTGTTACGAAATGCAAAGTATGCCAGAAGTCCATGCAGTGGTTTCATATGTACAAGACCCCCATCTGTTAATATTTAAAAAATCAGGAGTATATCTTTCCGGGTAAACGTTTTCGTTTTTTTCAGGCTTGGGTCACCGCCTATATATATAAATAAGCTAGTATGTATGGATATGTAAGTAGATTTGTTCGGCTCTGTTCTTATTGAATAATGCTATATGCAGTTTGCGCTGTGATTGCATGTGCGAGGCGAATTGATAACAACATCTAGTAAGTTGCATTAAAATGTTATTGTTAGTAAAGTTACCTCTGTCAAAAGGTCCAATGCAACCACATGCGTTGAATATATAGTCGTTTCTACATTCTTGTACGCAGGCAAAGACGGAGTAATTGTTGACATTTTTGAGAGGATTGTCGAAGTTTTCAGAGTTGGTATCCACACATTCTTGATTTCCGAAGGCCTTCGCTGGGTGGGGTAGGTAGAAGTACTGTAAACAAACATACACAGTTAACCAAACCAACAACAACAATTGGATATCTCGTAAGACGGTGGCCGCGTTGGTGTCGTGTATTTGTTGTTAGTCGGCGTCCATGGTTAAATGTATGCTATTTCTTTCTAGTCGGGGCCTTGGAGGTGCGTCATGCATTTGTCGTTAGTCTGTGGCAGTGGTTGTGTGTCGTGTATTAGTTGTCAGTCGGAGGCCGTGGTTCTGTGTCATGTATTTGTCGTTAGTCAGTGGCCGTGGTGGTGTGTCGTGTATTTGTCGCTATAGTCGCTGGCCGTGGTTATGTGTTATTTCTAGTCGGTGGCCGTGGTTGTGTGTCATGAGTGTGGCCCTGTGGTGTCATGTATTTGTCTTTAATCGGTGGCCGTGATGGTGTTAGTGTATTTGTTGCTATAGTCGGTGGCCGTGGTGATGTGTTATTTCTAGTCGGTGGCCGTGGTTGTGTGCCATATGTTTCTCTATAGTCGTTGTCCGTGGTGGTATTTCGTGTATTTGTCGCTAGTCGGTGGCCATGGTTATGTGTCATGTATTTGTCGCTAGTATGTGGCCCTGATGGTGGTGTCATGTATTTGGCGTTTGTCGGTCGCCGTGGTGGTTTATCACTTATTTGTCATAAGTCGGTGTCCGTGGTATAGTGTGTCGCGTATTTGTTGTTAGTCGGTGGCCGTGGAGGTATGCCGGTTGGTGGCCGTGGTGGGGTGTCGATTATTTGTAGCTAGTCGGTGGCCGCGCTAGTGTGGTGATTATTTATCGCTAGTATTCCAACAGAAGAGGACGTTTATTGGTGATTTCATCAACATCAATAGTTATTTGGATTCTTGACAAAGGACATGGGGCTCAAATTTTGCTGATTTTTATTTTTGAAATCCGTCGTTTTAGCCAGCAGAGCTTATGGGATGACGAGTTGTCCGTCGTCCGTCGTCCGTCTGTTAACTTTTGTAAGTGTCTTTACATCAATGAAAGCTCGGACAAGTTCGTAAACCAGTAAGATCGGAGTTATGGCCCTTGTTTTGTTGAAAAATGCCATATTAAGCCTTGTGAACACTCTAGCACTTTCATTTATTATTTGATCTTTAACAAAATCGCATATATTGTTAATGTCAATAAAAGCTCGGAAAAGTTTGAAAATCAGCTAAATCGAATCAGTAACACCGGAGTTATGGTCCTTGTTTTGCTGAAAAACGCCATATTCTGCCCGGTGAACACTCTAGAACCTTCATTTATTATTTGAACTTTACCAAACTTGCACATGTTGGTAATAGCAATAAAAGCTCAGGCGAGTTTGAAAATCAGGAAATTGGGATTAGTAACAGCAGAGTTATGGCCCTTGTTCTTGCGAAAAAAGCTATATTGTGCCTTATGAATATTCTAGCACCTTCATTTTTACTTGATCTTAACCAAACTTACAAATATTGTAAATATCAGAGTAAGCTCAGACAAGTTTGAAAACCAGCCAAATCGTTTTAGTAGCACCGGAGTTACGGCCCTTGATTTAGTTAAAAATGCTGTATTTTACCTCATTAAGACGATAGGACTTTCGCTTGGCCAGATGTTAATGAAACTTTGCAAGGATGATCAGTACCAAATATTGTTATGTACACCGTCACCGCGTTCCAGCTGAATACTTTTTGGCAGAGTTATACCCTTTTAAATGTTTTAATACACAAACCTTGTCCGGACTTTTTTTCCTGAACCTCTGGCCGGATTTCAGCGAATCTTTACAGGGATGATTATTACCAGGCCTAGTGATGCATATCCACTATGTTCCACTTGAATGAGGTTTTACTACACAAACTTTATCTGGACTATTTCTCTTGAACCCTTGACTGGATTTCAACGAAATTTTCCAGGGATGATCAGTACCAAGCCTAGTTATGCATGTTATCACCGTATTTCGTTTGAAAGATTTATGGCCGAGTTAGAGTCCTTTAAAGGTTTTAATACACAAATTGTGTACGGACTACGTTCCCCTTAATCCTTGCCCGGATTTCAGTGAAACTTGGCAGGGATGATCAGTACCAGGCCGCGTTGTGCATGTCATCGCCGTGTTCTGGTTGAATAATGTTCGCGGAGTTATAACCCTTCAAAGGTTTAGATACACAAATGTTATTCAGACTAGTTTCTTCTGAACTCCTGGCCGAATTGCAATGAATATTGGCAGGGATGATGAGTACAAGGCCTAGAATTTTTTTCCTGAACGCCTGGCTGGATTTCAGTGAAACTTGGCAGAGAGAGGGGAATGTGGTATTATAAGTCATTGAGTTAGGGAAAATTGAATTGAATTGAATATTGTTCATCAACACATAATATGTCATTTAGAGCCGCCACAGAGAAGTTGGAAGGTGGTATTATAAATTATTGAGTGGTGAAATAATGACTAAAGAAGTAAATTGAATTGAATTGACTATTGTTTAACGACTCATCAACACATTATAGGTTATTTAGTGCCCGCACAGAGAGAGGGGAATGTGGTATTTTAACTTATTGAGTGGTGAAATAATGACTAAATAACTCATTTGAATTGAACTGAATATTGTTTAACGGCTCATCAACACATAAGTTCTTTAGAGCCGGCCCAGAGAGCGTTGAATGTGGTAGTACAACTTATTGAGCGGTGAAATAATGACTAAATAAGTCAATTGAATTGAACTGAAAATTGTTTAACGACTCATCAACACAAACAAATAGGAAATTTAGAGCCGCAGCAGAGCATAGGCATCAATTGATGTCTATACCCCAGATAGCTTGGAAAGTGGTATTATAACGTATTGCATGGTGAAATAATGACCAAATTAGAAAACTCCTGACCGAATTGCAATGAATATTGGCAGGGATGATGAGTACCAGGCCTAGCATTTTTTCCTGAACGCCTGGCTGGATTTCAGTGAAACTTGGCAGGAATGATCAGTACCAAACCTAGTTGCGCATGTTTTTGTCGTGATCCCTAGCAAAGACTCTAGATAGCAAGTAGAGCGATACAGGGCCTCTTGTTACAAAATGTTGGTGTTTTATTATCTTTTAAATTGCAAACAACACTGCATACTTCTATGGCGAAACATGGCCCCAACATGGAAAACGCAGAGAATTGGTAAGAAGGAAATAGTCGGCGGTTTCTCCCAATGAATCTCCGGCATTTTGTTTTTGTGTATTAAGTTAATGATTGTATACATGATCAACTGGGAACAAAACAAGAATGTAAATGTTACATACAGCTAATTGTTTAGAGTAAATATATACATAGTAATAATTGTATGCAACTAATGGTTTAGAGTAAATATATACATAGTTATAACTGTATGCAACTAGTGGTTTAGAGTAAATATATACATAGTTATAATTGTATGCTACTAATGGTTTAGAGTAAATATATACATAGTTATAATTGTATGCAACTAATGGTTTAGAGTAAATATATACATAGTTATAATTGTATACAACTAATGGTTTAGAGTAAATATATACATAGTTATATTTGTATTTAACTAATGGTTTAGAGTAAATATATACATAGTTATAACTGTATGCAACATACCTCGTGCTTATTGATACCGATATAGTAGCTGAACCCTGGTCCCACTGATGTTGCCAGTTGTGTATTTGGTTCGGTCCCGTGTTCATGCAATACGACCTTCGTAAGATAAGAAAAATATGTTGTTGTTTTCTTTTTCTTTCTTTTTTTGATCTGAGCAAAGAATTAAATGGTAAATATTCGACGAAAAACAATCCAAAAGCTGTAGTACTGCATCAGGTAGTTACCAGTTGTTCCAAATTCTGTTTTTTTGGGATGATAAAACTCAGAAGAAACTTTCAACAGAATGATATTTTTAGGTTGCTAACATACAAACAACGTTTAGACGATATATTATGGCAACGGGAAAAGTAGGAGCAGCACACTGGAATGTTGAGAGATTTATTCACTACTGTAGGGGGCCATGGTGTCCGCGCCGGCCATGGAGTCCGAGGATACTATGGCCTAGGCGTAGGAGGCCATGGTGTCCGCAGGGTGCGTCTCAACGTTATGTGATCGAGTGTAACGTGGTTATATAACGTTTTGGGTGGAGACATAATGACTGAATGAGTAAATCGAAATTAATTGAATTTTGTTTAATGGCTCATTAACCCATTATAGGTTATTTAGAGTCGCCCCAGCGAGAGAGAGGAAGGTTGTATTAAAGCTTAGTCAGTGGTGAAGTAATGACTAAATACGTCAATTAAATTGAATTGAGTATTGCTTAACGACTCATCAACACATTATAGGTTATTTAGAGCCAGCTCAGAGAGAGGGGAATGTGGTATTATAAGTTATTGAGTAAGGGAAAATTGAATTGAATTGAATATTGTTCATCAACACATAATATGTCATTTAGAGCCGCCACAGAGAAGTTGGAAGGTGGTATTATATAAATTATTGAGTGGTGAAATAATGACTCAAGAAGTAAATTGAATTGAATTGACTATTGTTTAACGACTCATCAACACATTATAGGTTATTTAGTGCCCGCATAGAGAGAGGGGAATGTGGTATTTTAACTTATTGAGTGGTGAAATAATGACTAAATAACTCAATTGAATTGAATTGAATATTGTTTAACGGCTCATCAACACATAAGTTCTTTAGAGCCGGCCCAGAGAGCGTTGAATGTGGTAGTACAACTTATTGAGCGGTGAAATAATGACTAAATAAGTCAATTGAATTGAACTGAAAATTGTTTAACGACTCATCAACACAAACAAATAGGAAATTTAGAGCCGCAGCAGAGCATAGGCATCAATTGATGTCTATACCACAGATAGCTTGGAAAGTGGTATTATAACGTATTGCATGGTGAAATAATGACCAAATTAGAAAATTGAATTTTAATTGAATCTTGATTAACACCTCAGCAACACATTACAGGTTATTTAGAGTCGCCCCAGAGCATACACATCAATTGATGTCTATACCCCAAAGTGTTATTATAACGTTTTGAGTGGTGAGATAATGACTAAATATGAAAACTGAATTGAACTGAATTTTGTTTAATGACTCATCAACAAATAGAGTCGCCTCAGAGAAAGGGTAATTTGGTATTATAACTTACTGAGTGATGAAATAGTGACTAATTTATAGCGTGGGGAAAATTGAATTGAATATTGTTTAACGGCTCATCAATGCATTCTAGGTTATTTAGAAGCGCCCCAGAGCATACACATCAGTTAATGTCTATACCCCAGAGAGAGTGGAAATTGGTTTTATGACGTACTGAGTGGTGATATAATGACTAAATAAGGAAATTGAATTGAAATGATTTTGATTAACGGCTCATCAACACGTTATAGGTTATTTAGAGCCACCCCAGAGAGAGTGTGAACGCAAGGAAAAATCAAAAATCTCATTCTTAAGTCTTGACAGCAGATTGTATGCTAGCACCGTTCATTACTCGCACCCGACTAAACTAACAGTCTCACGAGAGGTTTTCTTTTAAATAAGTTTGTGGAGCACAATGGCCGTTGTCTGTTTAAACCTTGATTCATTTACGGTAATATCTATGCCATTAATTGTAATATGGCACGAGGGTAACACGCATGTTGCTACACATGCATGTGTGGGTGTATGGGAGGGGTGGGCGGAGGGGGCGGTTGGCATCGCTTGTAACAATATGTCGACGATGTCTGCTTCCAAAAAAACAACAAAATATAATTCTAGACAGTATAAATGCAATAAAGACCCAAGTATCTTACACAAATACACTGAAATAAATGACTGATAAGTTGTAAACGTATTATTTATTCAGTTTCAAGTTGCTATAAGTGTATATGTGTATGCATGTGTGTATGAGGGGAGTGTAGGTCCTGGGTAATACGTATGATTTCGTTGCAATACATGTATGTGTGCGTGTATGGGTGGGTGGGTGTAGTGGGGAGTGTTAACCGAGCTACACACCTGTTACAAAAGGATATCAAACAAGTATAATTGTGTGCGGTATGAATTTCAATACAAATATGTTGACATTGATCAGTGTCATTACGTAATATTCATTAACCGCTTAATGGGATACACTGTCAGGTGCGTGATATATGGTTATTACCCCGCTGCGTTACGAAATTTACAGTGGTATCCCATTAGGCCGTTAATGATTATTACGTAATGAAACTGATAAGAGTCAACACATTTGCATATTGAAATTCATATATGATGATGATGATGATGATGATGATAATGATGATGATGACATGGGCTCCCAGCAGTTCAGTTGAGATCAGTTTCGGTATACTTTATTAAAGTTAATTAAGATTTGGATGCTTTTATAAAATATATTTGTGAGAGGATTTGCTTATTACTGTGATCATTCAACTGTGAAATTAGATATTTGAACTAAACTTGAAATATTGGAAATTAATTTAGACTTAAAGAGACACTTGTTGTTTTGGATTAAAGAGACGCTTACTGTTTACTGTTTTGGATTAAAGACACTTGCTAATGTGAATTAAAGGAACATTGGATAATTTTATTTGGACTGAATTCAAATTTGAATAGTATTGAAAAACTGGATTTATGTATTCTGTATGTGAATATATTATGTAAATAAATTTTTAATTATATTTTTATGTGGCTGGTTTTGCTTCCTTTCTTGAGAACATTTTACTCGTAACTTAACGTTTAATGTTTTTCTGTAACTCATCGTGTCGCGCCATTAGTGGTTTATTATGTTTGATGCTCTGGCTTCGAGTACTGAGTATTTGCTGTTTAGTTTCTATGCCGCTTTTTCATATTCATATATACATGATCATCTATGTGTTTGAATTATATTGACTATTAATGCTGCTTAGTTTGTTAGAGGATATTGCCTGCCTGATAAAGAGTGTTTATCTCATATTTCTTATTTGTCATCTCGTTTATTAGTTAGGCGTCACCAACCACTAGGTTACCTATTGTTGCTGAGAATGATTTTGCAAGATTGTGTGTTTTTGTCTTTTTCCATATTCGCTTTCCAGTTTAGTCTATGTGTTGGAGGTTAACAAACAACAGTATACCAGACCAGTATAGTACGTCATGGTCTGAATGAGTCATCAACGTATTAACTAATTAAATAATGTTTACTTATGTCTAATTTAATCAGTAACAAAGTATAGTGTATGTTTATCGTTTTTTCAGTACTATGCTAAGTAATATTAAAGTCAGAATATGCTTATTGTTAACCTTAACGGAAACGATATAGATCGCGACTTTGTGTTAAGTATTTGTGTATAACATTACCGTCAAATTTGCATTAAATCCCCCGATGTACCCAGCCGTTAATATAAACAACTGATTAGAAACGTACGCTTCGTTGAAAAGGCACGGTGTCGACTTTTTAACTCTTGTGTTTACATAAACATTTTCTGTGCTATAAATAACCATTTGGATCTGCACACTTCCTGTGTTGTGCTTAGCGTCGGCGCATCGTTTAAGGTATACAGCGTAATTAGTACACACATATTTATTCAGCATAGTGTGTACAGTTTCATTTTATTCAGTTTATTTGTTAGCGTAATACTCTAAGTTGTAACTCTTCCGAGTGCTTCTTAAACTGTTTCAGTTTATGTGTTAATAAGCATATTCTACCTTTAATAAACCAATAAATACCTTGAATCCAGCGCTACCAGAGTCTCCAATAAAATAGTTCTCCTGACCGGCCGATAATACAATCTCGAGTCCATTGTCAGATCCTGTTTTTGAAGTTACGTACTCATTACCGTCAGATCCAGAGTTGAACGTATAACAGTACCCCGAGTCTGTAACTTTAACCTTTAGATGTGCACTGCAGTTTATAAGTACGCCTTTCCATGTGCAAAACAGGTCAAAGCTATCAAGGGTCATGAACCCTTGTTCGAACAAATATTTGATGCTGACATTGCGCAGATATTCCTCTCCGAACTCGCTAATCAGTTGTGATGTGTTGGTTTGAGGATATGCCATGTACAGTTGTTTAAGAAGTTCGCGTTCTTTGGTATCGTGGACTGAGTTATTACGTATTAAGTTATAACTGCAAATGGTAACCACAGGAAACTCAAGCGTCTCTTCGAACATGAGTGATTCCTTGAAAAGTGTTTTATACTCTAAATATCGGCCGAACTGCACAACAATTGCGCTCGTTATTCCGTACAAAGAGCCAACAACGAGAAGAAGCCAAAATACTCTGTAAAAGACAATGGTATAGTTAAACTATAGATGCGCTTACTTTAAATATGAACTTAAGAAGGTTTTCTCCATATACTGACATTTTTATTTTTCTTAAACCGTAAAAGATAGTTTTATTATTGGTTAAACTTTCGTGAACTATGCATCTGATATGATTAAAAAGGTTACACATAGGGGTGCAAAATGCAGCATCAGAGTTTTACATAAACCATTGCCTGAAGAAAACGTACACCTACCACTTCCTTGCACTTGCTGTGAAATTGGCGATCGGATGAATATTTCTATAAATACTCGTATTGTATCTGTGGATAATTCGGCTATTGTGTCGGAGGGGCGGCTTTACGGGGATGACTTTTTTTTAATATATTTAACCTTTTCATAATTCGACTTAAGTGGTTGAAGGGAGGGTGGATGAGGATATGATTTCTAATTATTTCCTGATAATATATTGTTGAATTTATTTTTAAAGGGTCGAACCGGATATGGTTAGCCGTTTTCACATTTAATGTTTGATATCAAAACTTTAATTAGCGATATCGTTAATTCAATAAAAGATATCGCTAATTCTATTTCAGATATCAAAAAATTGATTTCATTTCTGGATATCGGTAATTGCATTTTTAATATCCGTCTTTTCTTTTAATACTAATTCTAATACTGATATCAAAAAGTGTATCAGCGATATCAATAATTGATTTAACGCTATCAAAAACTGAATGAGCGATATCAACAGTTCAATATAGACATAAAACTCGAACAGGAAAATGTTCATTCAAGGGCGACAGTCAACCACAAATACACATAAACAAAGAACAACTTTAAAGATGAAAAAAGGCCAAATAAGACATCACAAACACAAACGGGTTGACAATAGGGCTAGCGCCTTGGAACGGTCAGTGGCAAAAAAGAAAGAAATCCCCGCCATGAACTTTTCTTTAACCAACAAGTCAGCATTAATAGGCAATATAAATAAAACACAAAGATGCTCGTGTATATATAAATACAAAAAACAATAGCCTAGAAAGCCACAAAGAAGGTACTCAATGACTTGGCAAAAGCCAGAGCAACAGGAGCACAAACCATTGAGGGCACGGCAAGACAAGATTGTAGGCAAGCATCAAACGTCACTGTCATTTTGGTCTTTAGGTAGACGTCATCATAGGGTCCACAGCCTGTCCGGTCGTCGCACAATTAAAGAGGAAAGCATATTGGCGAACTGCAAAAAGCTTGCAGTGCGTTGCAAAATGATAGGGTCATAACCTCTTTTGATAAAGAAAGATAAAAATATCGGACAGGGAAAGCAGCATTCAAGGACGACAGTCAACCACAAAACACAAAAACAAACATGCAAACAGACAAAAGTAATAAAAAATACAAACGACATCACAAACACAAAAGGGTTGACAATAGAGCTACCGCCTTGGAACGGTCAATGGCAACAAAGGCCACTTGGGTGGATGGGCGGGGGGGGGGGGTGGGGAGCGGGGAGGGGGGTTAAACCGGTTCTATGGTGCACCAAACCTCACTCTTACCCTACTGTCATCCCATTAAAACAGGACAGTGTAAATAAAGAAACCCGCCATGATCTAATCTCTAACCAACAAGGCAGCATCAATAGGCAATATAAGTAAAACACAAATATGCTCGTGTAAATATAATACAAAAAATACAATAGCCTAGAAAGCCACAAAGAAGGTACTCAATGACTTGGTAGAAGCCAGAGCAACAAGAGAATAAACCATTAAGGGTACGCGAGAAAGATCATAGACAAACATCAAACGCCACCGTCCCATTGGGCTTTAGGTAGACGTCATCATAGGGTCCACAGCCTGTCCGGTCATCGTACAGTTAAAGGGGAAAGCATAGTGGCGAACTTTAAAAGGGTCCACCACCAAGCATGCAGTACGTTGCAAAATGATAGGGTCATAACCTCGTTTGATAAACTTTTAAAAAATTTAACAAAGATAGTATGAAAGTGATCATGACCAAGAATCTTACGAAGTTTATAAATCACATCCCCATAGAAGTCAAGTTGTGATAGTCCTTGTCGCAGAAGAGTCCTTAAATTACTTTTATACATGTATTTGGAAAGAAGATCTGGGTTTCGATAATACAATTTTGCAAAGGTTTTACAAAGTGTATGGTAACTGTAACCCTGATTGAGTAGCTTTTTAGTTATACAAAGATTACGAATATTAAAGTCCTCAACTCGATTACAAGCTCTTGAAAAACGAATAAGTTGAGACACATACACCCCATAAGAAGTTGCTCGGGGAACATCCCCATCCAAGTGGGGATAATTAACAATGTCAAAATTAAAATCATCTCTCTTGTCATAGATTTTGCTAATTATTTCACCATTTTCAATCGAGAGATCTAAATCAAGAAAAGAAGCCTTATTATCAGATATATTAGCTTTGTTAAGCTGAAGTTCTTTAGGATACATATTATTAACCATAGTTGGAAAGAAAGGGTTGTCAATGTTCAATATGTCATCCAGATACCGAGAGGTGTCATTAAAGGCTTCAATAAAATCTGCCGGGGTATCTGGTGAAAGACTCAACATGAAATCTCTTTCATAGCAAAATAAAAACAAATCTGCGACAAGTGGTGCACAGTTCGTACCCATAGGGATACCAACAATTTGTCTGTAAACGGTGGTTCCATACCTGACGAAAATATTATCTAATAGGAAGATGGGTATTTCAAAAACTTCTTGGCAAGTCCACATAATGTAATTATCTGAACTGCCGTTAGTAAAACACGCTTTAATATTATTACAGGCCAAAAATGTAGTATTTTCCCTAGCGAATGTTTTTTTTTTTAATAAGAGCAATACGCTTGTCTTTGATAAGGTGATGTGGTAAGGTTGTATATAGTGCAGAGAAGTCATAAGTGCTTATAGATGAAACTTGACGTTTATAGCAAATATTATCAAGAACGTCTCCTGAATTTTTAATAGACCAAAACAAATTAATCCCAGAGTTTTCATAAGTTTTAGCACAATATTGGTAAACGTGATCATTAACGGCAGTAAGACAAGAAGTTAAACGTTTGGAGATGTTTGTGGTGGTGCAGGCACTAGAATTCAAAATAAAGCGGGCCTTATACGGATTTTTATGTAATTTAGGAATCCAGTACATAGTTGGCAGTTTGTTATGCTTTTCGTCTACCCCAGCCTTGAAAGTAGTGGACCGAGTGATATGTGTGGAAACAACATCATCCTGAGTAGATTGAACTGGAGTATACGAATTAGTGCTACCGAATTCCAGAGATAAAACATTGACGTAATGTAGACGTCAAACAATAATTACATTATTAGCTACTTTATCAGCAGGAACTAAAACACATTTATTATGAAATTCTTGAATTCCCAATTTTAAATTACGAAAGGAAAACCTAGGTCTCGGAGGAAGTAAAGAGGGGTTAGCATTATAAAAGTTAATAATCTCGATATCGGGCGGAAAGGGTCGGCGATTCTATATTTGTATTACCTCCTGATAATTCTATTATTGCTATCAAATACAATTTTCACTCCATGAAAAGTTGTAATTTCTGACCACTCCTTCCACAATTGCCAGATCGAGGTAAATACGGATGTCGCGTGACACGCTGGCTTGGCTTGAACAGCTTCCCCAGTGTCGGCGTTGTCATCCATCATACTTGTGCCTGAAAAACAACCTGACAATAGTGCATGCTGGAACATGGCAATAACACAACAGTCACAGCTTCCCCATTGTCAGCATTGTCACCCACCATACTTGTGCCTGAAAAACAACCTGACAATGGTGCATGCTGGAACATGACAATAACACAACAGTCACAGCTTCCCCATTGTTAGCATTGTCACCCACCATACTTGTGCCTGAAAAACAACCTGACAATAGTGCATGCTGGAACATGGCAATACCACAACAGTCACAGCTTCCCCATTGTCAGCATTGTCACCCACCATACTTGTGCCTGAAAAACAACCTGACAATAGTGCATGCTGGAACATGGCAATAACACAACAGTCACAGCTTCCCCATTGTCAGCATTGTCACCCACCATACTTGTGCCTGAAAAACAACCTGACAATAGTGCATGCTGGAACATGGCAATAACACAACAGTCACACCTTCCCCATTGTCAGCATTGTCACCAACCATACTTGTGCCTGAAAAACAACCTGACAATAGTGCATGCTGGAACATGGCAATAACACAACAGTCACACCTTCCCCATTGTCAGCATTGTCACCCACCATACTTGTGCCTGAAAACAACCTGAGAATAGTGCATGCTGGAACATGGCAATAACACCAACAGTCACAGCTTCCCCATTGTCAGCGTTGTCATCCATCATACTTGTGCCTGAAAAACAACCTGACAATAGTGCATGCTGGAACATGGCAATAACACAACAGTCACAGCTTCCCCATTGTCAGCATTGTCACCCACCATACTTGTGCCTGAAAAACAACCTGACAATAGTGCATGCTGGAACATGGCAATAACACAACAGTCACAGCTTCCCCATTGTCAGCATTGTCACCCACCATACTTGTGCCTGAAAAACAACCTGACAATAGTGCATGCTGGAACATGGCAATACCACAACAGTCACAGCTTCCCCATTGTCAGCATTGTCACCAACCATACTTGTGCCTGAAAAACAACCTGACAATAGTGCATGCTGGAACATGGCAATAACACAACAGTCACACCTTCCCCATTGTCAGCATTGTCACCCACCATACTTGTGCCTGAAAACAACCTGAAAATAGTGCATGCTGGAACATGGCAATAACACCAACAGTCACAGCTTCCCCATTGTCAGCATTGTCTCCCACCATACTTGTGCCTGAAAACAACCTGGCAATAGTGCATGCTGGAACATGGCAATAACACAACAGTCACAGCTTCCCCATTGTCGGCGTTGTCATCCACCATACTTGTGCCTGAAAAACAACCTGACAATAGTGCATGCTGGAACATGGCAATAACACAACAGTCACAGCTTCCCCATTGTCGGCGTTGTCATCCACCATACTTGTGCCTGAAAAACAACCTGACAATAGTGCATGCTGGAACATGGCAATAACACAACAGTCACACCTTCCCCATTGTCAGCATTGTCACCCACCATACTTGTGCCTGAAAACAACCTGAGAATAGTGCATGCTGGAACATGGCAATAACACCAACAGTCACAGCTTCCCCATTGTCAGCATTGTCACCCACCATACTTGTGCCTGAAAACAACCTGGCAAAAGTGCATGCTGGAACATGGCAATAACACAACAGTCACAGCTTCCCCATTGTCTGCGTTGTCATCCACCATACTTGTGCCTGAAAAACAACCTGACAATAGTGCATGCTGGAACATGGCAATAACACAACAGTCACACCTTCCCCATTGTCAGCATTGTCACCCACCATACTTGTGCCTGAAAACAACCTGGCAATAGTGCATGCTGGAACATGGCAATAACACAACAGTCACAGCTTCCCCATTGTCGGCGTTGTCATCCACCATACTTGTGCCTGAAAAACAACCTGACAATAGTGCATGCTGGAACATGGCAATAACACCAACAGTCATTCTCTGCATCGCAGTTTCTCTGATATAAAACAAATTCTAGTATGTTATAGTCATATCTAAAGTTTAATCAATATTCAGGATTTAAAATGTGAGGGCGATTGTTTGATAATGGTTGATATTGTTACACTTTAATATCTAGTTAGGAACTGATTCGCATTTCAGTGTTAATGCGCTTTAAAATGCCAGAAGTCTATGAAGCGCATTGGCGAATGCATTCTTATATTTACACTTGCACTATGGTAACAACAGTAACGTGCCTTGAGAAGAAGATAATAACAAACGTGCTAGAGAGACTACTACCATCAGTGTACTGTCAGAAGACGACATAGCCATTATATATGGACACACATTGGATGCGTGCAGAGTAGCTCCGCCTCCTTGACAAATTAATTCGAATAGATGTATGTTTTTTCCAACAGAAAAAAAAACAACTGAATATAAACAGGTAAGTATAAGTAGTTAAACGCATGAGCAGTAACGAATAAAAACTGGTTGTAAGCATGGCAAGGCATGTACATTAAGGGTCTTCATAACCATCCCTCTGTTGTTTCAGAGGCTACTTGAGTGGTGACAAAAAAAAAAGAGTGTGGCTCCAGTGAAAAATAGGTTGTTATAGCAGAATGTGCAGCAACTCTGCAGTTCTGCAGGTGAGAAAGTAAAGGCCCATTCTCCATATTTGATGTAAATGTAAACGGAGGTTGCCTGGAATGTTGATTCCTGTTGTCGCCATATAATCTTTTTGTGTTGGTGCGCCGTAAATCCCGATACAACTCATCACCTTAAAGGGACGTACGGAAATCTTTATTTTTTAAAAACACGGCGTCCCGCTAGTTTTTCTGCATAACTTGCATTTGTTCAATCATTACTAATAATTATAAGAATAGTATTAAGCAATTTGTTTTTGAATATTTTAATTTTTGATATTATTGCACCATTTAAATGTAACCAGGGTAAAAGTAAAAATGAAACTGAATATATAAATAGAGACACCCATTTGAAATATTGCCGTGTGTGCCTTTAAATTGTTGTTCCAGTGTACGAACGGCCACGAATAGCTGATTGCGTGTCGAGTACAATGAATGTCTGAGTATGATGCATTTTGATTGATATTTTGAAATTATACAAATTTGTTGTTGTTTTTTCCAATTCCCGAGGACGTTACAAAACCAGAGCGTTTATCACGACTTTTATTTTATCATGTTTAACGACCAAGTGAAAACAGGTATATACTGTACAAATAAAAACCTTGACATCTTATTACTTTTATGCAATAATATGTGTATGACAAATTTCTTAAGTAATGAGTCGAATGACCAGCCATTTTGTAAAGAAATATAATGATAATATATTAAAACTAATGTATGGTGGTTCATTTAAGACACGTACCACCGTCCTTTAGAGGAAATAAAGTAATTTACTTTGGTTCCTAAATTCTGCTGCTTGTTTAGTAGGATATAATTCCTAGTAGGCAATAATAATTTGAATGCCCCTTAGAAATCGGAATAAATACTTAGTAGAAATGTATAACAAGAAATATTTAGAGCAGGTGTTTAAGGATGTCCTATGAACATATTTAAAGGTTGTGTGCACTTATCAGTATTCGCAAATTAGATGACAAGACTTGTACGATGACCGGACAGGCTGTGGACCCTATGATGACGCCTACCTAAAGCCCATTGGGACGGTGGCGTTTGATGTTTGTCTATGATCTTTCCTGTCGTGCCCTTCATGGTTTATTCTCTTGTTGCTCTGGCTTCTGCCAAGTCATTGAGTACATTCATTGTGGCTTTCTAGGCTATTGTTTTTTTGTATTATATTTACACGATCATATTTCTGTTTTACTTATATTGCCTATTGATGCTGCCTTGTTGGTTAGAGATTAGATCATGGCGGGGATTTCTTTATTTACACTGTCCTGTTTTAATGGAATGACAGTTGGGTAAGTGTGAAGTTTGGTGCACCCTAGAACCGGTTTAAACCCCAAGTGGCCTTTGTTGCCACAGACCGTTCTAAGGCGGTAGCCTTATTGTCAACCCTTTTGTGTTTGTGATGTCGTTTGTATTTGTTATTAGTTTTGCCTTCTCGTTTGTCTGTTTGCGTGTTTGTTTTTGTGTTTAGTGGTTGACTGTCGTCCTTGAATGTTGCTTTCCCTGTCCGATATTTTTATCTTTATTTCAAATACTTTCTAAGATGACAACGTCTATTACGTCATACAGCAGACACCGTCCACAAAAGGTTGCTTCATAAACACTAAAAACACTATTGAAGCCCCTTTGACCGGCTCGCGCCGCACATAGTATGAGTCCCTGTCAATATCGACGTCGCCCTTATTCTTCGTTCTCTTGAGAACGAAGATCTAAAGTCAACATTGCACTACGTGACCCTACAATGATAAGAAGCGAAGTCTTCCAAAATCATGGTAAACGGCAATCGGAACACCTCGCCTATTAGTCTGGAACCCTTCCTCTACTGCGCTCGCTGAGAGTATCGAGCGCAGTAGGGGAAGGGTACCAGACTACTCGCCGATATACTATTTCCGAATCTTGCCGGTAGCGAGCGCATTAGTGGAAGGGTACCAGACTACTCGCTGATATACTATCTCCGTAGACTGTTCCCCGATTGTCCTTGACACATCACTAATGTTCGTCGCCAATAGTTAGATTGGGCACCAGTCTACTATCTCCGAAGTTTGCCGGAAATCCGCGAGTAGTTACGAGTGGGGGACTACTCGCCGAAATCTTGGTAACCGGTTTTCCAAACAGCTCCAATGATAGTACATACGGAACGGGAAACCAGTAGCTACTACCGGAGATCGACACGGTAATTTGTCTTCGGGCCTCCTCGGCGATGTCCCTTGTCCTTTGCCATTCGCAGAATCTCGCTATCACCAAAGAATGACGGAATTGGCCGATTATGTACGATCAATGCCATCGGAACTGTTCGTTAATTTCCGCAATCGGTGAGGATAAATCAGTACTGACTAACTGTCTCGCCAGTGACTAATAATCGATAACTACGACTAAATAGGACAATTTCAATCGACTTTGCAGTTTAATAAGCACTATTGACGCTACTGTTCAGGTCTTGCGTGAGTATCAGGAGTGATAGAATCAGACAAATACATTACAATATGTACTATTTAATTCACGTTTGAGGCCGTGGCCTTATGGGTAAGGGGGCTCGACTTCTATGCAGAAGATCCGAGTTCAAGTCCCTTATTATTTTTTTGTCCTTGTTTTTTCTTTTTTCTCTTCTGTTCACTGCAATAAGTAATTGATATTTAGACTTTTTATGTCATGACATGTGGCGGGAAATTGGATCACGTGACAAGTGCATCATTCTGCTCCCCATATGTGCGGAAATATGCGCATGCAGCTATTCTAAGATGCAAAACATCCCACAAACACGCCTCCTAGTCTTCAACTATTGGCTTTTTATAACTTAAAATTTACTGAAAAAAGCTCTAGAACGAAGCTTTTTGGAAAGCTAAAACTTGTTAGAAACTACCATCAGTACCTTTGTGAAGCCTCCACTTGTGGCAAATTTTGAAGCGACTAACAATGCCGCAATTGTGAACGCTCGGCAAATCCCGTCAGTGTACGAAATGTTGCGAATGACAATGCAGTAATATATCGGTAAGAAATAAATCACGTGACGTCAAGTACATGAGGAGCGTCCGTGGCCGAGTGGTTAGAGTCTCATATTTGATATCATTGGCCCCTCACCGCTGTTGGTTCGATCCCTCATGGGCCTAGGAATCTGTATGTGAGGAAGCTATCCAGCTGATTTGCGGAATGTCGGTGGTTCTACCCAGGTGCCCGTCCGTACACGAAATATTGCCCGGAGCGGCACCTTGGGTCTTCCCTTACCAATGGACGCGTGAAAGTCGCCATATGACCTTAGCTGTTGGTTCGACTATAAAATCCAATTTGATTCAAATCAAATTAAATGTAAATTCTTTATTCACTTAGGTTCATACATATGAACAGCATAAGCAAATGTGTTACAAAATACATTTATATATCAATGGCAACAAATCATCAAATATATTTCTAAACACGTTAAAGAACATGACGTCAAGAGCGCTCCGGAAAGAAATCGACGCAGAAACACATTAAAATGTTTCTTTTCAATTAAAGTATATTACAGAGGTTACAGAATAAAGAGTATCTAAAAATAGAGGATACATTTGACTAGCAACGAAAACACGGAAAAATACTCGGTCGAATTGAATTGAATTGAATGTTGTTTAACGGCTCATCAACACAGTATAGGCTGTTTAGAGCCGCCCCAGAGAGAGGGGAAGGATACATAGGAATCCGGGAACCGTGCCCTACTGTTATTATCGAATAGATTCCTATGGTTCTTTAACGTGCTCGGAGGATAGACCGATACACGAGACCCCCCGGTTTACGTCCACATCCGACGGACGAGGCTAAGGGAAAGTGTCTTGCCCAAGAACACACCGACGAAACTCAGTGGCACCACGGAGGACTGAACCCGGGGCCTCTTGTTACAAATCCGCTGCGCTACCGACTGCGCCACGCCAGCCCTCAAATACTCGGTCGAATCTAGCAGTGTTCGTGTTTGTAACCATTTACGACTGAACAAAGGATGAATAAAGAATAGATACAGTTAATAATGTATCCCTACATTCATATTTCATTACTTAAAGTAGCTATCCCGCCAAAAACAGTCACATTTTACATCATATGTACTCCGTATCTAGACCTACTGACGACGAGTTATATATATAACTTATATATTTTGAGAATATAAACTCTAAAGACACAATATAAATGGCCAGGCCAAACACAAAAACTAGAGCGTTGTATTAAAAGTTACCAACTCATAATTCATTTTAAACATATTCAGTGACGTGTATTTTCAGAACCCGTGAATACCTGATTCGTTTAATCGGACACATTACTATATGACCTGAAAACCCGGATAGAGTTTTGATAAAAGGTTTGTAGTGTAATTTTGCCGTTAGTAAGGCGGGTTAGTTTTTTAAAGAACAAGATGCCGATCCTTACCTTTATCAATTACTCCTTTCTCCATAGTTATACATGCATTCAAATCACCGAGATCCACAGCAATGACGACGAATAGAGCACACACATATCATGTTATTCAGTGCTAATGGATTGCATTATCATATTGAGATCCGTGTTATTTGTATTAGGAATGGTAGAACAAATCCGGAACAATAATCATCGATTGTAAAAACTGTCGCATTGCTATATTAATTAATAAAACTGATTATTATGCACAAAACACTTCAATGGTTCACTGCCGAGTATTTATTCAAACTAATGGAATCTAATGGAAGCTGAACTACTGAACAGTTTAATAAACATATTTACTCAAAATGGAGTTCTCTTGACAGAGCGAGATTGTAAAACAGATTCAGTTGGACCTCACTGAATAGACACCTTTGTTAAGCTTAAACAAATGTGATAACTTAATGGCATCATACAATCTATCATAAAATCTATCAAACTGTGAACAAACTGAGAAAATGACTCGTATATTCTAACACTTTACAGATATTTTAAGATTCTGGATGATGCATCTTATTTATAAATTAAGGGCTCTTATTTCATGTTTCCTATGACAAAACTAGAGGCATGTATGGTATTATTCAGGCATATTGTAATGTTTTATTTCTGAATAAATTGTTGTTGTTGTAGTTGTTGTTCTTATGATTAAACATGAACCATTGATTTTGTAAATGAAGTTAACAATTATCACGTAAAAGAATCCTAGAAAATAAACTGGAGTGTTTTAGTCGAGTTCTAATCACTATCATTTGTTAAGTTATAGATAGAGTAGTGCCTCATCAAGTTGGTTGGTTTAAACATTGTGATGGACGTAGACCATAGATTATAACAATAGTATCGTTATAATCATGCACATATCTACTACTCCTTCCTTACCCACATCATCCTCGCCGCCACGATCATCATCATCATCAACAGCAGCAGCAGCAGCAGCAGCAGCAACAACAATGTAGACCACTTCAGGATGTTGAGTAACTCAATATGGTTGCAAACTAGATTCTTCACGTTATTGTTCAAATACAACTACAGATCATTTTACATGATAAATCTAATATTAAATCTAGTATTGATTTATGTATTTTTGGCAAACGAATTTGAGCTGACCAGATAAAATGAGCTTACGAATGGTTGATTTCCACAAACGGTATGATAACAGTGAATGAATATAAAGGTTGTGGATATACGTTAATGCAGATAAATCTAGAATTAAGGTAAGTAAATCTGCATTGACACAATGTTGACATCTAGGAAACCGTCATACTATTACATTATCCCCCTCCTAAAGATAGAGACTTCTCATGAAGCTCAAAAGATATAATTCCAAAATGTTATATTGTCATATATGGTGCTTACACAACTAATCAAAATTGTTCACAATACATTTGCTATAGGTCATTATTCACTCTTTTCATTTTCTGTGAATCAGCCTCTCTTTTCCAAGTGTCCATGTATTTCATCCACTATTTCATAAAATTATCCATGTGTTTTATAACATTAGTAAAGATGAGAAGCTATTACATCATCTGAGTTAAGATGTAAAACTAGTGTTATAATTTAGTACTCAGTTGTATTACTGAGTGTCCTGAAATAAAACTATAAGTGAGGATAGTAACGTTTTTAAATTATATCATTTTTGATAATAATTTCTGAAATAATACTGTTACTTGACATTGTACGTAATGAAGTATAATGCTTTATTTAAATATGTTAGATGCTATCTTCATGTGATAATTACACTTGTGTCCTTTAGGTTTAGAACTTACCGAATTTACCAAACAAACGGAACAACTCGGGACTATAACATAGAGTCTGGCGGTATGCGGCTTTATAAATTGGCTGGTTCAGCAAATTCCATACAGAAAGGCACTCGTGTATGTTTATAAAATAAATTGTCCAATATATCATAGACGCAGTGGTATATGGGCTATCCTGGCCAACAGGTCATGGTTATCCGTTGATGGTGTGAAGGAATCCAGTATCTCCAGGAGCTCCGTAAGGAGTGAAAAATCCTTCCCATTGGCAATGGCCCTGACCACCTCGTAGTTACAGTATCTTGCCTTCGTCTGGATATCCTGAATTAGACCCGCGACATCCGAAAGGACGAGGAAATTAATACGGTCAGATACCTCCAAAGGACCCATTTATTTGTATATGTGACATGGCAGCAAACTCAAATGACAGAGTACGTTGTGTCATTCGCTGCCAAACCCTTGGCGGCCAGTGAATCCCAGAGTTCAACATCACACTTTCCTCAGCTACTGCTGACCAGTCCTTGCGAGCTAGGAGAATCAGAGGCACCGGTCGTCAGGATGTTCCGGGATCGAGTCCTGACCATTTCGTACCAAATCTTAGGGGTTAGGGGTACACCGGAAGAATATCTTCAGTCACTTCAGGTTCGTACGCTAATGTTTTGGTGCACTCTACATCCAACTTGGCCTGATTCGAAACTCCGACCCAAGGCGGTAATGCACGATGTATAGAGGTGTTGTCCTGCTCCATGGGTACTGACATATCCATGTTCAGCAATTTGGCAGCTGGATTATGGTCCAGAGAGATGTCATTTTCTACATTGGCGGTCTTCGACAGGTCAAGAGGCATCTCCTTGGAGTCCGACTCATGCAACTGGTAGTCGCCATATTTCATTTCCAATGGCAGAGTCAGATCGATGGGCTCTGCGGTCAGCTCATGTTCAAATGCGTCACTATTTTCTGCTTCCTGAACATCCGTTTCAGGATCTAGATGAATCCCCGTGGTGGCTGACTCATGATTGTGGCAGGCGCCAGTTTCTGCTTCTTCGACGTTTTCAAAAGCATTGGCAGAGAGTGATTTCTCTGTCACTACGCTAAACCATGCTGTGATTACAGGCAGAATATTTAGGAAGCCTGTCAATATGTACTGCTTTGGCTGATGATTTAGCTGATCTGTTCACCAGGCAGGTAAATCAGATCGTCAACATTCTTTGTTATTAGATTCGGACCTTTCCAGTGAGATGAAAGTTTACTGCAAATACCAGGTCAACGGGACGGATCATGTAACCAAACAGGATCGCCTATACAAAAAGAATCCTTCCTTGCATAGAGATCATATTAGCGCTTTCGATACTGAGTTTTGGTTTACAAAACCTTTCTAGCTTGTGTATGTATCAGTTCCAGTTGTTCACACAATTGGTGCATGTACGACTGGTCTGACATTGGATTTCGATTGGCTTCATTTGTTTGTGGGGGTAACCCCACACATGCTTGCATTGGAAGAACAATGTATCTGGCAAACAACATTTTATTTGGTATTTGACCAGTGCTGGCGTGGATGGAAGATCTGTAAGCCATCATGACTTGGGGAAATATTGATCCCAAGTACGCTGATTGAAGGTACAGTACATCGTGAGCATAGTTCCAAGGGTCCTGCTAAAACGATCAACAATGCCATTAGAATGCGGATAGTATTCAGTCGATTTCCTATGGTGTATCTGAAGAATGTCGCACATGTCGGAGATAATTTTTGAAACAATGTTTCGCCCTTGGTCAAAATGAATTTAAAAGGAAACTCCAAAACGTCAAACGTATTCGTTTACGAAGGCCCTTGCTATAGGCTCTGACTCTTGATTTGGCAAAGCTACTGCTTCTGTTTATCGAGTGAAACAATCACAGATCACCAGAATGAAAGAGTTTGGAAATGGTTCAAAGATGTCTACAGCACATCGTTCCAGTGGTTCAGTCACAATGAGTGAGCCCACTGATGATTTTTGGGGTTTCGAAGGTTTGCTTATGACTTTGTCTATCGTTAAATTCTGGTCCAAATGCCATCTTCAAGAGCCAAACGATCCGACATGCGCCACAGAGTTTTGGTTGCAGAAAAACAGTCGCTTACATTTGCCAAGAGGGTATATTAGAAGATTGCTCCATGACCTGCATGATGCGATGCAATGAAGGGTCTAGATGTTGTTCAATTACTATTTCTGAAGGAGACCATCAAGGTAGGACGGCTAAAGTCTGTTTGATAAATGAGTTAGATTTCGATTGACTCTTTGCGACTAACCTTAAAAAAAGAGTGTTTACGCTTGGTCAGTCCTTGCCGTCTCCATCTAAATATCATTCGATGCTGGAGACTGGTCTATGAGTAACACTTAGATTATAAGTACCCAATTTTTCGAGCCATCGCGCTAGTTGGCCAGTTGGTCTTTTGAGAGTTTTCATCCAATTTACTGCGGCATTGTCAGTGCGCAATACAACAGGTTGACCATATAAGTAAGAGTAAACACCGGTAGAGCATTTACAACTCCCAATAGCTCTTTCCGAGTTACAAAGTAGACGTTCTCGTGTGTGTGTAAGCTATGACTGAAGTAGGCAATTACTATCTCTCTCCCATTCTGTATTTGGAACAGAACAGCACCTGTTGCAAGTTCACTAGCGTCAGTATCGAGAACTAGATTCTTCACTTTATTGTTCAAATACAACTACAGATCATCTTACATGATAAACCTAGTATTGATTTATGTATCTCACCGGAACAGTTGCTTCGATTTATTATAGTTATGTTTACCAATCCGGAAATGATTTGGTTCTGAATATAGTTGTGTTCTTTTCTGTAGTTCTTTCCTTTTGCGTCATTTGAACTTAGTGCCAAAAACAACTGTCCCCGATCTGAGGTCCGACGTATGGTGGCTGATATGTGCCATCTCGTCTTTTCGTTATTTCGCCGCGAAATAACGCCGAGCGAAAAGACGCCGGGCGAAAAGACGCCGGGCGAAATAACGAAAAGACGAAAAAACGCCGGGCGAAATAACGAAAAAACGCCGAGCGAAAAGACGACAAATAGTCAAAACGCCGGGCGAAAAAACGAAAAGACGAGAAATCGGCACGCGAAAATACGACGTTTTATATATTTAAATTCTCGTTATTTTGTGTTAAGTTTTTTCGTTTTTTCGTTATTTCGCCCAGCGTTTTTTCGCCCGGCGTCTTTTCGCTCGGCGTTTTTTCGTCTTTTCGCATGGCGTCTTTTCGCCCGGCGTTATTTCGCGTGGCGTCTTTTCGCCCGGCGTCTTTTCGCGTGGCGTTATTTCGCTCGGCGTTGACGCGTTATTTATACCCTCCGTGACCGAGCAGGTGCTCTGGCACTTCCCAACCTGACAGATCAAAATGCTTTAGGAATTTATCATCCAATCAGCTTGGTTTAGAAAAAAAGTGCCACAGAAGTTAGTTATTCAGTCATGGAGAGTAAAATCATAAATAATATTAAATATACTTGAAAGCAGATAACACATATGACATTATAATATTGTCTTTAACATAAACAATTGAGTAAATAAGTTCTTGTAGCCTAATTAATACGATCTGATTTGATAAACTTAACTTTGGGTAGATCAGAATTCCTAATCTTCATACGCTATGAATTAACAGTCAGAATACCTAAATAGTTCGTGAACGCTATCCTTAAATATAATCGATTCAAGTTATTTAGAATACTAATGATGAACATTTTGCTATTTAACAATTCTTATGATGAATATTAAAAACTAGTTTCATGAACGTCCGAATAGTAAATAGTGACAAAAAAACAACAACAACAACATGTTTAAAATATTTGCGGACATTCGAATTCTTAAAATGAGTTTAGAAATAATTAATTCAAGGAATTTGACCAGACCAGATAAAATGAGCTAACGAATGGTTGATTTCCACAAACGGTATACAACAGTGAATGAATAAAAAGGTTATGGATATACGTTAATGCAGATAAATCGAGAATTAAGGAAGTAAATGTGCATTGACACAATGTTGACATCTAGGAAGCCGTCATACTATTACAGTATTATAAATAACACATTTATGATAGGGCGATAGTAAGAATGTTTCCTTGAGGATACGATGATAGCATGTGGAGAAGCCGAGGCGATAGTCAATTTCCGAAAAGTGAACATTCTTACTATCATCCTACATTCGCCTCAGGCTATAATCATATCCTCAGGGTGAACATTCTTACTATCATCCTCTCATGAAAGTGATATTTGTTTTATGATACCGAAGTCCTCTCGGACCCCTCAAAACAGAGTTTGTTTCAGGTTTTGTTCCTTAAAAAACTGTAGGCTTTTTTAACTGTTATCAAATGTATTTTTTTTTTTGTAATAAAATCTTAAGGGTAGGTGGTAAAAAAAGGTTTTTTCAGTCCATCAAAAATATTTAATTTATTTTTTTCTCCAATGCAAAGATACTGTTCTATCTTTGTTAACTCCTCAAAATATTTATTTTCTGGAGATAGAAAGTCTCTAAATGATGACACATTCATATGAACAAGTCGCTGTGTTCTAGCGGCGCGGTTAAATCTTCATCAGAGTCAGTAGGCTAGCAAATTGTTTTATTTATTATTATTTTCCAATTATTTCTTATGCCACCACGGAGTGAAACTGAAGACAGTAACTTCCAGTAGTTCGTAGACACTGATAACACTGGCTCCAATGCCTAATCCCAGGTATCCACCAATCGACCCTGAAAGGAACAAGTCATTATTCTCAATCATATTGTATTCACTTGACATTAAGTGTTACATATTCTTGCCCTGAGTGAACGATCCTTTGTACTGACTTGACGTTAAGTGTTACATAGTATTGCCTTGATTGTACGACTCCTTGCATTGACCTGACATTAAGTGTTACATATTATTGCCCTGATTGTACGACCCCTTGTATTGACCTGACATTAAGCGTTACATATTCTTGTCCTGATTGTACGATCCCTTGCATTGAGCTCACATTAAGCGTTACATATAGTATTGCCTTGATTGTATCACCCTTTGTATTGACCTGACATTAAGCGTTACATATTCTTGTGCTGATTGTACGATCTCTCGTATTGACCTGACATTAAGTGTTACATATTATTGCCTTGATTGTACGACTCCTCGTATTGACCTGACATTAAGTGTTACATATTCTTGTGCTGATTGTACGATTTCTCGTATTGACCTGACATTAAGTGTTACATATTATTGCCTTGATTGTACGACTCCTCGTATTGGCCTGACATTAAGTGTTACATATTCTTGTGCTGATTGTACGATCTCTCGTATTGACCTGACATTAAGTGTTACATATTCTTGTGCTGATTGTACGATCTCTCGTATTGATCTGACATTAAGTGTTACATATTATTGCCTTGATTGTACGACTCCTTATATTGACCTGACATTAAGTTTTACATATTCTTGTGCTGATTGTACGATCTCTCGTATTGACCTGACATTAAGTGTTACTTATTCTTGTACTGATTGTACGATCCATTATACTGAGCTGACATTAAGTGTTACATAGTATTGCCTTGATTGTACCACCCCTTGTATAGACTTGACATTAAGTGTTACATAGTATTGCCTTGATTGTACGACCCCTTGTATAGACTTGACATTAAGTTTTACATATTATTGCCTTAATTGTACGACTCCTTGTATTGACCTGACATTAAGTGTTACATATTATTGCCCTGATTGTACGACCTCTTTTATTGACCTGACATTAAGTGTTACATATTCTTGTCCTGAGTGTGCGATCCCTTATATTGACTTGACACTAAGTTTTACATATTATTGCCTTGATTGTACGACTCCTTGCATTGACCTGACATTATGTGTTACATATTATTGCCCTGATTGTACGACTCATTGTATTGACCTGACATTAAGTGTTACATATTCTTTCCCTGAGTGTACGATCCATTATACTGAGCTGACATTAAGTATAACATATTATTGCCTTGAATGTACGACCCCTTGTATTGACTTGACATTACGTTTTACATATTCCTGCCCTGATTGTTCGACCCCTTGTATTGACCTGACATTAAGTGTTACATATTCATGTACTGATTGTACGATACATTATACTGAGCTGACATTAAGTATAACATATTATTGCCTTGATTGTACGACCCCTTGTATTGACTTGACATTACGTTTTACATATTCCTGCCCTGATTGTTCGACCCCTTGTATTGACCTGACATTAAGCGTTACATATTCGTGTATTGATTGTACGATCCATTATACTGAGCTGACATTAAGTATAACATATTCCTGCCCTGATTGATCGACCCCTTGTATTGACCTGACATTAAGTGTTACATATTCCTGCCCTGATTGTTCGACTCCTTGTATTGACCTGACCTAAAGTGTTGCATATTCTTTCCCTAAGTGTACAACCCCTTGTATTGACCGAACATTAAGTGTTACATATTATTTCCCTGATTGTTTGACTCCATGTATCGACCTGACATTAAGTGCTAAATATCATTGCCTTGATTGTACGACCACTTGTATTGACCTGACATATTCTTTCCCTGACTGTATGACCTCCTGTATTGATCTGACATTAAGTGTAACATATTCCTGCTCAGATTGTACGACCGATTGTATTGACCTGGCTTTAGTACTCATAAAATACCCTTCATACTCCCCTACATCTCTTTCGCGTCTTTATTCCCTGACTTCTACAACCACATTTTTACTGTTGCAACATCTTGATTTTTTCTCATCCCTGCTAGTGATAACAGACAAATCAATATTTTTTCCATTGCACTCAGCACTCTCGCTTCCTCATTTTCCATACTTTGGCTTACTGGCTACATTACATTTCATCGCAAAACTTTTCTGCAGCTGCTTCACTCTCTGAACGCTACTATATCATTTGGAGTGCGATTTGGGTGTGGGTATATGGTGTCAAGACATGCCTGGTTTTCAGATATTGTATTGAAAGACAGAACACCAATCAGGTAATCAGACGCTAACGAAACCCCAGGGATATACTTAATACGTCAGTATGCTGCATGTTAACAAAAATGATATCATTAACATTTCATACCGAATAAGTTACCCCAAATAAATTCCAAGACCTGCTCATATCTAGTGACGACTTTGCTCTCGTAGAAAATGTTCAAACGAAGCCAGTTGTCTCTTAGATGTTTAACAGATGATATGCTGTGTTTGTCAGATGATACATTGTGTATGACATATAATATGCTGTATTTGACAGATGATACATTGTGTATGACATATGATATGCTGTGTTTGACAGATGATATACTGTGTATGAAATATGATATACTGTGTATGACAGATGTTCTACTGTGTATGACATATGATATGCTGTGTTTGTCAGATGATACATTTTGTATGACATATGATATGCTGTGTTTGACAGATGATATACTGTGTATGAAATATGATGGTTATAATACAAGGGCCAATTTACACTGGTCTTATATTTATGTGACAAACAGAGTTTGTCTCAATGTCTCGCATAACTAAGCTCTGAAACTACGTTCTATCTCCATCTAAAAGTCCAATACTCCACGATGGAAATAAACTCTGTCTCTGTCGAATCTATCGTCATGTGTCTATCTTATGTATAGTTTGTCGCAGTCATACATTTATCTAATGCGTCGATCATGTGACACATAATACTGTAACATATTCATGCCGTATGATTCACCACGTATTACGCATAATGTAATTTTAAATATTATTTTATTTTGCTAACTAACTTTCTTCTGCTAACTATGTGAAATTTTAAATTATTAAATTGTCTGTATTATGTATTTATTTTATGCGTCGATCATGTGACACATAATACTGTAAACGTATTCATGCCTTATGCTACATCACGTATTATACATAATGTAATTTTAAATATTATTTTATTCTGCTAACTAACTACGCATAATTTATGTAGTGCAAACCGTCATAAGAAATAGATGTGTATACATCATATCACGCATGGATGCATTTGCTTTCTAAATAAACCTGGTGTAAAACCAAATTCCATTTATTCCGTTTGTATTGTTTTTTGTATGTGATATTTTGTTAACTGTGATCATAATTAAAGTGTCTGTATTATTATTTTGCATAAGTCATGTTGCACAAAATATCAAGTGGAAATAGATGTGCATATGTCATTTCTTGGTATTACACATAATGTAAATTCAAATTTCATTTATTTCGTTTGTTTTATGTGTGTGATTATTTATATTATCGTGTATAGTAATGCGTGTATATATTTTCTACTCTAGTGGCTGAATAATATTGACATTACATTGTGTGCGAACAATGCGACTGGTGTGGTTTTATTTGCCAGCATTTTCTGGTGCCAAGGAACACACGGCCTTTTATCAAAGTTGACTTCAATTATGTGTTAATTGTCATGCGATGTTCGTAAATTGAACATTTCCTGGATGGAGGGTGCTTGTGACCAATTTAAAAACCGCTAAAACAGATTTTCTTGGGGTTTTAATGTCTATTAGTCGGTAACGTGGGATGTCACTGTACCTGGGTACATACAAAAGATGTCTGTGTGTCACTTTGATAGCACTATGAGCTAAGGATGCACATTTAGTGTGTGTGTTGTATTTTACCTTCAATCCATATTTTCCACATTAGGTTTGTGTATATAATAAATATATTGGGAGTTAATAACACAATTACATATAATTATGTAACGGACATATGTTGATGTGATACCATATCTACATATCAATATGAAGTAGGGTTATTTTTCATATAATTATAATATAGAAATAATATAAGTACTGTGGAATGTACTGTGTAATGTAACCATGCGGTTAAAAATGTAATGACGTATATAAATCTGTTCCAAAATATATGACTTGTTTTATTTTATTTTATTTATATATATTATAATGGTATGATAACATCGTCAGCGGTCTGTATGCGTTTCGTTCACCTAGAAAAATAATTGAAACATTGACCAGAGGGCACTGGATTTTAAATATGTTGGTTATAATACAAGGGCCAATTTACACTGGTCTTATATTTATGTGACAAACAGAGTTTGTCTCAATGTCTCGCATAACTAAGCTCTGAAACTACGTTCTATCTCCATCTAAAAGTCCAATACTCCACGATGGAAATAAACTCTGTCTCTGTCGAATCTATCGTCATGTGTCTATCTTATGTATAGTTTGTCGCAGTCATACAATGGGACATTATAATACCATTTGACAAAATATGTATTGTAACTATTGTATAGTTGGATATTTTCGACATCTAAGACATGTTATGTACACATTAAATATTTTATTTACATAGTTTATATTTTTTCAATTATACGTATCATGGTTACATTAATGCATTAATATATACAATATCGATATAAATACATATACAAGTAAGAGCGCTCTAACTAATTATAATTGTATTACATGTGTCGGTTCAGTTTGCTAATGATTTATGTCAAAGCTGTTTTTGAAAAATTATATAGAAGAGAATGCCTCACTCCTATTGTAGAATCAAAAGGCTAACATCTATACCCTTGGAAGGTATAATTGGCAGTTTAAAGCTTATATATGACGTCATAATCCTCACTTCTAATGGTAGCCAATACTTATGTAACAAAATATCAAGATTGCAAACTGAAGCGTCTTTTATCGACTGAAAAATAATAATAAGATTGATTGTGGTTTAACGGCATGTCATGTTGTGCACATAGTCATACACACATATATATATGCATACACATATACACACATACATACACATGCACATATACACATACATGCATGTACACATCCGCATGCATATACACGCAGACACACCTGCACATATATGTGCATACATGTACCTGACATCTAGATATGTTGCCACCAGAACACTGACGTTTGCTTGTCATATTATTCAACATGATTCTGTAATTTTCACTATAATGATTGTTATAGTATTACATATACGAGTAACAACCTTAAGTAAGTGCTATTTTACGACGCTGTGTGGTTCTTGACAATTGCTATTAGACTATGCGTTCTTTTTATGTATTCATAATGTACGCTTTCGTGTATATATGTACGTATCCCTGCTATGTAGCGTATATATCTAAACCATTTATAGTGGACTCATTTATAAAAGTTATTTACCTCTCTCATTATGACATAGTAATCCAAAGTTCCAAATATTTATTTCTGCGTGAAAAAACACATCCGCATTGAACAGTGTATGTTTCGAATGGACAAATTTAGAATGGTCCAGTGAAGTACATTGGTGGTTCTTAGAGGTTAATTTTACTGACCAGCGTAGGCTTGTGATATAAATTGAATTGGTGTTAACTTTTAAATATCATCTTAATTATTTTATTTTTACTTTCATCTATATAATGTCACATTATCGTTTTGATGATGTGACGTGCTATGTTATAATATATGTTTTGATTATCCTTAATTACCATGACGTGTTGTATCGTATTAATATAATCTCTATATTGTTACATGAATGTTTTGACGACGTGATAATATCCCAAATCAACTTTACTTATTAACTATTAAATTAAAATGATATTTATTCCGTCTGTCTTTTACTCGCTATATGGCTGTTTATGTTCATAGACTACCTAACTGATATATTAGATACAACATCGGGATTTCACATAAGTTATTGATTAAGTATATTGTCTATCATAATTTTACCCCTATGCCTGGATATGCAGTGGTCATATTCTTGCCCGGGAACCACACGGCGTCGACGAAGAAATATCTTTAGGGTGATACTCGGGGGGAGTGGGGGAGTGTGTGTGTGTGTGGGGGGGGGGGTGGATATATAGGAATTTAGGAACCTGACCTACTGACGAATAGACACCTATGTTTCTTTAACATGATGGGAGAAAAAAAACAAGCGATACACGGGATCGCCTGGTTTACGCCCCCATCCGACGGACGAGTGTAAAAGTGTCTTGCCTAAGAACACACCGACAAAATTCACTGGCTCCGGTGAGGCTTGAACCAGGGTCCTCTGAATTTGAAGTCCCCCGTGCTGTCCACTGCATCCACAGGCTGTATGTGCTCAAGCAGGGTGACTGCATTAAAATATATACAACTTAAATGTTAATCCGTCATAAAGGTTATATCCAAGAAGCTGGGTTCACAACGGTCTCTCTTATCTAGCAAATTAGCATCAAGTTTATGTATGTCGAGTTGCAGTATGCCTGCAAGCCTTATATATGCCCAGCTCATTGCTGTTTTGATAAACTTGGCAATTAATGCCTTGGTATAAAACAGGACAATTAAGAATAATCAGTACATATTATCTGATTTAAATAATAGAACTTAATGTGACAATATAACATACATATAAGATAAAAAAAAAGTAACGCTTCCAGATAAGAATCGGTATCCAGTGCATCGCGATAGATTACATTTAGTGATCATGGTTAGTTTACCGATGTTTACTCTAAAAGCTATATCCGACATACAGGTGCTAGTGCAGTTAAAGTAGCTATCCCGCCAACAACAGCCACATTTTACAACATATGTACATCGTTTCTAAACCTAATGACCACGAGGTATATACAGAACTTACATCGTTTGAGAATCAAAACTCTATAGATACAATATAAAAAGCTTTAACCAGCCAGACAAAAACAAAACAAAAATGGATAATTCATTTTACACTTATTCAATTACGGATATTACAAAAACCCATGAATAAACATATACTTTTAATATACATATGCATTATTATATGAGATGAACACCTGGATAGAGTTTTGATAAACTGGTTTTGTAGTGTAATTTTGTCGTAATTTGGCAGGTTATTTAAAAATTTGTATAACAAACACCTAAAAATCAACAGTTAAACCCTAAATGCCTTTTTCTTTTTGTATCTGTTTTCTTTTTGCAATTTGTCGAAAATGCAGTGGTCTACTTTGTCATGTTAGTTCTTGGATTTATTCAGAATGCGATTTGTAAACATGGTTAAGTCTTCATAATGGAATACCTTATCAAAAGTCACATTCTCTATATATTTCAGTTCGCTTAAAACTTTTGAAGTGATTTTATGAAAAGTGTACAACTTAAAGCCATAAACAAGAGACCCGCTCGCCTTGTCTCAACGTGCTCTCATGTTTTAAGAAACAACAACAATTTCTTGACACACTGATGTAAACACATAGCTGTGTACAATCCCATCCTTATTATGATAACAACACGGTTAAATCGCCATCTGAGTCATTAGGCTAGCAAATTGTTTGATTCATCATTATTTTCCAACTATTTTTTATGCCACCACGGAGTGAAACTGAAGACAGTAACTTCCAGGAGTTCGTAGATAGTGAGAAAACTGGCTCCAATGCCTAATCCCAGGTATCCACCAATCGACGCTGAAAAGAACAAGTCATTATTCTCAGTCATATTGTATTGACTTGACATTAAGTGTTACATATTCTTGCCCTGAGTGTACGTCTCCTTGTATTGACTTGACATTAAGTGTTACATATTCTTGCCCTGAGTGTACGTCTCCTTGTTTGACCTGACATTAAGTGTTACATATTCTTGCACTGTGACCCGTTTTCGGGCATTTGTTGATTTACATATATAGTTTATATTACTACCATATCATCCCTTATTTGTAAATAGTTTTATCCTTATAGGCTATATTTACATTAATGTTTAATTAATCCTTTATTTCTTCATCTTTCGTCAGTTTTTGCGCACAATATGACCTATTTATGTGTAGACGTGCAGTAAAACACCATTCTTTCATTCTTGCACTGTGTGTGTGTATGACTCATTGTATTGACCTGACAATAAGTGTTACATAGTCTTGCCCTGAGCGTACGACCCCCTGCATTGACCTGACTTACATATTCTTGCCCTGCGAGTACAACCCCCTGTATTGACCTCACATTAAGTGTTACATAGTCTTGCCCTGATTGTACGACACCTTGTATTGACTTGACATTAAGTGTTACATAGTCCTGCCCTGATTGTACGAATCCTTGTATTGGCCTGACCTAAAGTGTTACATATTCCTGCCCTGATTGTGTGCAGACTCCTTGTAGTGACCTGAAATTAAATGTTACATATTCTTGCCCTGAGTGTACGATCTTTTGTATTGACCTGCAAGTAAGTGTTAAATATGTTTGCACTGACTGTACGACACCTAGTATTGACCTGAATTTAAGTGTTGCATATTCTTGCCCTGACTGTACGACCCCTTGTATTAACCTGACATTAAGTGGTACATATTCTTACCCTGACTGTACGACCCCTTTGTAATGACCTGACATTTCCTTGCCCTGGTTGTACGACCCTTTGTATTGACATTAAGTGTTACATATGCTTGCCCTGATTGTACGTCCGCTTGTATTGACCTGACATTAAGTGTTACATATGCTTGCCCTGATTGTACGTCCGCTTGTATTGACCTGACCTAAAGTGTTGCATACCCTGGTTCTACGACTACCTGTATTGACCTGACATTAAGTGTTACATATTCCTGCCCTGGTTGTACGACCCTTTGTATTGACATGACATTAAGTGTTACATATTCTTTCCCTGAGTGTACAACCCCTTGTATTGACCGAACATTAAGTGTTACATATTATTTCCCTGATTGTTTGACTCCTTGTATTGACCTGACATTACGTGTTATATATTCTTGCCCTGAGTGTACGACTCCTTTTATTGACCTGCCATTAAGTGTTACATACTCTGGTTCTACGACTCCCTGTATTGACCTGACATTACGTGTTACATATTCCTGCCCTGATTGTACGACCCCTTGTATTGATCCGGCTCAATACTCGAAAAACTCATCATACTCCCCTACAACTCTTTCGCGTTTTACTTCCCTGACTTCTACATCTACATTTTGAATGTTGCAAAATCTAGCTTTTTCTCACCCCCACTAGTGAAAACAAAAGTCAATCATTTTTCCATTGCACACACCACTCTCGCTTCCTCATGTTTTACACTTTAGCTTACTGGCTACATTACATTTCGTCACACAATTTCCCTGCTTCAACTCTCTGAATGCTACTATATCGTTTGGGCGATTTGGGTGTGTGGATATGGTGTCAGATATGCCTAGTTTTCAAACTTTTCCGAGCTTGTATTGAAAGATAGAACATCAGCTAATAAGACGCCAACGCATCACCCCTGGATATAATTAATACGTTACTATGTTGCATGTTAAAATGATTTTATTAACATTTCATACCGTATAAGTCTTCCCAAGTAAATTCCAAGTCCTGCTCATGTCTAGTGACGACTTTGCTCTCGTAGAAAATATTCAAACAAAGCCAGTTGTCTCTGAAATTTATAACAGCCGATATACTGTCTTTGTTAAATGATATATTGTGTATTACATGCTGTGTTTGTGAGATGATATATTGTGTATGACAGATGCTAAACTGTTTATGACAGATTATAAACTGAGTTTGACAGATGATATAATGTGTCTACATATGATATACTGTGTATGACAAATCCTATACTGGTTATAACAGATGATACACTGTGTTTGACATATGATAAACTGTGTATGACATGCTATACTGTGTTTATAGATGATATAATGTGTATGACAGATGGTATACTGTGTATGACGGACGATATACTGTGTTTGACAGATGATAAACTGTATGTATGACATGTTATACTGTGTTTAACAGATACTTTACTCTGTATGACAGATGGTATTCTGTGTATTACAGATGATATACTTTTTATGACAGATGATATAGTGTATATGACAGATACTGTACTGTGTATGACAGATGATATACTGCGTATGACAGATAATATACTGTGTATGACAGATGGTATTCTGTGCAAGACAGAGGATATAGTGTGTATGGCAGATGATATTCTGTGTATGACAGATGATATTATACTTCGTTTGACAGATGGTATACTGTTTGTATGACATGCTATACTTTGTTTGACAGATAATATACTGCGTATGACAGATAATATACTGTGTATGAAAAGATAATATACTGTGTATGACATATGGTATTCTGTGTATGACAGATGATATTATGTGTATAACAGATGATATACTGTGCATGACATATTCTATACTGTGTATGACAGCTGATTTGCTGTGTTCGATAGATGATAAACTGTGTACGAAAGATGCCATACTGAGTTTGACAGATGATATACTGTGTTTATTGATGATATTCTGTGTGACAGATGATATACAGTGTTTGACAGATGATGTAATATGTTCGATAGATTATATATTGTGTTTGGCAGGTGGTTAAATTGATGATATACTGTGTATGATATATGTTATACAGTGGATGAGAGAAGATATACTGTGTATGATAGATGATAGGCTGCGTTTGTCAGATGGTATACTGTGTATGAGAGATGATAAACTGTATTTGTAAGATGGTATACTGTGTAAGTCAGATGAGATATTGTGGATGACAGATGATATTCTATGTATGACAGATAATATGCTGCGTATTACAGATAATATACAGTGTATGACAGATGGTATTCTGTGTATGACAGATGCTATACTAAGTATGACAGATCATATTCTGTGTATGACAGATGATATACATTACATGATATATGATATACTGTGCATGACATATGATATGCTATGTTTGACAGATGATATACTGCGTTTGACATATGATATACTGTGTTTGACAGATACTATACTGTGTGTGACAGATGATATACTGTGTTTGACAGATGATGTACTGTGTATGATAGATGATATACTGTGTTTGACAGATGATATACTATGTATATGACATGATATACTGTGTTTGCCAGACGAAACAATGTGTATGGCAGATGATTTACTGTTTATGGCAAATGATATACTGTGTATGACAGATGTTATACTGTGTATGACAGATGATATACTGTTTTTGACAGATGAATATACTGCATATGACAGATATTATACTGTGTATGACATATAATACACTGTGTTTGACAGATAATATACTGTGAACGACAGATGGTATTCTGTGTATGACCGTAGATATACTGTGTATGACAGATGATATTATGTGTATGACAGATGATACACTTTGCATGACATATTCTATACTGTGTATGATAGATGATATGCTGTGTTTGATAGATGATATACTGTGTACGAAAGAAGCCATACTGAGTTTGACAGATGATATATGTGTTTACAGATGATATTCTGTATGTGACAGATGATATACTGTGTTTGACAGGTGATGTAATATGTTTGATAGATGATATTCTGTGTTTGGCAGGTTGTCAAACAGATGATATACTGTGTATGACAGATGCTATACAGTGGATGAGAGATGATATACTGTGTATGATATATAATAGACTGTGTTTGTCAGATGGTATACTGTGTATGAGAGATGATATACTGTGTTTGATATATAATAGCCTGTGTTTGTCAGATGGTATACTGTGTTTGAGAGATGATATACTGTGTTTGCAAGATAGTATACTGTGTATGACAGATGAAATGCTGTGTATGACAGATAATATGCTGTGTATGGCAGATAATATACTGTGCATGACATATGTGAAACAGTGTTTGACAGATACTATACCGTGTATGACAGATGGTATTCTGTGTATGACAGATGATATTCTGTGTATGACATATGATATACTGTACATGACATATGCTATACTATGCATGACATATGATATGCTATACTGTGCATGACATATGATATGCTATGTTTGACAGATGATATACTGTGGATGACATATGATATACTGTGTTTGACAGATGATATACTGAGTTTGACAGATATTATACTGTTTTTAACAGATGCTATACAGTGAGTGACAGATGATATACTGTGTTTTAAAGATGATGTACTGCGTATGATAGATGATATACTGTGTTTTACAGAAGATATACTATGTGTATGACATGCTATACTGTGTTTGGCAGATGATATAACGTGTATGACAGATGGTATACAGTTTATGACAAATGGTATACTTTTTATGACATATGATGTACTGTGTATGACAGATGCTGTTCTGAGTATGATATATAATATACCGTGTTTGCAAGATAATATACTGTGTATGACAGATGATATACTGTGTATGACATATGATGTAATGTGTATGACAGATGCTGTTCTGAGTATGATATATAATATACCGTGTTTGCAAGATAATATACTGTGCATGACATGATATGCTGTGTATGACATATGACATAATATGTATGATAAATGAAATACTGTTTATGACAAATGATATACTAAGTATGGCAGAAGCTATACTGTGCATGACATGATATGCTGTGTTTGACAAAGGATAAACTGTGTATGATAGATGATATTCTGTGAATGACAGACGATATACTGTGTTTGACAGATGATATATTGCATGTATGATAACATGTATGATAATATACTGGGTATGACAGATGAAATTTTGTGTATTACAGATGATATACTGTGTATTGCAGATACTATACAGAACTTAAAAGATTATCAAACAGATCATGTACTGTGAATGACAGATTATATATTGTTTATGACAGATGATATAGTGTGTATGACAAATGTTGTACTGTGAATGACAGATGATATACTATGTATGACATATGATATACTGTGTTTGACAGATGATATACTGTTGTATGACATGCTATACTGCGTTTGATAGATTATATACTGAGTCTGACAGATGATATGCTGTGTTTGACAGATGTTATTCTGTGAGTGACAGATGATATACTGTGTTTGACACATGATGTAGTGTGTATGATAGATGATACAGATTATATATTGTTTTTTACAGATGATATAGTGTGTATGACAGATGCTGTACTGTGAATGACAGATGATATACTGTGTATGACAGATGAAATACTGTGTTTGACAGATGATATACTGTTGTATGACATGCTATACTGTGTTTGACAGATTATATACTGAGTTTGACAGATGATGTACTGTGTTTGACAGATGCTATTCTGTGTATGATAGATGATACAATGTGTTTGACGGATGATATACTATGTGTATGGCATGCTATACTGTGTTTGGCAGACGATATAATGTGTATGACAGATGATATACTGTTGATGACAAATGATATACTGTGTATGACAGATGGTATTCTGTGTACGACACATGATATACTTTGTAGGACATATGATATTCTGTGTATGACAGATGATATACTGTGTATGATAGATCATGTACTGTGTTTGATATTCTGTGAGTATGACATGCTATACTGTGTACGACATATAATATGCCGTGTTTGACAGATAATATACTGAGTGTGACAGATGATATACTGTGTATGACTTATGCTTTTCTGTGTAGGACAGATGATATACGGAGTTTGACAGATGATCAAACAGATGATATACTATGTGTATGACAGAAGCTGCACTGTTTTATGACAAATAATAATATACTATGTATGACAGATAATATACTGTGTATGACATATAGTATACTGTGACTAACAGATAATGTACTGTGTATGATAGATGACTAACTGTGTATGACATATGATATACTGTATATGATAGATGATATACTGTGTATGACAGATGATATACTGTGTATGATAGATGATATAGTATGTATAACAGATGATGTACTGTGTATGACAGATGATATACTGAGTATAACAGATGCTATACTGTGTTTGTCAGATGGAAAACTGTGTATGACATATGCTATACTGTGTATGACATATGATATACTGTGTATGGCAGATGCTATACTGTTTTTGTTATATGGTATACTGTGTATGACAGATTGTATTCTGAGTTTGACATGTGATATACTGTGTTTGTCAGATGATATACTGTGTATGACATATTATATACTGCGTATGATAGATGATGACAGATGACATTCTGTTTATGACAGATTGTATAATGTGTATTACAGATAATATACTGTGGATGATAGATGGTATACTGTGTATGACAGATGATAAACTGTGTATAACAGATGATATAATGTGTTCGTCAGATGGTTCTAATGTGTATGACAGATGCTATACTGTGTATGACAGATGACAAAACTGTTTATGGCAGGTGCTATACTGTTTTTGTCAGATGGTATACTGTGGATGACAGTTGACATACTGTGTATTACAGATGACTTACTGTGTATATCAGTTGATATACTGTGTATAACAGATGCTACACTGTGTTTGTCAGATGGTATACTATTTATGACAGATGATATACTGTGTATAACAGATGATATACTGTGTATAACTGATGATATACTGAGTTTGTCTGATGTTATACTGTGTACAGATGATATACTGAGTATGACAAATGATATTTTGAGTATGACCGACATATACTGAGTATGATAGATGATTTACTGAGTATGACAGATGATATTCTTTGTATGACAGATGATATACTGTGAATGACACATGATATACTGTGTATAACAGATGATATACTGTGTATGACAGATGATGTACTTTGGATGACACATGATATACTGTGTATGACAGATGATATACTGAGTTTTCCAGATGATATACTGCGTATAACAGATGATATACCGAGTATGACAGATGATATACTGTGGATGACAGATGATCAAACAGATGATATACTGCGTATGGCAGATGATATACTCTATATGATAGAGGATATACTGTGTTTGTCAGATTATATACTGTGTATAACAGATGATATACTGAGTATGACAGAAGGTATACTGTGTATGACAGATGCTATACTGCGTATGATTGGTGATATACTGCGTATGACAGATGGTATAGAGTATTTGACAGATGCCATACTGTGCATGACAGATGATATACTGTGTATGACAAATGCTATACTGAGTTTTTCAGATGATATACTGCGTATTACAGATGATATACCGAATATGACAGATGATATACTGTGGATGATAGATGATCAAACAGATGATATACTGCTTATGGCAGATGATATACTGTGTATGACAGATGATATAGTGTATATGATAGATGTTATACTGTGTTTGTCAGATTATATTCTGTGTATAACAGATGATATACTGAGTATGACAGAAGGTATACTGTGTATGACAGATGCTATACTGCGTATGACAGATAATATACTGTGTATGACAGATGATATACTGTGTATGACAGGTAATATGCTCTGTATGGCAGATGCTATACTGTGTATGACAGAAGGTATACTGTGTATGACAGATGCTATACTGCGTATGACAGGTGATATACTGAGTATGACAGATGATATACAGTATTTGACAGATGCTATACTGTGCAAGACAGATACTATACTCTGTATGACAGATGATATACATGTATGACAGATGATACACTTTCTATGACATATGATACACTGTGGATGACAGATGATATTCTGAGTATGACAGATGATATACTTTGGATGATATATGATATACTGTGTATTACAGATGATACACTGTGTATGACGGACGATATACTGTGGATGATAGATGATATAATGTGTACTACAAATGATATAATGTGTATGACATATGATATACTGTGGATGACATGATATTCTGAGTATGACAGATGATTTACTGTGTATGACAGATGATATACTGTGTATTACAGATGATATACTGTGTATGACAGATGATTTACTGTGTATGACAGATGATATACTCTGGATTACAGATGATATAATGTGTATGACAGATGCAAAACTGAGTTTGTTTTCATCCCAGGCTAAACCTATACTGTTCAAAGTTTGAGCCAGCCTTTCTACTAGAATATGTTATAATATTGAGAGTAAATCAAATTAAACAATGGTAGAGTCGTCAAGAAGTATAATGTGTAATGAAAAGTTAAACATCTTAAAACTGAGTCAGTGAATCCGTCGCATAGTAGACAGTAAATAAATAGATCTAAGACTAAAACGAAGGGCCTACCTGAAAAGGCTGTTAGTAGCGTCTGAATTGCTCGGGTACATATTTCTAATAACGTTTTTGTTCGGAAAATAAGCAGACGACAATTTCGTGTTGTATGTTGTGACGTGACATGGCATCGGGCACGTGCATTCCTTAGTGAAGGAAAGCGATGTGAAGTTTGCTGTAAAATATACAATAGAAATACTGAAAAATAAAGTGAAGTAATAAAACAGTTGCACTTTCTGAAATAACATCAAACTCGCAATAATGTATCATATAAAATGTGAAACATGCTTCCACCACATAAATAGAACTACATTTAGGGCCATGTGACGCCAGAAGTTTTACTTCCAGCGACACGTGGGGAACATGTGACGCCAGAAGTTTTACTTCCAGCGACACGTGGGGAAAAGTGATCCGACGTTGTCACCTAAAATCTCCCGGATTTTAACATCGCCACTTCGTTAAGTTCCTACTAATCCTAACAAGACACGCAACGGCATTGCATCCAAAAATACCGAAATGTAAAGTACTGGTCTCGTCATCCACTCACACATATAAGAGAAGTCTCGCGAGACGTCTGGATGATCGAGTTTAAGGAAGTAAGCGTAAATTGATTCGCATTTTTTTGTATTTTTTTTTGTATGGTGCTTTACGTCATTTTCAACACATGTCAGGTTATATATGACGGTCGATTTTTGCGGTGGAGGCAGATCAACTACTTTTCCTGGGTAGAATCAGTACTATAAACCTCCCGCCATTTGTAAGAATCGACACTTCCTCACTTATCAATCATACTCCGGGTGGGATTCGAACCCGCAGCGGTGAGAGGCGGGAAAGTTTACAACGCAACGTCGTTAACCACTCGGCCACGGAGACGCTGATTTTTGTCTGCATTATTTAAAAACGCCGGAAGTAGATGGCAAATTCTATGAATTTAGCGTTTTATTGTAAATTTGCCATTCACTACAAGCGTTTAAAACCACAAACTCCAAAAACACGAATTACTCTTACATTAACAGTATTTTCCCCTCGCTATAATATTAACAATAACATGCCTTGGGAAAACGATCATGATAAAAAGTGCAAGAAAGACTACGACAGTCAGTGTTGTTCAGACAGTGGCTTAGCCTTTTTCTATTGAGACATACTGGATGCGTGCGCAGTGCATATGCATAGAGTGCGTGTGCCTCATTGAAATGAAAGTAAAAACTGTTGTTTCTTTGTTCATTAAAACGAATCAAGTGAATGTAAATATTCGAAAAACGATCGCCAATATGACGAAGACCAAATGCTGCTAAATCGTTGGATGAAATAAGTTACTGTCGAAAGAACTGAATTCATAGCTAACTTAAAGGCACTAAACCGTAAAATAACGGCAATATCGTTTATTCAAGACTTATCCAGGTGTTCAGGTTATAAACTAATTTATGTATGCCGATTAAGCATAAGTTTATTCAAGGGTACTTAAAACACATGGGATGGTTATACAGAAAATGAATTATTGTTGAAGCTCCAGTTTTGGGGTTTGATCTGCCTGGTTAAATCCTTTGGATCTTGTCTACAGAGTTCGGATTTTCAAAATATGTACGTTATGTATTCACAATATGTAAGTTATGTATATAACTTATCGTCAGTAAGTTTAAAAAGAGTATACATTTGTTATAAACTTTGCCTGTTGATGGCGGAATAGGCATTTAAAGCTCGTAATTTATTACGCAAAACAAAGCAACAGTGTAATGCTCGAAAAACATATACGTATATTATTTACCTTTGGCTGACCTGTAACATTCCAAAGTAACAATTGGGTCACACTCCTTTTGGTCTCCTGAAAAAAGAACCGTTACATTCATCTAACTATATATATATATACCCCTAAGACCTATATATATATGGACTGCGTGGTCCGGTGGTAGAGTGTCGGACTCCAGATCGAGAGGTCGAGGGTTCGATCCTCGCCGTGGCCATGTTATGTATCCTTGAGTAAGATAATTAATACACATTGCTTAGTACTATTTCTCCCAGGAAGTCATCAAGAGTGATTAACATAAGTTGCAAGAACTTATTTCGCAGTCGATGTAAACGAAATATGTTTAAAATTAATATGTGAAATAGATAATATGCATGCATCCAATCAAATGAGCTGAACAATATACAAATAGATAGTATATTTATACGTCCACTCAAATTAGTGGAACAATAAATAAACAGATAATATGTTCGTATCTACAAGACATCTACACCACATGAATGACCTATATCTACACGACATGATGGACCTATATCTACACGACATGATGAACCTATATCTACACGACAATGATGGACCTATATCTACACGACATGATGGACCTATATCTGCAAGACATTGAGGACCTATATCCACAAGACAGCGAGGATCATATATACAAGGCAGCATGCATTGTTGACCTATATCTACACGACGTGATGGACCTATATCTACAAGACAGTGTGGACCGATATCTACAAGACAGTGTGGAACTATATCTACAAGACAGTCTGGACCTATATCTACGAGATATGATATATAGGGCCCTGCTACAAGACATTGTGGACCTATATCTACAAGACATGGTGGTCATTGTGCAGCTATATCTACAGTACATTGTGGATCTATATAAACGATAAATTGTGGACCTATATCTACAAGACATTATGGACCTATATATATCTATAAGACATTGTGGCCTTATATATAAATAGACAGTATGCATGAATAAATAAGTATATTTGTTCGGCTCTGTTCTTATTTTATAATTCTATATACGGTTTGCGCTGGCTGTGATTGCATTTGCGAGGCGAATTGATAACAACATATAGTAAGTTGTATTTAATATTATCGGACAATTTACGTTATAACAGTTACCTCTGTCAAATGGTCCAATGCAACCACATGCGTTAAGGATATAGTGGTTTCTGCATTCTTGTACGCAGGCAAAGACGGAGTAATTGTTGAAATATATGAGAGGATTGTTAAAGGTCGCAGAGCTGGTATCGACACATTTTTTATTTCCGAACGCCTTCACTGGGTGTGGTAGGTAGGAGTACTGTAAACAAACATACACATTAACCAAATCAACAACAACTGGATATCTGTGACCGCGTTGGTGTGTCGTGTATTTGTCGTTAGTCATGGTTATATACTCAGTTGCAAAAGAAAGTGTATACTTTGAACATTTTACTTTACACCTCTATCCCCTTTATCAAGCGACAGTCCTTTATTGCCTATTGAAAAACAAATGACAAAATGATATTTGCAATAGAATGATAAAAATGTTGGTATCAAACATAACATATTAATTTTGAAATTAATTCTTAAAAAACTCTCAGTGCACACTTTCTTTCGCAACTGATCCCTGTACACTTTCTTCTGCATCTGAATATATGTCTGTTATTTCTCTCTAGTCGGTAACCTTGGAGGTGTGTCACGTATTTATCGTTAGTCGGTGGCGTGTTGGTGTGTCACGTATTTCTCGTTAGTCGGTGGCGTTGTGGTATGTCGTGTATTTCTCGTTAGTCGGTGGCGTGGTGGTTTGTCGTGTAGTTCTCGTTAGTCGGTGTCTGCTGTGGTGGTGTCATGTATTTGTCGCTAGTCGGCGGCCGTGGTTAGATGTATGTTACTTATTTAAAATCGATGGCCGTGGTTGTGTCATATCTATTTCTCTCTAGTCGATGGCCGTGGTTGTGTGTCTTGTATGTTTCTCTGTTGTCGGTGGCCGTGATGGTGTGTCGTGTATTTGTCGCTAGTAGGTGGCAGTCGATATGTGTTATGCATTTGTCGGTAGAATGTGGCCCTGATGGTGGCGTCATATGTGTGTCGCTAGTTTGTGTGTCATATACTTGTCGTTAGTTGGTGTCCGTGGTAGTTTGTCGTGTATTTGTTGTTAGTCGGTTGCCATGGAGGTATGCCGGTCGGTGCCCTGGTGAATTTGTCGGTTATTTATAGATAATCTGTGGCCGCACTGATGTGGTGATTATATATATCTCGCTAGTATTCTAGCGGACGTTTATTGGTAATGTCATCAACATTATTATTTTTTTGGAATCGGCTCAAATTTTGCTGATTTTTAATTTTGAAATCCATTTCTTTTACAAAATGTTGGCGAAACATGACCCCAACATGGAAAACGCAGAGAATCGGTAAGAAGAAAATAGTCGGCGGTTGTCACAACGAATTGGCAGCAAGAGCTCCGCCATTTTGTTTTTGTGTATTTAGTTAATGATTGTATACATGATCAACTGGGAACCAAACAAGAATGAAAACGTTACATGCAGCTAATGATTTAGATAAATATATACATAGTTATAATTGTATGCAACTAATGGTTTAGAGTAAATATATACATAGTTATAATTGTATGCAACTAATGGTTTAGAGTAAATATATACATACTTATAATTGTATGCAACTAATAGTTTAGAGTAAATATATACATACTTATAATTGTATGCAACAAACCTCGTGTTTATTAATTCCGATATAGTAGCTGAACCCGGGTCCCACTGATGTTGCCAGTTGTGTGTTTGGTTCGGTCCCGTGTTCATGTAATACGACCTTCGTCAGCAAAGAAAAACATGTTATTCTCTTTTCTTTTTATCTTTTTTCTTTTTTTAAGGAAAAACAAAACATTGACAATATTTATTACAATGCACGACGCACGTCACTTGTAAACATTGATTTTAGTAGAGAATTAAATGGCAAAATTCAATAAAAAAAATCCAAAAGCTGTAGTACTGCATCAGGTAGTTACCAGTTCCAAATTCTGTTTTTGGGATGATAAAACTCAGAAGAAACTTTCAACAGAATGCTATTTTGAGGTTGCGAACATGCAAACAACGTTGTAGACGATATAATATGGCACTGGGAAATATGGGAGCAGCACATTTGAATGTTGCGATGGAACGTTGAAAGATCTATTCTCTACTCAAAGGAGCATAATTGCGTAGAATAAATTGAATTTCGGCATAATGTCCGAGTTGATCTGTTATGGCGTATGGTGACGTATGTCCAAATCAGGAAGTGATGGTAACGTTTAATGTTTGTCTTTAACTTGTCTTGTCGCGCCGTTAGAGGTTTATTATCTTGTTGCTCTTGCTTGGAGTACTTAGTATTTGCTTTTTTAGTTTTCTATGCCGCTTTTTCGTATTCATATGAATACCATCTATCTGTTTTAATAATATTGACTATTAAGGCTCCTTTGTTAGATAATGCCTGCCTGATAAAGAGCGTTTCCCCCATATTTATTATTTTTCATCTCGATTCTTAGTAAGGCGTCACCAACCACTAGGTTACCTATTGTTACTAAGAATGATTTTGCAAGATTGTGTTTTTGTCTTTTTCCATATTCGCTTTCCAGTTTAGTCAGCCAGTGTTGGAGATTAACAAACAACAGTATACCAGACCAGTAAGGTACGTCTTGGTCTGAATGAGTGTCGAAGGATGGGTCGATAAGGGTGATATTGACAACTGAGATGTGTACACTTTACAATATTTAATTATAGTAGGTGTAATATTTTATTAAAATGCCTTTAAAATTGAATCTATATTCACAAAGCAATATAAACAGATCGGACAGGGAAAGTAGCATTCAAGGAGGACAGTCAACCACAAACAAACACATAAACAAAGAACAACTTTAAAGATGAATAAAAGGCCAAAATATTACATCACAAACACAAAAGGGTTGACAATAGGGCTACCGCCATGGAACAGTCAGTGGCAAAAAAGGTCACAGCAAAAAACACTCAAACAGACAAACAAGTATGCAAAAGTAATAAAAAATGAAAACGACATCACAAACACAAAAGGGTTGACAATAGGGATAACGCCTTGGAACGGAAAATGGCAAAGTTGGCCACTGGGGGTTTAAACCGGTTCTAGGGTGCACCAAACCTCACACTTACCCTACTGTCATCCCATTAAAACAGGATAGTGTAAATAAAGAAATCCCCGCCATGATCTAATCTCTAACCAACAAGGCAGCATCAATAGGCAATATAATATGCTCGTGCAAATATAATACAAAAAACAATAGCCCAGAAAGCCACAATGAAGGTACTCAATGACTTGGCAGAAGCCAGAGCAACAAGAGAATAAACCATTAAGGGCACGACAAGAAAGGTCATAGACAAACTTCAAACGTCACCGTCCCAATGGGCTTTAGGTAGGCGTCATCCACAGCCTGTCCGGTCATCGTACAATTAAAGAGGAAAGCATAGTGGTGAACTGTAAAAGGGTCCTCCACCAAGCATGCAATACGTTGCAAAATGATTTTAACAAGTTTAACAAAGATAGTATATAAGTGAGAAAGTGATCATGACCAAGACTCTTACGAAGTTTATAAATCACATCGCCATAAAAGTCAGGTTGTGATAGTCCTTGTCGCATTAATGGTAAGACGATCGGGGTTAGGATAATAAAATTTTGCAAAGGTTTTACGAAGTTTATGGTAACGGTAACCCTGATTGAGTAGCTTTTTAGTTATACACATATTACGAATATTAAAGTCCTCAACTCGAGTACAAGCTATTGAAAAACGAATAAGTTGAGACACATACACCCCATGAGAAGTTGCTCGGGGAACATCCCCATCCAAGTGGGGATAATTAACAATGTCAAAATTAAAACCATCCCTCTTGTCATAGATTTTGCTAATTATTTCACCATTTTCAATCGAGAGATCTAAATCAAAAAAAGAAGCGTTATTATCAGATATATTAGCTTTGTTAAAGCTATACAGTCCATATTTTAACTGGTAATAATTCATGAATATAAATGAGTCACGTGTGAAGTAGTTTCAAATCGACGAACACCCCAAAAGTCGGTATATAAGCAGACATCGATGCGTAAAATTTCACGTTTTTATTTAGCCTCCGTACAGGTAACATCGATAAATATACGGCTCCAGAATATATGTGATAAAAAAATAGTTGCCCGGAACGGGATTTGAACCACAGCCTTGCACATGTAAGTTTTGAAAGATGTACGCTGAACCACTAGACCACTGCTATTCATTGGTATGTTGTAGCATTTATAACAATAAATAGGCATTACGTAATAACAAGCGCGCGCACACAAACTCATCAAGCGCTAAATAACCAGTCGAGATTTGGTTGATTTGAGGCGAAGTATTAGTTTCAAATTGATAACATACAGTATTACAACAGGCAATGTTCATTTACACATACGACAATATGGACTACATATTTATTGATCCATCTTTAGTTGCGTTCAAATATGTTGTTATTTTGCCTGATAATATATGGTAGTTGGCATACTATTTTCTCAAGTAGCGTTATAGTTCAGTGGATAGAGCACCGGACTTAAAATCAGAAGGTCGTGTGTTCGAGCCCCGAACTAACTAGGGAAGCTAACTTTTTTTTTCTGTAAAAATTACTGTTACCTGTGTATAGGTACGATGTGCACTTTTCGATGTATATACAGTAAATGATTTCCTGCGCTATATTTGCTCGCTTAAATACCCGATTTTGGCGTGAACATGAAGTTACAAATAAAGACACGCCTGCCTACAAAGAAGAAATCGATTGATATAGGGACTTTGTAGCTTTAAGCTGAAGTTCTTTAGGATACATATTATTAACCATAGTTGGAAAGGAAAGGTTGTCAATGTTCAATATGTCATCCAGATACCGAGAGGTGTCATTAAAGACTTCAATAACATATTTATTATTTTTCATCTCGATTTAATATTTTATTAAAATGCATTTAAAATCACAAGTAAAATATACAACAATTAATTACACAGTCCAAAGAGTTCAATCACAGGTTTATTGGAGTACTCGTATAACGGTTTCGCACTGATCCCAACACTCGAAATCAGGTTCGCATATCCCTGATATATATATATATATACAGTTATAACGTATCACTATCCGCACATATCAGTTATATCGTTTATCACTTGTCTCCTTATGTGGCCTGATCTCTCGTCGATCTTGTCCACATCACGTTAACCAACTACCCCTGACGTTCCCATCGATCAACGTCCGACGTTCCGTTAACGCGTGCATAGCAGCGTTTCTCGTCGCTCACGACCAACGTCCCCTCAACATAGCGTCACTCTTGACATAGCGTCGATATACAGCAAAACGGGCGAATAACCAAAATGGGTGCCGCGTCTCCACTCCATCACTCTGGGTTGCCTCTAGGTCTCCAGCCTCGACTTGGCAAAATCATATCATTGTATAGAAACATATCAGTAGGGGAGCAGCCTTGATATTTTCCTACGTCTATTAAATATTTGGTAACGCATGGCAACGAAAAGTAGTACGTCTTTCGGCAACGTCATTTTTTTTTTAAATGTCCGCCATTTTGGATTTTTTAAAACACATAATTTGGAAGATTGTGACAATTTTTGATGATGAAATTTCATTTCCGCTTTAAGTTTCGTGATTTTCGGCTGTACCGACTTTTTTTTTAGAAGCTTTACTGCGTGATATATACAGACCCGCCTTGTAAAATGTCGAAGCGAGGGTCGATAACTCTAAAATAGGCCATAATTAGAATACGTTTAAAATGACAACAATCTTGTGTTTTTTGTTAAATAAAATACGAGGAGATACTTGAATTGTTGTTTTGTCACGAAAAGCATGTTATTTCTTTATCAAAAGTACACGGAAATACGAGTTGTTTGACTCAACTGTAATTTTGACTTGACTGTCCTCGCAAGAACTCAGCTTGCGAACTCGAACTGCAGGCGAGTATTCGATTGAGCGGGTAGTATTGGACACCCTCTTATATGTAAAAAGTGTACGTAACAATCGCTACTGTTCAAGATGGGAGTTGGGATGGAGAGGAGGGGGAGGGCATCTGAGCTGAGATTTAAAAGGATGCGCCCCATCCCCTTCCCACCCATTACGGGCCTTCCCCAACTAAAATCATGAAAGTCTGTTTTGAAAGCTCTTGCAAGCATACATTTTTAAACATATTCAGATAATATATTTGTTGCTGTGTTTTCGACTAGACTGTCCAGAGTCTAATTGTCATCCGCAACTTGGCGCAGTCAGTAGCGCAGCGGATTTGTAAGCGGTGGTGGTGCCACTGAGTTTTGTCGGTGTGTTCTTGGGCAAGACACGTCCGTCGGATGGGGACGTAAACCGGGCGGTCGCGCGTATAGATCTATCATCCAAGCATGTTAAAGAACCATAGGAATCTATTCGATAATAAGATTAGGGCACGGTTCCCGGATTCCTATGTATCCTTACCCTCTCTCTGGGGTGGCTCTAAATAACCTGTACCGTGTTGATGAGCCGTTAAACAACATTAAATTTAATTCATCCGCAACTGCATTCAGCACTGTCATATGTACTGTATCTGTCCCATGCTAGTATCATGAATCAACCGTGGAATATATCACCCACACATAAAAAGGGTTTGAGGGGATCTTACTTGTGTTAGTTTAAATATAGACCATTTGTCCGTTGAAACCTAAGATGATTTTTTTATCAGACAGAAACACTGTCGTCATACTTATTCAATGATTCTGATAGTATCGAAGGAAAGTAAAGAAGGCCATTTTTTTTAATTTATATTTTTAAAGATGAATGATGTTTTATGTCATTATAGCACATTTTAGGCCATATTTCCTGGGTAGAACCAGTACTGTATACTTTCTGCAATCCGTAAGAATCGACACTTTCTCATCAACAAGTTGAACTCCCAGTGGGAATTGAACCCGCAGCAGTGAGAGGTGAAAATGAGAATGTATACAAATATAAAAAGGGCAACCGAATATCTCCATAACTCAATATGTCCATGGGACACGAATGACCGCACTGAAAACAATCCGTGGACAATTGTACAATGCAAGAATATATATTCCTAAATAAAGTTTATTTTGATGCAAAATAGATATGCTCCTCTTGACATCATAGATAAACATCATGTACAGTTTTGAAACAATTGGTTAAAAACTGTGGAAGGATATACACGCACAGATGACTAACACCCCATATGCCACCTCACCATTCGATGGTAAACAGTAAACATTTAAGATACTTATTAAGGTCTTAAATATTATCTTTTATGACTAAGTAAATAATATGTAACAAGTCAGATATCAAAGTGAATTATTTATTTGATTTAAAACATCCCAAATATAAAGGGTATTACATCGAAAATTATATTGCATCATACAATAATTGTTTTTATTTATTAAATGGACACACAGCATTTTTGAAGTATTTATCAAGCATTAACATTAGCACCTCAATTGATTAATCAAGAATTGATTTTCACTTTACACCCGCTTTCATCTATTTAAATTATAAGTTATAACATTTTGGAGTTTAAAAAAAAAAAGATTGCTGCATGTCCCTTTAATATGCGCACGTCTCAGCCTGTATTGTTTTTATGGTGCAAGTAATTTTCAACATATGTGGGGTTATATTTATACATGTATCCACTTTTCTGGGTAGAACCAGTAATATACACCTCCTGCCTTCTGTTATTCCATAAACGTTATAATCCAATAAAATTCAGAAAACATCATTTTAATCCAATAAAGAAATTGGGCATGGTCGGTCAGATTAACAGAAACACATTTATATTTTCGTTTTAGCCCCTATTTTGAGCCACTCCAATGAACTGTCCAGTTAGTGTCGCCATCGATCCACCTCTGTCAACAGTCAGACATGCATGTTGATATGATATTGTGCTGAACTGGTGATCCTGTTACTAGACAGATTTGTCTTGAAGTTGATGCTAGTACTGACCGTATGAGGTATTGCTGATTCATAAAAAAAAAAAAAAATATTGTACACCGTCGCTGTATACTATTCTTGTTCTTTTAAGTATTTCTGATTCTGTTGTTAATGTTGTAAAAAGTTATTACATATTTGACTAGACACTTGTTTCAATAAAATCCTCCCATATATTGTGACTTCAGTAACATTTTTTAGCTAACTCCCAGCATCTCAGGACATAAGGGACTCTGAAAATAAAAATGATGCAGATTCTGTTTAACCATACATATGATATTTTTGTTTCAACTTAAATAGGTAACAAGTTGGTGAGTTGAAACAGATGAATAAAAAGTGACTATAGAACTTTTTTTTTTATAAGAATATACATTGAACAGAACATGGTGGGAACATCGACCAGAAAAAAACTATATAACATGACGTTCTAATTTTACTTTAATTTACTTTTAAACATTGTCAATGGTGGTTTGAAATATGGGACCAAAATACGGGTATCGCCGGTTACCTTTCTTAGCAGTTTTTTGTGTTTAAAAAACCTTGTTGAGTTGTTTTTTTTGTTATTTAATTCATTTTTTTTAACTGGGTCGGAGGGTCTAAGAACTGAAAACAAAAAACAAAAAAAAAATCTGGCCTAAGTTGGCTCAACAACACATTATATGTCATTTAGAGCCGCCCTTGAAAGAGGGGAAGGGCACATAGGGGAAGGGCACATAGGAAAATTCAAAAAGATATATATTTTGTTTACCTTAACCAGATTTCGTTTCAACTTAAATAGTTAACAAGTTGTAGAATTGAAATATGTAAATGAATAGTGATTATAGAACTTTTTTTACATGTACGATAAATTAAAAAAAATCGTTTTCTGTTAATCAACACATTACCTGTATACCTTATTTAGAGCCGCCCCAAAGGACACATTGGAATTCGAGAACCTGTTGTACTCTTACTAATGAATATATTTCTATGGTTGTTTATCGTGCTCGGAGGATAGACTCCCCAGTTTCAATCCCAATCCAACAAACGAGGCTGAGAAACAAACAAGGCTGAGGGAAGGTGTATTGCCCGAAAACACAGACGAAACTCAGTGGTGCATGTGTGACTTGAACCCGAAAGCTTCAGATTGCTATCGTCCATCGTCCTATTGCTGGGCCATGCCAGCACATTATGTTAAGTGAGGGTCTTGGTTTAGATATAATACAAGGACCTTTTTATTTTGTTTGTTTCATTTTACATCCGTACTAAGCACAATATGACCTATTTATGTGTCGATATACTGTAAAACACCATTTTTATTTATAGTATAAAAAGTCTGAGACTAAGTGCAGGTGCACAATGCCACATATTTTGCAAAGAACATGTATGCATTGATAAATTCATAGATTTTTTGAAGCTGTGCTTACCTACACAATGGCTTATACAAGGCTCTTGATGTAGTTATACTGTGAGACTGGGACACTTGACTTGAGTCTGGCTGTGGTAACACTGCACACTGCCTCTAACTTAGCAGACCTGAAAAAAAAACCAGTCATATAATTATATGATATTGTTTCATTAGATTTTAATATTAATTACTCTGTCCAACTTTCTCAATGCTATCAATGCCAGCTTTCCATAATATTTTACTTAAAACACCATTGGAATTGAATGTGGTGCTTTCCAGAAGATGGATACAGTACTTCCCAAAAGGTAAGTCACAAACACAGGTGGCATTCATGAACAAATAGAGTATTTTTTAAGGCTTACATTTTCATCAATCATTCATCACTCATGTGTTCTAAAAAATGATTCGAATAAAGTGTGATTCGAATAAAGTTGATATATCTGAACCACCACTATTTTATATGTTTCAACGTTAAACACTTGTCCTACAGTAATTAAAAGTGTATTTACCCACATAGCCTACAGACAATCCATGAGGGTACCAACCCCGCCCCACCTGGCATCTGGAGTACTGGCTTTTTTTGGGCATTGCATCTGGAATACTCTCTAACAGAGGGTTGGCATCTGGAATACTATATGAACCATGCGAGGCCGCGCAGCGGCAGAGCCTGAGGGCCAGCAGGGCCCGAGCTCTATAGGGGGGTCCGGGGGCATGCCCCCCCGTAAAATTTTGAAACCTAGGTGCTCTGAAATTGGCATTTCCAGCAATCTGAGACATAAATTAGCTTAAATTTAATTTTTTGGATGGAAAAAAATATTTTTTGAGAAAAATACGGCGTACGGAATACTGGCTAATATGGGTCGGAATCCGGCGTACGAAAAGGGGGTCGGTACCCTCATCCATGACATGACCCATTTGCTTGTTTTCTCCGACATAGATCTATTTGTTTGTAGTTTGTAAATTACGCACTCATGCAAAAAATTGGAAAAATATACGATCGTTATTGTAACACTGTTTCGACCTAACGATTTAATTCCACTGCTGTACAAATAATCCATCGACTATTGGGCCGGATCTATCTATGGGTGTTTACACATTAATTTTGACACAAAGTGTCACGCATCTGCATAATTTGACCTTTGAATACACATCGTGTTTGTGAGCTATTTTTAGCACATCCTTCGGAAACAACCGTTCAGTTTAATTCACAATTTAGTTTCAGTGACATAAGCTAATTTGTCCAGGGAGAAGTGGGCTTTGTGGCGTGCGGCTGACTGGCCCTAGGCTGGGTGTTTTCTCTATGTCGCCGCCATTTTGAATAGCCTCTGAAAGAGTCAAATGCAGGTACCAACTTTCAAAACGGTCACGAAAAATGTATATTCACGAACAAATAAGAAATTTTCAGAAAAGGTAGAACTGGTAATGATCTTCGACTCCTGACAATTTCAACAATATTTAAGAATATACAATTTCTGTGACCGTTTTGAAACATTGGCAATTTCGAAGAAGACAAAAACTTTTTTTTCGATCTTCGCATTTGTACCGCGATTTTCGAATATGATATCTCTATAAAACCTGTCAACACGATTGTTTGGTGAATCTCCTACATAATAATTTAATTCTGATATGATTTGTTTTCCTTTTCTTTTAGTCTAAGTTTTAAACTAGTTTTTTTTAAAAGAGTACTATAAAATCCGCGCATCTGGACGTGCTCGCAAAATGGGAACTACGTTGCCGCCAAACCCAATTATTTATGTTTGAGTTATGCGGTTCAGGCATGTGAAATGATTCAGCTGCGCCCCTACTGATTCTATCCACAATTGAATAGTGTGACTATGAATTGCAATACCGCTCAAAAGAGCCAACTCAGTTTATTAACTTAACAACATGATCAATGTGTGACCAATAAGTGTACCACCGCTCATGTGAGCCAACGTTCATTTACTTTAAGTCTATGCGTTAATTGTTATGAAATACACCGCTCATCGGAGCCAACTCCGATTATGTCAAATGCCACATAACCCCTAGACGCTTATGGCAAGCCAATTGTCCAATAATTACGTGAACCCAGGTTCACGTAAAACCCAGGTTCACGGTCGAAAAACTAGGATTAACGATCGATAAACTAGGTTTTTCGAACGTAAAAGCATGTTATCCTATACTTTCGAGCGAAAACATAGGATAACGTCCGTAATTATAGTTCACGCTCGTAAACGTAGGTTCACGCTCGTAAACCTAAGTTCACGGTCGTAAACATAGGTTCACGTTCGTAAACTATGGTTCACGCTCGTGAACCCCGGTTCACGCTCGTAAACATAGGATAACGACCGAAATTCATAGTTCAATCGAGAATCGAACGTAAACCATGGTTTACGGTCGATATACTAGGATTATCAAATCAACGATGAATTTCGGACGTTTAGTTTAATAATATTTTATTGCAGATATGTTACAATACATCAATTCAACATCACAATATTCATAGAAACATATGCAAATGGATTGAACTACAAGTTATTACAACATTAGTTACAGTTCTCTCCATTGTGGCTGAAAAAGTGTATATGATTATCGGTTTGAAATTGTAACAATATATTTAAATATAAATTTGATACAGAAAAACGCAGAAAAAAAAATAATATAATAAAATAATAATAATAAAAAAATAATCCAAAAATGTAAACTCTGCCGTGCCATTCTACCCCCACGCAATCTCCACCGAAATAACACCACAATATCCCCGTTCAGGCTGATAGAAACATAGCGACAGTAGATATAGATAAAATAAAACGTTATATTAATACAAAGTTAAGGATTTTGGAATCGTTTAGTGTTTTTAATATAGTTTTGCACTTGAGTAAAAAGAATATGATTTTCCTCGTCTTTTAGTTGGTCGATGCCGTATAAAAGTTTGTGAGTACTTAAAGGATGAAATATACGAGTGTCTAAAAATAATTGCCGTCTTTCATTTCTGAAATTTACACATCTAAACAAATAATGCTCAACATCTTCAAAACCATTACCACATATACAATTGGGATTATCCCTCAAATGATTAAGAAAGAGATCAGCATTTAAATTGCTGCAGTTGTTTCGCAAATGCGCATGTAGAACTGAAAGGTATCTATCACCCAGTATGTAGTATTGGGGTACTATCGGTGGTTTAAAGTAATTGTTAAGCCTAGTTTTAAAACTCGAAAGGGATGGTGCTTCGCGAATATTGATATCAAGTTCATTCCAAACTTTTAGAGATGACGGTAAGACTAATCTCGAAAACAGTTCTGTTCTTCTAGGTAAAGTAACGAAGTTGGAACTGTTTCTCAAGTTGTAAGGATTCGATTCCGAAACAGTTGCAGGGAATATTTGATTCAAGTAACTCGGTAAATCTCCATTTGTAAACTTAAAGGTCAATATCAACTTTTGGATGTGTCTTCGGTCGGCCAGAGAGACCCAACCAATTTCAGTTAACAATTTTTGTATAGAGACAGAACGAGTCAGGCCAGTAACTATTCGCGCGGCTTCATATTGTATTTTTTCTAAGTTATCTTTTTCATAATTTGTACAACTATCCCATATTATAGCCGCGTATTCTAAAATAGGGCGAAGGTAAGATTTATATATTTAATTAAGCGTTTGACGTTTTAATCTAAATTTCATTATTTCATTGAACCTAATACCTTAGACGCAGATATTACAATATTTGAAATATGTTGATGCCAGGACCCATCATGACTAAGCGTTACTCCTAGATGTTTATGATGGTCAACAAAGTTAAGTTGTGTATTTTCAAATATCAAAGACGGACGGTTTCTGTTTGCAAGTGAAAAGAAGATAACTTCAGTTTTAGATGGATTAAATTTTACTAGCCATTGCTTTGACCAATTCGATATTTTACACAAGTCATCATTAATTGTAGTTTCCATATAATCTAAATCGGATGTAGATACCGCAATAGAACTGTCATCAGCAAATAGCCTCGTTGTACTAAGCAATGCGTCAGCTATGTCGTTTATATAAATTAAAAACAATAATGGTCCTAGAACAGACCCTTGGGGTACGCCGGCATTTGGAGTTTTTATTTCAGAAAAGGTCGAACCAACGAAAACTCTTTGTTTACGATCAGTTATGTAATTATTTATCCAATTAAGAAGGTTGCCTGAAATGCCATGTTGTCGGAGTTTAAAAATTAAAGCTGCGTGCCAGATGCGATCGAAAGCTTTGGATATATCAAAAAATACCATACATGTAAATTTGTTTTCATCAATCGCTTTGCATATATTTGATTATAAATATCAATTAGTTGATAAACTGTTGAGTGACCAGGTAAGAAACCAGACTGGTTTTTAAATATTAAATTATTGGTAAGCAAAAAATTAAAAATATGTTTGAATATCACGCGTTCCATAACTTTTCCAACGCAGCTAATTAACGATATTGGTCTATAGTTTGAAGGTGAATCTTTATCACCTGATTTAAAAAGTGGCATAACATTAGCTAATTTCCAGCATTGTGGAAAGATATTTTCTTGAATTGAACGATTAAACAGAATACACAGGGGGCGACATATTGTTTTTGAAGTTTCTTTCAGGACTCTATGACTTATTTCATCTGGCCCACTAGCTTTATTTATCACTAAAGTTGATAGGATATCAGAAATTTCATTTTCAGTAATATTAATATCATTGATAATATTGATCGTCTTAGGTATAAATTGTGGTAGAGTGGCATTGGTGTCGTCAACAGTTGATATTGATGTAAAAAAGTCATTCAATAAATTTGCCCTTTCTTCGTCAGATACAGAATATAAACCATCGTTGTTCTTTAAAGGTGGTATGACGTTACAACTGTTAGCGTTTTCTTTAATTAACATTTTGATTATTTTCCAGTACTGTCGAGGATTTGCAGAATTCATATCACTTAGAGAAAATTCAAGTTGATTAAAATATATTTCTTTAGCATGCTTTTTCATATTATTAACTTTATTTCGAAGGTCTTTATATAAGCGCCAATCAGATTGATTGCCTGTACGTAAAGCTATTGATTTTTTTCTATCGCGTTTACGAGATGCAAGTCGAATTTCAGAATTATACCAAAGCTTATCATTTGGACGAATTGTTACGAAACTAGTTGGAATGCATTCCTTCATGAGATCAGTGAGTTTATTAATAAAACTATTTGCAGCGATATCTACAAAATCTGTATGCAAAAAAGTCCAGTCTGTTGATCTCATTAAATTATTCAACTTTTCAAAATCAGCACGTTTGTAATTCCAGACTCTTCTTTGAAACGGTATATTTATACAAAATTCGCTTTTAATGAAAGCATATGTACTATAATGATCACTGATACGATTTGCTGTTTGATAAACGCCAAAATCATAAGAAGTTAAATGATTAGAGATAGCGATTGGATCTATTAAAGTGCTTGAAGTGTTAGTTACACGAGTAGGATCTTTAATTATATTTATCATATTATTAAGAGTAAGTATATCTCGAAATTTATGATTTGACAGGTTTAATTGGTCTTCATTAATGTCACCTACGATAATGATATTTGAAGTTATTTCAGAAGCATGTTCAATGCAGACGTTTAACCTGTCCCAGAATTCAACTGCATAGTGCGGTGGTCGATAAAGTGTGCATATTAGAAAAGACTGGCTATTATCTTTAATTTCAACCCATATTGATTCAGGAAGTAAATATTCCAATTCAATTTTCCTATCTGGTCTTAAATGGGGCGAGAGATACATTAATAATCCGCCGGAATGAGATGTATTATCCTTACGGAACATAGCATCAAAAGTTTCTAAATGTAACATTTCGTTTTCAATATTAGTCGATAGATGAGTTTCAGTAAAACACAATATATCAAAATCCACGAAGTTGTCTTTGATATAGTCAAATGTGTTCCTAATACTACGAATATTTTGATGTATTATTGAGAAACATTGCCTTGTGTCATAACTTGGGCCCGGATTCAGTTCTACATCTCCTGATAATATAATTAAAGTATTCATAATTAAGAAAAAGTAAATATTTTGCATGATATCGCATGTTGAAAATATATTCGGATTAGATTTATATTCATAATTAATTTTCTCCGATAATGAATTAAACGTTTGACATACAACTAATACGGCAATGAGTGCAATATAAGGATGCGCAGTGTTTAAATAAAAACGAACAATTAATTGAGCAGCTCTTACTAAACAATATAAGATTATCTCAAGTGTCATATTAAGAGGGTGCATATAGCACGTACACGATTTTAGAATTCGCTGTCGCCTGTTATTATAAAGTCCAATAGTCGCTCTCCATGAGTTTAGGTCATTACCGATGGGGATAAATTATAACGTCAAATATAATGAAGAGCGACAATCGGACCAATGGCAAGTGAGGTGTGAACAGGAATATGCGAGACGATATGGTGAACAAACACGGGGGCACGGCAGGCACGGGAGGACAAAACATAAACAATATGAAAAGCATGTGCTTTTACACTGAGAAAAAAAAACAAAACACAAAAACAAAACAAAACTGTATCCTAGAACGAGAAAAAAAAAAACGACCGTGAACCTATGTTTACGACCATGAACCTATGTTTACGACCGTGCATCTATGTTTACGACCGTGAACCATAGTTTACGAACGTGAACCTATGTTTACGAGCGTGAACCATAGTTTACGGACGTAAACCTATGTTTACGACCGTGAACTATAAACCTAGGTTATCCTATATTTTCGCTCGAAAATATAGGTTAGTATGCGATAAACCTGGTTTTACGTTCGAAAAACCTAGTTTATCGATCGTTAATCCTAGTTATTCGACCGTGAACCTGGCTTGCCATAGACGCTAACACCTGCCAACTAACATGACTAACATATTAACGATATAAAGTTATGATACCGGGTATTGTTGAACCACTCATAGGATATATTGTCTGCTTTTTAAATTAGTCTTTTGGCTGTTACCTGTGATACGCAGGCTTCATAACCGCCGGTCCCAACTAAATTCCTTTTTGTTTATTTCGCTTTTCGGAGCATACAATTTTATTAGATCCTGGGACCATACGCCGCTGGATATAGGGGATGAAATAAACATACACATATTGCTATATCCACCGCCATATGCTTGCCATCTTCGGGATGGTTATCATTCTGTACTGTTGATTTTTATGAATATTGAGTTCTACTCAACCCGGTGCTAGAGGGCATTAGCGGTAGCTAGTATATTTCACTACCGCTCATGAACAATCAGACCGAGACTGCAATATTTCGTATGTGTCGTGCTCGGCCGTTTCCAAAGGTCCATTTTCATACTTTTTTTATTAGTTATTATGTAACCCTATCCTAAATATATTGCAATATAATTATAACATGCTTTAAAATCATACATCTTACTAATCTAGTCGACAAGTAATCTCGTAGGCCGTTTGCAAGTTTAAGTATTACACATAAGTAAATACAACTTACCCCAAAAGTCCATGATCCTGTCGCCTATGTATCAGCAAAGTATTGCAAATTTAAAATAACTTTTCTAAGAGCCAAAATCAATCTATTTCTTGATAAATAGAAACTCTTTACAAAACAGATGTTCATTCTCTGACAGTCAGCTAACCATTGACCACAATACTAACTTTCTCTCAACACACTCACCCAAAACCATATACCGTAGCAAAATGGTCTTTAGCAATTGACATGTCGCCAGTACTTAGATATCTCCGCCCTATAGCTGATGTCGGAGTATATGGACAATAGTTTATATAACATAGTTGCACGTGCTTTATACACGTGCTGTTGGTTGTCGGAGGTATCGTTCTGGTTTGATTGGTCGAAATGGATAAATGATTGACAACTGGCGACATGTTAATTACACTTGATAGTGGGTGAGTAAATGTACATATATACTTGGACAATTTACAGGTAGTCATGCACTACCCTATTATAGGAACGTTGCCTGTTTTCCCATATTAAAAACATATAAGAACTATTATTATTTAAAACAAACTAACACGTAAAATTAAGATGTCAATTTACAGTCGTGTTTACTTGCCCTCAGTTAAGACCAGAGATATTCATCGGACATGTAAGACATCAACTTGTAATGTGACAATGAATCACCTTACTAACTAATTAAATAATGTTTACGTATGTCTAATTTAATCAGTAACAAATTATAGTGTATGTTTATTTTTATTTCAACACTATGATAAGTAATATTAAAGTCAGAATATGCTTATTGTTAACCTTAACGGAAATGATATAGACTTTGTTTCAAGTATTTGTGTATAATATTACCGTGAAATTTGCATTAAATCCCCCGATGTACCCAGCCGTTAATAGAAACAACTGATTAGAAACGTACGCTTCGTTAAAAACGCACGCTGTCGACTTTTTAACTTTCGCGTTTACATAAACATTACCTGTGCTTTAAATAAACAATTTGGATCTGCACACTTCCTTTGTTGTGCTTAGCGTCGTCGCAGCGTGAAGGGAATACAGTGTAATTAGTACACACATATTTATTCGGTATAGTTTAATTTTATTCTATTTATTTGTTAGGGTAATGCTCTAAGTTGTAACGCTTCGGAGTGCTTCTCCAACTGTTTCAGTTTATGTGTTAATACGCATATTCTGTCTTTAATGAACCAATAAATACCTTGAATCCAGCGCTACCAGAGTCTCCAATAAAATAGTTCTCCTGACCGGCCGATAATACAATCTTGAGTCCATTGTCAGGTCCTGTTTGAGAAGTTACGTACGCATTACCGTCAGATCCAGAGTTGAACGTATAACAGTACCCCGAGTCTGTAACTCGAACCTGTAGATGTGCACTGCAGTTTACAAGTACGCCTTCCCATATGCAATACAGGTCAAAGCTATCAAGGTTCATGAACCCTTGTTCGAAAAAATATTTGATGCTGATATTGCGCAGATATTCCTCTCCGAACTCGTTAATCAGTTGTGATGTGTTGGTTTCAGGGTATACCGTGTACAGTTGTTTAAGAAGTTCGCGTTCTTTGGTATCGTGGACTGAGTTATTACGTATTAAGTTATAACTGCAAATGGTAACCATAGGAAACTCAAGCGTCTCTTCGAACATGAGAGATTCCTTGAAAATCGTGTTATACTCTAAATATCGGCCGATCTGCACAACAAATGCGCTCGTAATTCCGTACAAAGAGCCAACAATGAGAAGAAGCCAAAATATTCTGTAAAAAAACAATGGTATAGTTAAACTATAGATGCACTTAATTTAAATATGAACTTAAGAAGGGTTTCTCCATAAACTGACATTTTTGTTTTTATTAAATCGTAAAAGATAGTTATATTATTGGTTAAACTTTCGTGAACTATGCATCTGGTATGATTAAAAAGGTTGCACCCAGAGATGCAAAATGCAGCATCTGATTTGAAAATACGGATCTATATAAACCATAGCCTGAAGAAAACGTACACCTACCACTTCCTTGCACTTGCTGTGAAATGGCGATCGGATGGGGATGACTGTTTCTATAAATATTTTATCTGTGAATATTTCGGCTATTGTGTCGGAGGGGCGGCTTTACGGGGATGATTTATTCTACAATTATCTTTAACCTTTTCATAATCCGACTTAAGTGGTTGAAGGGAGGGTGGAAGAGGATATTATTTTTATAGTTATTTCCTGGTAATATATTGTTAATTTATGTTTAAAGGCGGCTATGGTTAGCCGTTTTCACATGTAATGTTTGTTATCAAATGTTTAATTAGCGATATCGTTAATTCAATAACAGATATCGCTATTTCAGATATCAACAATTAATTTAAATTTCTGGATATCGGCAACTGCATTTTTGATATCGATCATTTAATTTTTGATATCACTAATTCTAATACTTATATCAAAATGTGTATCAGCGATATCATTAATGGATATAGCGATATCAAAAACTGAATGAGCGATGTCAACAATTCAATATAAAAATTCGAATAGAAAAAGTAGCATTCAAGGACGACAGTCAACCACAAACAAACACATAAACAAAGAACATCTTTAAAGATGAATAAAAGGCCAAACTATGACATCACAAACACAAAAGGGTTGATAATAGGGCTACCGCCATGGAACAGTCAGTAGCAAAAAAGTCCGCTGCTGGGGGTTTAAACCAGGTTCTAGAGTGCACCAAACCTCACACTTACCAACTGTCATCCCAATAAAAAACGGGACAGTGTAAATAAAGAAATCCCCGCCATGAACTATTCTCTAACCAACAAGGCAGCATTTATAGGTAATATAAATAAAACACAAAGATGCTCGTGTATATATAAATACAAAAAAACAATAGCATAGAAAGCCACACAGAAGGTACTCAGTGACTTGACAGAAGCCAGAGCAACAAGAGAACAAACCATTGAGGGCACGACAACACAATATTGTAGACAAACATCAAACGCCCTTTTGGGCTTTAGGTAGATGTCATCATAGGGTACACAGCCTGTCCGTTGCAGTGCGTTGCAAAATGATAGGGTCATATCCTATTTTGATAAACATTTTAACAAGTTTAACAAAGACAGTATGAAAGTGATCATGACCAAGGATCTTACGAAGTTTGTAAATCACGTCACCATAGAAGTCAGGTTGTGATAGTCCTTGTCGCAGAAAAGTTCTTAAATTACTTTAATATTTGGAAAAAATATCAGGGTTACGATAATACAATTTTGCAAAGGTTTTAACCCTGATGAAGTAGCTTTATAGTTATACAAAGAAAGATTACGAATATTAAAGTCCTCAACTCGAGTACAAGCTCTAGGAAAACGAATAAGATGAGACACATAGACCCAATAAGAAGTTGCTCGGGTAACATCCCCATCTAAATGGGGATAATTAACAATATCAAAATTAAAATCATCTCTCTTGTCATGTATTTTGCTAATTATTTCACCATTTTCCATGGAGAGAAAAGAAGCGTTATTATCAGAAATATTAGCTTTGCGAAGATGAAATTCTTTAGGGTATATATTATTAACCATAGTAGAAAAGAAAGGGTTGTCAATGTTCAATATGTCATCCAGATACCGAGAGGTGTCATTAAAGGCTTCAATAACATCTGCATGGGTATCTGGTGAAAGACTCAACATGAAATCTCTTTCACAGCAATAGAAAAACAAATCTGCGACAAGGATCGCACAGTTCGTACCAATAGGGATACCAACAGTTTTTCTATAAACGGTCGTTCCATACCTGACGAAAATATTATCGAATAGGACGATGAGTGCTTCACAAACTTCTTGGCAAGTCCACATAGTGTAATTGTCTAAACAGCCGTTAGTAATAAACGCTTTAATATTATTACAGGCCAAAACATGTAGTATTTTCCCTAGCGAATGTTTTTTTAATAAGTGCAGTAAGCTCGTCTTTGATAAGGTGATGTGGTAAGGTAGTTTATAGTTTAAAGAAGTCAGTCATAATTGCTTAAAGATGAAATTTGACGTTTATTGCAAATTTAATCAAGAACGTCTCCTGAATTTTTAATAGAACAAAACAAATTAATCCATAGTTTTCATAAGTTTTAGCACAATATTGTTTAACGTGATCTTTAACGGCATTAAGACAAGAAGTTAAAAGTTTGGAGATGTTTGTGGTGGTGCATGCACTAGAATTCGAAATAAAGCGGGCCTTATACGGATTTCTATGTAATTTAGGAATCCGGTACTTAGTTGGCAATTTGTTCTGCTTTTCGTCTACCCCAGCCTTGAAAGTACTGCACCGAGTGGTAAATGTGGAAACAACATCATCCTCAGTAGATTGAACTGGAGAATACGAATTAGTGCTACTGAGTTCCAGAGATAAAACATTGACGTAGTGTAGGCGTCAAACAATAATTACATTATTAGTTGCTTTATCAGCAGGAACTAAAACAAATTAATTATGAAATTCTTGAATTCCCGATGATAAATTACGAAAGGAAAACCTAGGTCTCGGAGGAAGTAAAGAGGGGTTAGCATTATAAAAGTTAATAGTCTCAATATCGAAATATATGGTATTTATCGATATTAAAAACTGAATTACCGATAAATGAAGTTTTGATATAAGTTATTGATTTTTTGATATAGGTAATTGAATTAGCGGCGATATCGCTAAATAATGATTAAATGTGAAAACGGCTTGCCATACGGTACGGATGAGGATAACAACATGTCACCTGCTGATACGAATATTGCGGTGAATGATCGGGCGGAAAGGGTCGGCGATTCTATATTTGTATTACCTCCTGATAATTCTATTATTGCTATCAAATACAATTTTCACTCCATGAAAAGTTGTAATATCTGACCATTCCTTCCACCCTTGCCAGATCGAGGTAAATACTGATGTCGCGTAACACGCTGGCTTGGCTTGAACAGCTTCCCCATTGTCGGCGTTGTCATCCATCATACATGTGCCTGAAAAACAACCTGACAATAGTGCTTGCTTGAACATGGCAATAACACCAACAGTCACAGCTTCCCCATTGTCGGCGTTGTCATCCACCATACTTGTGCCTGAAAAACAACCTGACAATAGTGCATGCTGGAACATGGCAATAACACCAACAGTCACAGCTTCCCCATTGTCAGCGTTGTCATCCACCATACTTGTGCCTGAAAAACAACATGACATTAGCGCATGCTGGAACATGGCAATAACACAACAGTCATTCTCTGCATCGCAGTTTCTCTGATATAAAAGAAGTTCTAGTATGTTATAGACATTTCTAAGTAGTATAGAGAGTGGGGGTTCTGGCACAGTTTCCCAGAGCCGGCAACGAGCGTCAAGCAACTGTAAAATGTGTTGTCCATGGCTGTTAACTCAAGTACACCATCATTTGCAAAAAATCTAAATGATAGGTATACTTGAGCCAAAAGCCCTGACACATATTATTAATTACTTGAGCAAACCCACTCTAGGAAACTATCGCTGAACCCCAACTCTCTATACTACTTATCAATCCAGTTTATCGTTTCACTAACATAATATTTTGCTCATACGATTCAACTAAAACATTTGCAATTCATTAAGCAAAGTCAGACGGAACCGGACAGTAGTCTTCATCATCGCTGCACATATCGTATTTTACCATGAAGTATTTTACTTGTATGCTAATGTATATTGTCCATTATCTAGTATGTATCTTTTATCATCATAAGTTGATAAACTTTTGTTATATATTACATAGCTGCTTATGTTATGCTTTTGTGATATAGTAACTCATGGTGACTTTCTGTTGCTGTAAACAAAATCTGTAAACAAAATCTCTTTGTAATCATCGTGTGCTATTTGTTTTTTGGCAACACACTTTTTAACACCATTGCATTTTTTTGTACTAACCTCATTATCTAGCATATACGAATATAGTGTACTTCGTAGTCCAACATATGCAACAATAGGTATGCCACACGTTTCATCTTTATCTTGCCAATAACCTTTTTATTATCATTAAAATGAAACTTACTTTTTAGATCATAACCACAATTATCAAAAAGTTCTTTATCCTTGTAAAAGTCTGCATACACATATTTTGTTTTTATTTCATAACACAAGGAATCGGTATCAGTAAATAATAATTTAGCTTTTTTATCATATTTATTTTTAATGTAGTTTTAATGGAAATCATACAATAAATATTTTGACAAGTCTAAAATACACATGCCAACATAAAAAGGACGATTTAAAACTAATCGTTTTTCTATTCTGTTTATGGCAAATACATTTTCATTAAACATTTTACAAGAAATAAATGAAGGTCTTGCTGCATATTTTAAAAGGACCTCCTCGTCGTGAGTTAATTTAACATTAAATTATTTTTTTCAAATTTTGCATAGTTTTATCAAAAACTGAATTGTTCATCAGTTTGAAGAAATCCTTTTCAAAAGCATTTTTACCAGCTGTTCTCTTAGCAGTATTAAAGTCTATGTATATTTTAACCACTCTGATTCGTCAAACTGTAGTATTCGGTGTATTTTTTGTTACCTTTACTCTAAGCTTTTTATACAATTCTAAGTTTCTAAAATGCACGACATACTTTTCTTTATTTTTCAACGTCGTAACGAGTTTATTAACATTGCAAAGTCCCAATTTAAACTTTTGTTTTAAATTTTTGCAATAGTCTGACAACCACTCATCTTTTATACTTAAACTTTCTGGGGCAAGTGGATAATCATTATGCGAGTCATTCAGTTTCTTGGGATACTCGATATCACACTCAACAAAGTAATTTGATTTTCCTTTTTCAAGCTTAGCAACCCACTTGAAATTGCCAGTAGGCAACGGCTGACACATGGCCCACCCATACAAGTTATTAGCATCAATATATATTATGTTCTTGCTTTTTTGTTCTGGTCGTAGTTTTTCATATAGTATTGTTAGCCTTTGAATATCTGTTTGCAATATAACTCATACCGCCTCTTAATCCTTTTTCCACAAACAAATATTGATCAATATCAGTTATTAAATCAAGTTGAATACCAGTCATCTTAAGGCATGCATCCGAGACTAAACCAGGAATACTGAAGTAATGACAAGGATCTAATTTGCAATACTCAATGCACATTTTTCTAAAGTTTTCAAAAACATCTGTCAGCAACAGCACATCAGTCTTAAGATACAGATCATGAAATTCTGCCATATTTTTTAATCTTAAATGTTTTCGATATTTTTTTAGCGTGTTCATAATCTGCATCTGAAATGTGCTCATCTTTAATTAAGAATAAAAGCATCTTTGCCAGGTAATTTAGTTTTTTTAAAACGTTTAAAACTGTTCATGTAATCATAAGGATAAACACCTTTTCTTTTTATTAATTCTAGCTTGTCATCAAAGTATTCTTGCGAAGTGTATTGAAACGAGGGGATGTTTTTTACTAAATTTTCTAATGATTGAGACATAAACTGAAAACTGTCAATAAACACCAAACTTTGTCCAAACATAAAAGCCATGTACTTTTCCATGTTATTTGGTTTGGCATTTATGTTTCGTTTAAACTTTCCGATTTGTTGCATTTTAAAGTGAGACTCATATCCTCTCAAGTTATGAAACACAACAGGTATTTTTTTAATCAGCATGAAATTAATATTACATATATCGTTAGCGCTTCCACTATACTTTCCAGTTATATGACAATGATCTCTAACATTTCTAACAGAGTTTTCATATGCTACTGTACGGCCCGCGTCACCTTTTTTGAGAGTTATTACAAAACCATTACCACAAATATGACATGATTTAGATTTTTGGAATTTAGCTTCTTCTTCCGGCGACATCTCCAAATCCTTCTTAAAATGTGTATTCATAGTTTTTTTGCACCACTTTTCTTCTTCTATCACTTTTTCCAAAAAATGGTAAACAGCATTTGATCCTCTATACGTTACAACTGGTTTTAAGTATTGATCATCATAGCAACAAACAACCTTATATTCATAACTGCAATCAGTATGCTTTTGATATGCTTCTGTATATAATTTTTGAGAATTGTTCGATGCTGAAGAAATACTTTCGGTTACTGCTTCAAAATCAGCATATATGTCAAACGGAACCATTAGTTGCCTGTCATAGTTTTTAAAATAAACCTTTTCATCTTTGTTTGGCATCTCTACTGCTTGTTTTCCGTAAAGTGAAAGACAAACAGTCCCTTTCTAATTTAAAGCACTGCAAGCATGTTTTACAAAACCAAATCTTTTATCCATACATAATGATTTTTTTCTTTTTTGGTGATCAAATGCAAACAGTCTAACATATAGTGGTCCAAAAACTGCTCATTTTTGCCGGCCAGTGCACTGCGTGAGCACAGCATGGGGTAGATATTAGCACTAGCTTGTTGATAACCAGTAGTAATTGATAACCATAAAATCTTCTGGGGATTTTGGCTGACCATCTGTGAGTTGCCTATTGAGACTGAAAATGTACCAGGCTTAGGTAGTTTTATTTAGAGTTTACATATGACGGGGCGTCATGATTTTGGTTTCACATTTTATTTATTTTCATTTTAAATTTCATATTATTTCACATGAGATGTTGAACCAAAACCAGTAGCAACATGCACTAAAAAGTATTTAAACTCCTTCGTTGAAACAGGGAGTAAATATTCTTACTCCCTAGAGTGTACACCAGGTTTTTCAAGTATTTGACCTAGTGACCTAGTTTCTAACCCCATGTGACCTATTTTCAAACTTGATCAAGATATAATTAAGACAAACATTCTGACAAAGTTGCATCAAGCTCGGGTCAAAAATATGGCCTCTAGAGTGTACACAAGGTTTTTCCAATATTTGACCTAGTGACCTAGTTTTTGACCCCACATGACCCATTTTCGAACTTGACCGAGATTTCATTGAGACAAACAATTAAAATAAACGTTCTGACAAAGTTGCATCATGCTCGGGTCAAAAATATGGCCTCTAGAGTGTACACAAGGTTTTTCCAATATTTGACCTAGTGACCTAGTTTTTAACTTCATGTGACCCATTTTCGAACTTTATCAAGATATAATTAAGATAAACAATTTGACAAAGTTTCATCAATATTGGGTAACAAATATGACCTCTAGAGTGTACACAAGTTTTTTCAAGTATTTGATCTAGTGACCTAGTTTTTGACTCCACATGACCCATTTTTAAACTTGACCGAGATTTCATTAAGACAAACATTCTGACAAAGTTTCATCAAGATCAGATCAAAAATATGGCCTCTAGAGTGTACACACGGTTTTTCCAAAGTTTGAACTAGTGACCTAGTTTTTAACACCATGTGACCCATTTTTGAACTTGACCAAGATATAATTAAGACAAACATTTTGACAAAGTTTCATCAAGATTGGGTCAGAAATACGGCTTCTAGAGTGTACACAAGGTTTTTCAAGTATTTGACCTAGTGACCTAGTTTTTAACCCCATGTGACCCATTTTCAAACTTAACCAAGATATAATTAAGACAAACATTCTGACAAAGTTGCATCAAGCTCGGGTCCAAAATTTGGCCTTTAGAGTGTACACAAGGTTTTTCCAATATTTGACCTAGTGACCTAGTTTTTGACCCCACCTGACCCATTTTCGAACTTGACCGAGATTTCATTGAGACAAACATTCTGACAAAGTTTCATGGTGATTGCATCCGAAATGTGGCCTCTAGAGTGTACACAAGCAAAAGTTAACGGACGACGGACGACGGACGATGGAAGACGGACAACACACCATCCCATATTTTTGACCCGATCTTGATGAAACTTTGTGAGAAAGTTTGTCTCAATGAAATCTCGGTCAAGTTCAAAAATGGGTCATGTGGGGTCAAAAACTAGGTCACTAGGTAAATACTTGAAAAAACTTGTGTACACTCTAGAGGTCATATTTGTTACCCAATCTTGATGAAATTTTGTCAAATTGTTTATCTTAATTATATCTTGATCAAGTTCGGAAATGGGTCACATGAAGTTAAAAACTAGGTCACTAGGTCAAATATTGGAAAAACCTTGTGTACACTCTTTGTCAAAATGTTTGTCTTAATTATATCTTGGTCAAGTTCAAAAATGGGTCACATGGTGTTAAAAACTAGGTCACTAGGTCAAACTTTTGAAAAACCGTGTGTACACTCTAGAGGCCATATATTTGACCCGATCTTGATGCAATTTTGTCAGAATATTTGTCTCAATTATAGCTTGCTAAAGTGCGAAAATGGGTCACACAGGGTCACACAGGTTCACACAGGGTCAAAAACTAGGTCACTAGTACACTCTAGAGGCCATATTTCTGACCCGATCTTGATGAAACTTTGTCGAAATGTTGTCTTAATTATATTTTGGTCAAGTTCGAAAATCGGTCCCATGGGGTCAAAAACTAGGTCACTAGGTTAAATACTTGAAAAACCTTGTGTACACTCTAGACACCATGTAGTACGACTCGATTCATCAATGTTATAACAGCCAGTAGAGCGTTCACAGGCCCTCTTGGGCCTCTTGTTGTACTTTGTTATTCTTTGAGGATTTGTTTTAACAGGAAATTCATAAGCCAAATGGCACCATCTAAAGCATTCATTATGTTCATTTTTTATATTCATCAATCCTTTTTTAGGGCAAGCAAGTTCTTTTGATAAATTTAAATAAGAGCTACCACGTAAAGTATTGTACTTTACTTGATTTATGTAGTATGCATCTAATACCTCAATTTGCCAACCACTTCCCATCAGAATCCAATTTCCAACTCTAGTTATAATTTCTTCACGTGCTTTGTCCAGCGCCTTGATAATAATATTTTCGGTTAATAATGTTGCCGCTTTAGAATTAAAGTAAGCTGTTTTGAATGTGGTCTCAGAACCTGTTTCTTTATCTCCGATCGATGTTTTTTTTAAAATATGTTTCACATCAACACTTAATTTAAAGCCACCCGTCTGTGCTAGTTCTTTTTTAGGAAAGTTTAAAACTGTCAGCTGTGTTTTTTGTAACTGGGCAAGTGGATCATTACTTACAACATCTACTTTATGCACCTTGCTATATTGTTTTGGGGATTTTTCAAATTCTTGGATACTCATTATATAATATTACATGAGATTATTTTTTTAAGCCTAATTAAATAGCATTTTTATTTTTCAACAGGAATGGTGCTAAAATCTCTAATTTCATCACCATCTATTTTTTCTATGTCATCTAAAAGAACATCTGTTTCTCCATCCAGAAGAATGTCCAAGTATTACCAAAAGCATTCTTTTTCAAGAGTCCTCTCATCTACCATCTGGTTGATTTTTATATGATATTTACAGTATCTCTCGAAATCATCGGTTTCAAGATCACCTTCAGCTATTAGCAATCTTATTTTTTTCACGTGCTCACAATAGTTTATAAAGTCGTTTTTATCAAGAAGCTTTTCATTAATCATCTCTTTCATGCTTTTAATAAACATTTCAAAGTCTTCATAGCATCCGATATCAGTATTAATTATATGAGTTTTTTTTAGTTTGCTGATTAATTCATCCTTAAAATACTCAACATCCTTGGCTACCGCATTTGCTCGTGTTTCACTAAAAATCCTAATTTGTTTTATCGCCAGGTCTGTAAGAAGCTTTATAGCAGTATTAGCTTCATGCTCGGCTTTATCGCCCAATCATTTTTAAAAACTGTAATATCTTCTTCCAATCGTTTCATATGACTTTCTTCAAACTCTTTGATCTCCTTGTTTGCTTTAGTTAAAAGAGTCTGTTCATAGACAGCTACTTTTTCATATTTTTTTTTCTTCATCAAATTGTTTACTTTCTTCTTCTGCATAACTTCCCATATACTATAGATTATATTATATTATTTAATTTCAAGCTTTTAATAAACGTTTTCAAGTTTTCATAGCATTCGATATCAATATTACTCATATTTTCCCCCTTAATTAATTATTTCTTAAAATGCTCAACCTTTTTGTCTACTACGTCTGCTTGGTCTTTTTGAAAAATATTGATTTCTTCTGCCGTCTGGTCTGTGAGTAACTTTGTTCACCAGTCAATGTCACACAATTTAGTAGCTCCCTCCAAGCGTTTCATCTGTTTTATTTTAAACTCTTCAATCTCCTCTGTCGCCTTGATCATGAAAGTCTTTTTAAAGTCAGCTACTGTTTCTGTATAACTTTCCATATACTATAGATAACATTATTTTTTATTTAACCAGCATAAACAATAATATTAATTCCTTTGTCTAACAAAATGATGTAGTAAGGAATAAAAGAATCCTCAGTTACAAAACCACGAGTTGCTGATGAAATTAGTTTTTACAAAAAGCATGCAACCTGTTTATATCTGGGGTTTTTATTTTCCATGGTCATTTTAGTTGTTGTGACATGGTTATAATTCTTTCAGTCAGATCTTGAACGTTTGTAAAAACTATTAACTCTTTGTCAAGTTTGTTAATATTTTTAAAATCGACTATTCGGGCACACACCATTTGATTTTCCTTAAAGTGTTTGATTTTTTTTTTCTACACGTTCCATTTATATAATATTACATGAGATAATATTTTTAAGCTTATATTTGAAAAATATAATGCTATATTATAATATAATGAATTGCAAATATTGTGATAAGAGTTTTGGATATTATTGATCCCCCTGGGGTATGCTTAGATTGCATCTTATTTTACATGACTAATAGAAAAGGAAGCTTTGTAAATATTGTGTAAAATCAAGCTGTGTTACAAATGCTCTAATGCATGTAGTAATTGTAATGGCAATTTTAAGGTTTTTAACAAAGAGCGTATTTGCCTTAATTGTGGAGTTCACAACGGCTACAATCTTATTGCAGGTTACAACTACAACCGAAAGAAAACTATTTACCACAGAAAGTACCATTTGGATATATATTTGGTAGCATATGATTTGTCTTCTACAAATAAACAAAGATTTGAAGATTTGTCCTGTTTTACAAAATTGTAAAGATTTTGGATCAGCTAGAAGGTAGAAAAAGATCAATCAAATTTGAATACATTTTTCGAAAATATTTGAAATATTAAAAAAACTAAAAAAACAACTAAACCGATTAAAACAAAATCTACTTGAGAAAAGTACGATAGGATATGAAAACAAGTTGAAAAAGAATTACGACTGGATACCATGACCGTTTAACTTAAAATTTTTCATATACATTTCCAGAGGTTCTGTAAAGTTATCATTCTTTTGAATTTCTAATATGTTATTAAAGGCAATTCTGATTACTTCTTCATCATTGTCTAATCCTATGGTTGTTTGGACATATGAAAGAAGTTGTTTAAAACTTCTATGATGCGTTTTCAACAAAGTCTTTTTTTCTGCTATTCTTGTTTTGCTTGCTAAAACAGCAACTACTGGAGGAACTGCGCCAACTACAGCCACGAAAATAATAATTGCTGGAACTAATGCTAGAACAGCACCACAACCAATTATTCTACTGGCAATCTGTAATGTTGTGTTTATAATACCGCACGATTTATAACTGCGCCTGTATGCACCCACAAGTCGCGTCAAGTGATGAATTAATTCTTGTTTGGTTTTCATGTATAATTACAGTTAGACAATAATTTAATCAAAATATTTAGAAAATAGTTGCTCATGTTCTTTGAGTGATATTTTACCTATTTTTAATAATTCATCAATTATGCTAATACCTTTATTTATTAACTGTGGGCTATTATTTCCTGATTCGATACTACCACATACTAACTCCAGATCATTAGCCAAATCATTAGGACTATTGTAATATTCAACATCAGCACAACTTCCTAAAATCTTCTTGAACTTTGAAGAACGTTTATGAATTGGTAAACCAGATAATTATGTTAGTTCCTTAAAAGCATCTTGAGACAGCTTTGAATATTATTTTAACGCTTTGTTATCAAGTCTATAAAATCATCATCTACTTTTAGTCCCAGCACAACTGCTTCTCCTTGTGTGGCAATAAGTTTGTAATGACCAACACGCTTAGGTAAATCAATTTGTAACACTCCATAGTGACCAGCTTTGTCGATTTTGTAAGAATTTCTTTTTTTGTTGTAATCCCTTGCCTGAAAAGACTTCACTATGCTTAAGCATTGCATCAGTTATTTCTCTATAATATTTTAAAGCTTTTGACTCGTTTTTGAGGTCCCCACTGATTCGTTTATAGTTGTCTTTCTTGATTGCATCCTTTTCTTTTTTTTATTTGGTTAGTAAGAGCAGCCATATCGTGACCATTTTGTCTGATAATCTCACCAACATCCCGAGTATTTTTCCAAGTTCTAAGTTATCTTTAGCTGCCTCTGATGGCAAGGGTAAAGCATATTCACCCACCACTTTTTTATTGATTCCAGCATCTAGATCACCAGTAGGTGGCTTACGAGGCTCTTCGGCATATAACTGAGGTATTCCCCGGTATGTCTCTTGTTCTTGTAATTCATTACCTATTGCTGCTGGAAGAATGGCTAATTGCTGACTTATTTTCGGAAGAGAAGCTAACTGCTCGGTTAGCTGTTCTGACTGACTTTTTATTTCGCTAGTTACAGGTTTAAATACTTCTGCGTATAAATCACGGCTAGCTTCTTTTCTATTTTTTTTCGGATAACTCTATTCTCGTATTCTTTAACAAGCTCACTCGCTTTTCGCTTTTTATCTGCTAATTCTTTCCATTTTAACAAAGACATGTATAATATAAGTTAGATTAAAATAAGATGAATTAAGATAAGTTAAAATAAGTTTAGTTTAAACTGATGGTTTATTTTGCTTTTCTCCGATGGTTTTGCTATTTTGGCTGGAGGTTTAGCCGGTGGTTTTGCTTTATTGGCTGGAGGCTTAGCCGGTGGTTTTGCTTTTTTGGCTGGAGGCTTAGCCGGTGGTTTTGCTTTTTTGGCTGGAGGCTTAGCCAGTGTTTTTTTGGCTGGAGGCTTAGCCGGTGTTTTTTTGGCAGGGGTTCTAGCCGGTGTTTTTGTTTTTTTTGTTTTTTTCTTTGATTGCTTTAATATTTTCGCGTGCTGTTGCACTTTCTTCTTTTATTTTTTGCAATCTGTTATTCAGTCGCGTTATTGATTTTTCTGCCGTTGCCGTTTTTAACTGATTATTGATTCCCCTTGTTTCGGCTTCCAGTGCTATGAGATAAACAATATAAGGATGTTCTTCGGTGTTTGATAAATTTCTCTGGTTTTTAAAAGTTTTAACTTTTCTTAAATCTGGTTCTTTTTGTTTCGCTGGTTCGGGAAGTTTTTCTGAACTTTTTTTCAAGCCGTAATACCTAACTTGGTTGGCTTTAATACATTATTTTTCTGTTCCAAGTTGTTTGCCACGAGGGATTTGCTTTATTCCACAATACACTTTAGACATATATAATAAGGTTAGATAATATTAATATTATCCAAGTATTATTATAATGGAAATTCCAAACTATGACATGAAAACGAACGATGGTGATTTTAAACAAATATGGAACTTTATGTAAGACTGTTGTTTTAGAATGTTAATTTGTGGTAATTCAGGTTCTGGCAAAACAAAGACATTAGTTCACATGCTATTAAAACCTTTAGTTTACTATGACAAGATTTACTTGTTTGCTAAAAACTTGGAACAGTCGAAGTATCAGGTCTTGTCACAGAAACTTGAAAAAATAGCAAAAAAGAATAAAATACCAGTCGAAGGCATATTAGAATGTTCGAATGATGAAGTTATCCCTGTGGATACTTTAGATTCAGATAATCAGAAGATAGTCAGTTTTGATGATTATGTTTGTGAACGCAATCAAAACGATATTATTAATTATTTCATCCAGGGAAGACACAAATATTGTTGTGTAATTTATTTACCTCAATCTTATTACAAAACTCCCAAAGACATTCGGTTGAATTGCTCTCATTACATCGTCTTTGCAACTCCAGTTAATCGTGAGCTGGGTATGCTTTCCAACGAACAAGATGTCAGCAAAGATCAGTATAAAAAAGCAACTAACAGGCAGTAGGACTTTCTGTATCTTGATCGTCCGAGAAAGCTAGTAAAGCGTAACTTCAACGGTGAAATTTAATGTTATATATAATATATATAATGGGACTTTTTAACGATCTTGGCGAGGAAGTTACTACTGGTAGTGTTAATATTACAAATTTTGGTATTGTGCTGTCTGAGTATGTAAAGCAGAAACATCTGGTTAATTATCTTCACAAGGGTAAACACCAGGAAAATGTTTTAAGAAGTAATCTCAACATGGATAATAATAAAATTATCAATGTTGGTAATCCAGAAAAAGCAGATTCTGCAGCAACAAAGTAATTTACTGTAAGAAGAGTAGCAAAAATCATACGTGATTATAATATTGATAAAATTCCAGATATGCTGAAAAATTTGACAACAGGTGTTAATGATAAACTAAGTCAAATACAAACAAAGCTACAAGCAAACCGTGAGAAAATGATTTAAATTCAAAACGGTTTAAAAGATTAATTAAAACTTTTGGGTGATGCTTTAAAAGAGCTAGAAAAGAAAGAAGATGGATTGGAGGAAGGTGATCTCTATAAAAAGTTAGGTGAACAAATACAAGTTGGTGTTGAAAGTATTAATGAGCGAATTAAAGAAATCAATAAACAAATGGTTGATAACATTGAACTAGAAACTGCTACTGCTGATGCTTCAAAACAAATGAGAACTGCTTTTGCTACCGAAATAACTCAAATGAACAGATAAACACTAACGTTGCCGGTATCAGCAAAGAGTTTGAAGATATCAAAAAGAAAATGGCTGGCAGCAAGACGCTGGATATTGCTCTGAGCAAACTGGTTGACACTAATAAACTCGAGACTGCTATTGATGATGTTTGAAAGCAATTAAAAGCTGCCCAGGATGAAAGAAGCAAAGCTTTTAATGGTGAAATAGCTTCTCTTAAAGAGCATAATCAAAAGTCTGATAGCCGACACACAGCAATTCTTGGTATAATTGATGAGTTAAGAGTAAAAGTAGAAAATTTAAGTCGGATTCTAATTCTTGAAGCTACAATATATGATGGTATAAGCATCATGGTAGATCTTGCTGGTTATGCATCATATCCAACACGAAAACCACATGAAAGAACCTTTCATGGAATCTATTTTATCAAAGCGTTTACTTACGTATAAAGTTCATTTGTAAAAAGTGGAGAATATGCTACAGAATATCCCGGTGGTGGTGAACGTACCCTCGGCGCTAACATTGTAAAACCCGGACGTTATGTAGTTTAGGCAGACCTTACATATACTGTTGCAAATACAGACACCGGTATAGGAGAGTTTGGTTTGTTTAATATAAGTGCTACTGATAAGTCACACGCTCAACCAAAAATAGAAAATGGTAAACGAATACTAAAAGGAACATTTGAATCATATCTTCCGAAATCTAATCATAGGCTCATCTTTCCAAACATAAAAAATGCTCAAGTTTTCAATTTTGAAAAATCAAGTTTAAAACTGTATTACAAAGGCGATTAATTTTGGCAAAATAAATTATCTATCCTATATTATATGGAACAAAAAATTGTATTATCATCAGAAAAAGCGTCAATAATTAATAGCTCAAATACACCGAGTAATTTTACAACTGTATTTGACAGACCATTAGTATTAGGCAAAAACAAACAGTATGGCAATGGACTCGATAAGATTAATTCTATGACTTACTCATGGTATAATATTAGTGAGGATTTTAATAACAAAGTGATAAGGCATTACAATGGAAAAGGTAAAGATCCAAAAGCAATTAGTTTTGCAAATGGAAATTACAGTTATGCTGATATTGATAATTATATAAAAGAAATATTGACTGTAAACGGTGATTTAACCGATGACTCACCTGTCCCAATAAAAACTGAGTTTTATTTATAAAGTTTCAAATGTTTAGTTACCATTCATAATAATTTCATGCTTGATTTATGAGCATCAAATGTTCACACTTTAGTTGGGTTTGACAAAGATGTAGTTATTTGAAAAATTTGGAACTGTGACACCAAACATAACAAATTCTATCGATACATTGTATATCCACTGTGATTTAGTAAGTAATTATATTGTGAATGGATCACACGGGGATGTTATTTATGAAATAAGTACAGCTTACAAGGTCGTATCCTTTTAAAGATGAACCGATAAGGGTTGGGTTCTGTGAAGTAAACAAAACGATCATTAACAGTATTAATATTTACTTAACTGATTTCTCCGGTAAACTTATTAATCTTAATTGAGTTCATACATCATTTCAAGGAATTAATGTAATATAAGTTATATGGCACGTTTAAAAAAGTTTATGACACTAGTACAGGAACATATACTCAAGTTGACCGATTAACTGGAGCTGGTATATTTGACATTTTTACAAAGATATTTAGTGAGTCTGTGAAAACAGCAGGTAAGAAGGCATTAGAAACTCCTGGTAAACAAATCATAGAAAGTGGTTCTAAAAAACTTGGGGATGACGTAGGAAAAATGGCTGCTGATAAGTTAGTTTCAGTTGTGAAACCTAAACCAAAATGTGAGATAATTTTAAAAGAACTTACAAAAGCTGCCACAAAAGATGTAGCTAAAGTCGCAGCTGATAATATAACTGAAGAAGATGTAAATACAAGAATTAATAGATTACTTTCCGGGAGGGGAACCAAAAGTACAAATGTTCATGCAAAAATTAATAGATTACTTTCCGGGAGGGGAATCAAAAGCACAAATTCTCATGCAAGAATTAATCGATTAATTAATAGAAAATAATCTAATTAATAGTATATACAGATGTTTAGAAGTGAAAAATATAATACCCGATACCAATATATACCTATTCAGTTAGATACTCTTATAACACGACCAGGAAATGCTACCAGGCAAACGAAAAGCGATTATCAATTTTCAATAATAAACCATTAAGAGCACGACAGGAAAGAACAAGTTTACTGGAAATGTCTAGCGATTATGCAAAATCAACCGGAGCAAACGAATACTTTTATTTAGACACAAATAGCCATGCAGAACCTCGAAAGGACGAAGATACTTATAATAAAGGTTTACTACACTACCACATAATCTTATCAAAGAAAAATTGCTTCAGCTTATTCAGAAGACATGTGCTAGAGAAGGTACAACTTTTCTAGCTTGTAATAATGTCAGGGCTTTCTTTACTAACGCCCCCATTGATAAGTATAATATGTGGACTTGTACTGATGTTTGTAGAGCCTTATCTTTTCTTCTGGATAACATCTTTATAAGATACGATAAAACTATTTACCGCCAGGTTGTTGGTATTCCTATTGGTACTAACTGTGCACCACTTGTTGCAGATTTGTTTTTGTACTGCTATGAAAGAGATTTTATGTTGAGTTTGTCACCTGCTAGCCAGGGTGAAATTATTGATGCCTTTAATAATACTTTTCGGTATCTTGATGACATACTCAATATTGATAATCCGTTCTTTGCTCATATGGTTACTAACATTTATCCACCAGAGCTCACGTTGAATAAAGCCAACAGTTCGGATACAGTAGCAGCATTTCTCGATCTGCATCTCTCGATTTCAAATGATTGTATTCATACTAAAAATTTATGATAAGAGAGATGATTTCAACTTTAACATCGTTAACTATCCACACCTGGATATAGATGTACCTCGTGCTACCTCATATGGGGTGTATATCTCCCAGCTCATTCGATTTGCTAGAGCGTGTAATGATGTTATAGACTTCAATGATCGAAATCAAGTTATTACAAGTAAACTTCTTCAGCAGGGTTTTCGTTATCACAAACTACGTAGATCTTTCTCTAATTTCTACCGCCGCAAAGAGGGCCTGCTGGATAAGTACAACACCAACCTTAAAACACTTCTGCGACTAGGCATATCACAACCCTCATTTTATGGAGATGTGGTCCATGAACTTCGTAAGTTAAAGGGGTCTGACGGGTTTCCTGACCGCTTTACAAATTTAATCAGGAAGTTCGTCAGAAAAGGATATAACCCTTTGGTTTTACAGCGCACTGCATGTTTAGTGATTGACCCCTCTACAGTCAGTCATTACGCTTCACTTTTCACTTGTGCGATGACTGGACTACCTCTTGGGACTCTATGATTGTACCTACTGAAACCCCAACTAAGGGAGGTGGGTGCATGAGCTTTCGTCCCTCGGGTTTTCTGGTGGTACCCTAGATTGGTTTTCTCTTTAGCTGCAACTACTATGGTTGTTCAGTACGATTCTGGATACATCCTGAGATGTTTATTATTTTGTATGTGTATCTTTAGTTAGTTTCTCTTGATGTGGACTTTATTGTTAGAGAATTCCTTTTGATGGGATGTAGTTTTGTTTACACTGTCTTGTCTATTTGGGCGCTGAAGACAGGATAATAGCGAGGATTGTGCGCATATAAAATCGATTCAAGCTAACCAGTAGGCCTTATTGCCTACTGACCGTTCCAAGTCGGTAACCCTGTCTTCACCACCCTTTCTGTTGTTTTTTGTCTCTTTCATTGTAGTTTCTAGTCCTTGTTTGCAGTACAGTGCGGACCTACGATGCCATTGCGTTCGCACGCTGTGGTTTCTATAGGACCCTATATATCATTTTGCTAATCGCCATACTTTAATCATAGCTAATCAAGAAGTTGAATCTATGATCCCGTTAAACAAATATTCCTTCTTTGGGTGTCTAGAAACAAACATGCTTCCTCCTAGTCAGATTCAAATTAACTTGCAACTGACAAATGATGATGTGCTAATTTTCAAATCAAGTGGTGATGATGGCCGAGTAGTTATTAACAAATTAGTTTTGTGGATACCCAGAATGATATATAACCAAGATGGCATAAGTTACGTAATGACAAATCACATGACAAAAACAAGATAGACTTACCTTCGTGAAATGATACAAAAAAGTGGAAGTAGCCAAGCGGTCGAGGCTCCATTTAGAATAGTGGCTGGTATTAAAAATCCTAAACATGTTTTTGTGTACTTGCAAAGGGCCGACAAGAGTTCTTCTCAAACACAAAATTCTCATCTTTTAGATACTTTTAAACTAAATGCTAATAATACTACTTGCTATTTACATTCAGCTAGATTAGAAGTTGGAAATGGAATTTATTATCCAGAGAATGAATACAGCTATGATAATATCACCAGAATATTTAGAGATGTTAATAATTATTCTTACAAACAAAATGATAAAGCCACTGAAACTTTACTCAATACAAGTAATTTTAAATATCTTTTTGGTATGATATATTTTGATTTAAAGTGCAAAGGCAAAGAAGAAGTCAGTGTTGATCCAAAAGAACTAACTTTGAGATATAAATTAAATATACCTCCTGCTGCCCCAAATATAGTTCATGCTTTAGTCTTATACGAGGAAAATGTTGTTATTGGTACTGTTGGAAATGAACTAGTTATTGTTTAATCTAACTTATAATATATATGACTTACCAAAATTATTCAGTAAATTTAACATATTGTCAAAAACAAAGTTTAGCAAGGGCTTATGAGAAGAAAAGTGAATTAACACTTAGGTTAAAAAATAACCAACTAACTGGAGATTTTCCTTTGTTGTTAACAGAAACTAAAATATTAAGAAGGCAATAAACGACGGACGCGATTAGATATACATATATCAAAAACTCAAATGAGATCTCAGCCTAAAAATGGAGGCTTTTTGGGAGCATTAGCTGGTTTGTTGACTAAAACAATTTTACCAACAGTTGCTAGACTCGCTCCAAAAGTATTAGCACCCTTAGCAACAGGAGCACTGAGTGGTCTGGCGAGTACTGGAATCGATAAACTATTCGGAAATGGGATGGTAACTATTCCTAGTGACAAAAAACAAGCACTACTACTTGAATCAAATAATGCATTAACACTACCACAAATAAACAAGATAATAAAATCCAAAAGTTGTTGTCCTATTAGACTGACAAGGCAACAACAATAAGACGGGGGATTTCTCGGACTGCTTGCATCACTAGGAGATCCTTTAATTGGATCTCTTGTTAGTGGTTTGACGGGAAAAGGTTTACAAGTAGTAGAAAATGAAAAGGACTAAGAGTTGATCGTGGGAATGGTTTACAATTAGACTCGCAAATTAGACCATAAAGAAGTCTCCCATTTGTAAAGAAAAAATTAATTTATAAACGAACCTATCTCTAACTTAGATATAATGAAATGGGTCAAGCAGCTAGGTATACAAACATTCAGGGGAGTGTTTAGCAAAAACAAATTACCGACAAAACAAAATAAACAAGAATGCGGTATTATTAATCTTGATGATCATACTGGACCTGGTACACACTGGACTTGTTACTATGATACTTATTACTTCGATCCGTTTGATTTAAGCCCAACAAAGGAAGTTTTAACTTACATACCTAATATAAAATACAACACTATTCAGTATCAAGACAAAATAAGTGTGCTGTGTGGATATTTTTGTTTATTCTTTATTAAAAACATACAAAAAGGAAATAGTATGTATGATGTACTTTATAAAATACTAAAACCTCGCAAGCCAGCAAAAAATGCGAACATCATAAAATCATATTTTGTAAACAAAGTTTAGGCTAAACAAAGTTTAGGCTAAACAAAGTTTAGGCTTAACAAAGTTTAGTCTAATCATATTATATATGAGTTATTGTATAAAAGAAAAAATGGTTACTGAAAATATTAATCCTCTGTATGTTTTAGCAAAAAATGGTAGAACAATGTTAAAAAGAACATGTGCGTCTTGTGGTATTACCAAAACACAGTTCGTTAAAAGTACACAAAGTGGAAATATTGATATTCATAAAGCTGTGCTTCCTTATTTCACAGCAAACAATACAAATACATATTTAGACGTGTTACAAGAAATGGTTGACAAGTATAATGACACAAAACATCGGAGTATTAAAATGACACCGACTGAGGCAAGTGATACAAATAATAAAGGAATCGTGTATTTCAACTTGTATGGAAAAATGAGAAGTATTCAAATTAAGCCAAAGTTTAAATAGGGGATAATGTTAGAATCAGCAAATATAAAAGAACGTTTGAAAAAGGCTATACTCCAATTCGGACTGAAGAAATATTTGTTGTTGATGAAATTCAATATACAAATCCTGTGACATACAAAATAAAAGATTTAAACAACCAAAACATTAGTTTAAACTTATTTATTTTACATCGATTGTAACGAAAGCTCTATGAACTTATTTGAATCACTCTCGATGTCTTCCTGGGTAGAACCAGTACTAAGCAATGCAGATAAAGTGTCTTTCTCAGGGACACAACGCATATGGCAATGACGGGTAATCGAACCCACGACTTTTGGATCATGGGTCCAACGCTCTACCACTAGACCACAGCGCTCCAAAACATTGATAGAAGCATTTATGAATTAGAAATGATAAAAGCGAAGCAAGAAATATTCAGGATTGAAAAAGTAATACGACGTGATTACAAAAATAAACAAGCATTGATTAAATGGAAGGGTTACAATGAGGATTTCAATAGTTGGGTCCCATTTAAGGATATTGAAAATATTAAATAAATTATGTATAGTAATATTATATATGGAACAAGAAAGATTAGAAAAGGTTTGCAAACAACTTAACAATTTAAAAGATAAATACAGAAGAAAATTGATAAAAGGTAAGCAACTCCAAGTAGAATATGAAGTAGTTCATGTTGATTTTATGGACACCGAAAAAAGCAAAAGTCCAGATGCGAAGACGATTTCTGGCTGAAATGTGTAATTATGAACAAGCTGAATAAAAACAGGGAAGAGCTTCTTGAACTAAAATACAAAATAGCGAAATGTAGGAAAATAAAATACTCCATGGTAAAATACGATATGTGCAGCGATGATGAATACTACTGTCCGGTTCCGTCTGACTTTCTTAATGAATTGAAAATGTTTTAGTTGAATCGTATGAGCAACATGTTATGTTTTTTAAATAATAAACTGGATTGATAAGTAGTATAGAGAGTGGGAGTTCGGCGATAGTTTCCTAGAGTGGGTTTGCTCAAGTAATTAATAATATGTGTCAGGGCTTTTGGCTCAAGTATACCTATCATTTAGATTTTTTGCAAATGATGGTGTACTTGAGTTAACAGCCATGGACGACACATTTTACAGTTGCTTGACGCTCGTTGCCCGCTCTGGGAAACTGTGCCAGAACTCCCACTCTCTATACTACTTCTCTAAATTGTAATCAATATTCAGAATTTAAATTTTGAGGGCGATTGTTTGATAATGGTTGATATTGGTAAAATTTAATACATTATTTAGTTAGAAACTGATTCGCATTCAGCATTTAAAATGCCAGTAGTCTAGGAAGCGCATTGGCGAATGAATTCTTATATTTACACTTGCACTCTGGTAACAACAGTAACGTTCCTTGAGAGGAAGATAATAAACAACGTGCAAGAGAGACTACTACCATCAGTGTACTATCAGACGGCGACATAGCCATTATATATTGAGACACATAGGATGCGTGCGAAGTAGCTCCGCCTCCTTGACAAATTAATTCGAATAGATATATGTTTTTTTCCAACAGATAAAGTCAACTGAATATAAACAGGTAAATATAAGTAGCTAAACGCATGAGCAGTAGCGAATGAAAACTGGTTGTAATCATTGCAAGGCATGTACATTAAGGGTCTTCATAACCATCCCTGTGTTGTTTCAGATGGTACTTGAGTGGTGCCAAAAAAAGGATTGTGGCTCCAGTGAAAAATAGGTTGTTTATAGCAGAATGTGCAGTAACTCTGCAGTTCTGCAGGTGAGAATTTTCTAGGCCCATTCTGCATATTTGATGTAAATGTAAACGGAGGGTTGGCCTGGAATGTTCATTACTATTGTCGCCATATAACCTTTTTGTGTTGGTTTGCCGTAAATCCCGATACAACTCAACTCCTTAAAGGGACACACGGACATCTTTATTTTTTAAAAACACGGCGTCCCGCTAGTTTTTCTACATAACTTGCATTTGTTCAATCATCAATATTAATTATAAGAATAGTATTAAGCAATTTGTTTTTGAATATTGTTACTTTTTGATATTATTGCACCAACAATATATTAAAACTTGTAGTATAATAAGACTAAATAGTGAATACTTAAAATTTGATTTATTTAAATGTAACAACGGTAAAAGTCAAAATGATACTGAATATATAAATCGAGACACCCATTTCAAACACTTCAAGATTGCCTTGAGTCCCTTTAAATAGTTGTTCCAGTGTATGAACGGCCACGAACTACTGATTGCGGGTCGAGTACAATGATTTGATGCATTTTGATTGATATATTAAAATTATACAAATGTGTTGTGTTTTTTTTTCAATTCCAGAGGACGTTACAAAACCAGTGCGTTTATCACGAGTTTTATTTTATCAGGTTTTAACGACCAATTGAAAACAGGTATATGCTTACAAATAAAAGCCTTGACATTTTATTAGTTTTATGCAATAATATGTGTATGACACAATTCTTAAGTAATGAGTCAAATGACCAGCCATTTTGTAAAGAAATATAATGATAATATATTAAAACATTATTATGGTGGTTCATTACCGTACTTTTGATAAAATAAAGTAATGTAATTTAGTTGATAAAATCCTGCTACTTGTTTAGTAGGATATAATTCCTACTTGGCAATAATAATTTGAATGCCCCTTAGAAATCGGAATAAATACTTAGTAAAAATGTATAACAAGAAATATTTAGAGCAGGTGTTTAAGAATGTCCTTTGAACATATTTAACAGTTATGACATTAGGTTGTGTGCACTTATCAGTATTCGCAAATTCGATGACAAGACCTTTCAAATACTTTCTAAAAGACAACGTCTATTACGTCATACAGCAGACATACAGCAGACACTGTCCACAAAAGGTTGCTTCATAAACACTAGAAACACTAATGAAGCCCCTTTGACCGGCCCGCGCCGCACAGGGTATGAGTCGCCTGTCAATATCGACTTCGCCCTTATTAGAAACTACCATCAATACCTTTGTGAAGCCTCCACTTGTTGCACATTTTGAAGCTACTAACATTGCAGCAATTATGAACGCTCGGCCAATCCCGTCAGTGTACGAGATGTTGCGAATGACAATGCAGTAATGTATCGGTAAGAAATAAATAACGTGACGTCAAGAGAGTCTATTTAGCAGTTCAAAGCACATGAGGAGCGTCCGTGGCCGAGTGGTTAGCGTCTCTTCTTTGATATCATTGGCCCATCACCGCTGTTGGTTCGATCCCTCATGGGCCAAGGAAGCTGTAAGTGAGGAAGCTATCCAGCTGATTTGCGGAATGTCGGTGGTTCTACCCAGGTGCCCGCCCGTGCAAGAAATATTGGCCGGAGCGGCACTTAGGGTCTTCCCCCACCAATGGACGCTTGAAAGTCGCCATATGACCTTAGCTGATGGTGTCACTATACAATCCAATTTGATTCAAATCAAATTAATTTTAAATTCTTTATTCACTTAGGTTCACCGCCATTTGCATGCCATCATCGGGATGGTTAAAATTATGTACTATTGATTTTATGAATATTGAGTTCTGCTCAACCCGGGGCTAGAGGGCATGAGCGGTAGCTAGCATATTTCACTACCGTTCATGAACAGTCTCAATCAAACCGAGACTGCAATATTTTGAATGTGTCGTGTTCGGCCGTTTCCAAAGGTCCATTATCATACTCTTTTATATTGCTTGTGCAGTGTGGCGGCAGTAAAACGTCTCCCCGCGCTTGCAATCAGGACTGTTATTCATTCGATCTTTGGAGATCGCTGAGCCCGATACTTATATTTAGTTATCGGTGGTACATTTTCAATTGCTTTTGTTTTCTTATTTAATTTTTTCGATTCGGTGGTTCCACTACTCCGACCGATAAAAGGCTCTGGGTATTGTTTAACCACTCATAGGATATGTTGTCTGCTTTTTAATTTAGTCTTTTGGCTGTTACTTGTGATATGCAGGCTTCATAACCGCTGCTCCCAACTAAATTCCATTCTGTTTATTTCGCTCTTCGGGGCATAGTATTTTGTTAGATACTGGGACCATACGCCGCTGGACATGGGGGAGGAAAATCTCTATGTCCACCGCCATATGCATGCCATCTTCGAGATGGTTAAAATTATGTACTATTGATTTTATGAATATTGAGTTCTGCCCAACCCGGGGCTAGAGGGCGTGAGCGGTAGCTAGCATATTTCACTACCGTTCATGAACAGTCTCAATCAAACCGAGACTGCAATATTTTGTATGTGTCGCGTTCGGCCGTTTCCAAAGGTCCATTACCATACTCTTTCATACATATGAACAGCATAAGCAAAAGTGTTACAAAATACATTTATATATTAAGCACCTTTTTTATTTGCAATGTATTTAAATGATATTGAAGAACATTTCACACACAGAGGATATGAAGGTATAGATGTTGATTATTTAAAATTGTTTCTGCTTTTATATGCAGATGATATTGTATTGTTTGCTGAAACGAATGAAGGGTTACAAAATGGTTTAAATATTTTATATGATTATTGCATGAAATGGAGGCTTACGGTTAACACATCTAAAACAAAAGTTATGGTATATAGAAAAGTAGGAATGCTACCTAGAAACCTATCAGTTATCTACAATGGTAACAAAGTAGATATAGTCGACCGATTTTGTTAATAGTTTCAAAATTCGAAACGAACTTAACTATATTAATTAATGTCTGCTCTCCCATATTTCTTTAACAAACCATATTGTCAAAATTAATTAGACACACATGTGTGGGTCTTAGAGTTTATAATCCATTTGCATTGTTTAACTTGTTATCATTATATTGATATTCATAACTATATGTACTGTTTGTTAAACATTTAAATATTTCATAATCTTAAACTGTAACCTGCCATTGACTATATGTAAATATGCTCTGTTAAAATATCTACTGATGAACCAAATGGTCTTTTGTATTATTGAATAAAGCATTATCAATGGCAACAAATCATAAATATATTTCTAAGCACATTAAAGCACATGACGTCAAGAGCGCGCTGGAAAGAAATCGACGCAGAAAAGCATTAAAATGTTTCTTTTCAAGTAAAGTATATTACAGAGGTAACAGACTTAAGTGTGTCTAAAAATGAAGCTGCATTTGACTAACAACGAAAACACGGAAAAATACTCGGTCGAATCTCGCAGTGTTCGTGTTTGTAACCATTTACGACTGAACAAAGGCTGAATAAAGAATATATACAGTTAATAATGTATTCCCCCTTTCATATTTCATTACTTAAAGTAGCTATCCCGTCAAAAACAGTCACATTTTACAACATATATATACACCATTTCTAAACCTACTGACGATGAGGTATATATAGAACTTATATATTTTGAGAATATAAACTCTAAAGACACAATATAAATGGTCCGGGCAAACACAAAACACAAAAACTAGAGCGTTTTATTAAAAGTTACCAACTCATAATTCATTTTAAACATATTCAGTGACGGGCATTTTCAGAACCCGTGAAAAATATACGTTTAATCGGCGCAGATACATTACTGTATGACCTGAAAACCCGAATATAGTTTTGATGAACGGTGTGTAGTGTAATGTTGCCGTTAGTCAGGCGGGTTAGTTTTTTAAAGAACAAGATGCCCATCCTTACCTTTATCAATTACTCCTTTCTCCATAGTTACACATGCATACAAATCACCGAGATCCACAGCAATGACGGCGAATAGTGCACACACATCTCATTTTATTCAGTGCTAATGGATTACATTATCAGATTGAGCTCCATGTTATTTGTATTAGGAATGGTTGAACAAATCCAAAACAATATTCATCGATTGTAAAACTGTCGCATCGCTATATTAATTAATAAAACTGATTACCATGTGCAAAACACTTCAATGGTTCACTGCCGAGTATTTATTCAAACTAATGGAATCTAATGGAAGCTCACCTTCTGTGTAATAAATATATTTACTCAAAATGGAGTTCTCTTTACAGAGCGAGATGATAAAACAGTTTCAATTGGATCTCACTGAATTGACAGCTTTGTGAAGCTTAAACACATTTGATAATGTGATGGTATCATACAATCTATCAAACTGTGTTTACTTTGTGAATGAAATGAGAAAATAACTCTATGACAAAACTAGAGGCATGTATTGTATTATGCAAGCATGTCGTAATATGCTTTATTTCATTTCTGAATAAGTTGTTGTTGCTGTCGTTATTGTTGTTGATGTTGTTGTTGTTGTTCATATGATTAAACATGAACCATTGATTCCGTAAATGAAGTTTACAATTATCACGTCAAAGAATCCTAGAAAAAAAACTGGAGTCTTTTAGTAGAGTGCTAATAACTATCGTTTGTTAAGTTATAGATAGAGTATGGTCTCATCAAGATGGTTGATTTAAACATTGAGATTGACGTAGACCTTAGATTATAACAATAGTATCGTTATAATCATGCACATATCTACTACTCCTTCCTTGTCCACATCATCTTCGCCGCCACAATCATCATCATCATCAGCAGCAGCAGTAGCAACAGCAGCAACAACAATGTAGGTTACTTTAGTGTGTTGAGTAACTCAGTATGGTGGCAAACTAGATTCTTCACTTTATTGTTCAAATACAACTACAGATCATCTTACATGATAAATCTATTTTTAGATCTAGTATTGATTTATGTGTTTTTTTGGCATATGGAGATCACCGGAACAGTTGCTTCGATTAATATAGTTATGTTTACCAATCCAATTCAATCTGGAAATGATTTGGTTCTGAATATGATTGGGTTCTTCTCTGTAGTTCTTTCTTTTGCGTAATTTGAAATTTGCGCCAAAAACAATTGTTCCCGATCTGAGGTCCGTCGCGCTATTTATACCCTCCGTGACCAAGCAGGTGCTCTGGCACTCCCAACCTGCCCAATCAAAATACTTTAGGAAATTATTAGCCAATCAGCTTGGTTTAGGAAAGAAGTGCCAAAGATGGAGAGTTAAATCATAAATAATATTAGATGACATGGAATTATATAGTCTTTCACTTAAACAATTGAGTAAATAAGTTCTTGTAGCCTAGATAATACGATCTGATCTGATCAACTTCACTTTGTGTGAATCAGAATTCCTAATTTTCTTACGCTATGAATTAATAGTCAGAATCTCAAATAGTTCGTGAACGCTATCATAAAATATAATCGAATCAAGTTATTTAGAATACTAATGATAAACATTTTACTATTTAAAATTCTTATAATGAATATTAAAAACTAGTTTCATGAACGTCCGAATAGTAAATAGTGACAGAAAAATGACAACAACAACAGGAACGATATGTTTAGAAATTGGCGGACATGAGTTTAAAAATAATTAATTCATAGAATTTGACCTGACCAGATAAAATGAGCTAACGAATGGTTGATTTCCATAAACGGTATGATAACAGTGAATGAATAAAAAGGTTATGGATATACGTTAATGCAGATAAATCGAGAATTAAGGTAAGTAAATCTGCATTGACACAATGTTGACATCTTTGAAACCGTCATAATATTACATTCTCCCCATCCTAAAGAGTCTTCTCCTAAAGCTCAAAAAGTATGGTTCCAAAAGGTTATATTGTCATATATGGTGCTTTCACATCTGATCATAATTGTTCACAATAAATTTTTGCTATAGGTCTTTCAGTCTTTGCATTTTCTATGAATCAGCCCCTCTATTCCAAGTGTCCATGTATTTCATCCACTTTCTCATTAAATTATTCATGTGTTTTATTACATTAGTAAAGATGAGAAGCTATTACATCATCTGATTTAAGATGTAAAACTAGTGTTATAATTTAGTGCTCAATTGTTTTACTGAGTGTCCTGGCATAAACTGTAAGTGAGGATAGTAACATTTTTAAATCATGTCATTTTTGATAATAATTTCTAAAATAATGCTGTTACTTGACATTGTACGTAATGAAGGAAGTATAATGCTATATTTAAATATGTTAGATGCTATATTCATGTGCTAATTACACTTGTGTCCTTCAGGTTCAGAATTTACCGAATTTACCAAACAAGCGGTACAACTCGGGACTATATCATAATAAAAGTATGATAATAAAGTCTGGCGTTATGCGGCTTTATAAATTGGCTGGTTCAGCCAATTCCACACAGAAAGGAACTCGTGTATGTTTATATAATAAATTGTCCGATATATCATAAACGCAATGGTATATGGGCTATCCAGGCCAACAGCTCGTGGTTATCCGTTGATGGTGTGAAGAAATCCAGTATCTCCAGGAGTTCCGTCAGTGGTGAAAGATCCTTCCCATTGGCAATGGCCCTGACCACCTCGTAGTTACAGTATCTTGCCTTCGCCTTGATATCCTGAGCTCGACCCGCGACACCCGAATGGACGAGGAAATTAAAACCGTGTGTTAAGAGGCCATGGTCAATTTACCTTCAAGGACCCGCTTATTTGTATAAGTGACACGGCGGCCAGTGAATCCCAGAGTTCAACATCACACTTTCCTCAGCTTCTGCTGACCACCCCCTGCGAGCTAAGGGAATCAGATGGATGGTACCGGTCGTCAGGATGTTCAGAGATCGAGTCCTGACCATTTCGTACGAAATCTTAGGAGTTCGGTGGTACATCGGAAGGATGTGTTCAATCCCTTCAGGTTCGTACGATGGTGTTTTGGTGCACTCTTCATCCTACTTGGCCTGACTCGAAACTCCGACCCAAGGTGATGATGGACAATGCATAGCGGTGTTGTCATGCTCCATGGGTACTGACATATCCATGTTCAGCAACTTGGCAGCTGGATTATGGTCCTGAGTGATGTCATTTTCTACTTTGGCGGTCTTCGACAGGTCAAGGGACATCTCCTTGGAGTCCGACTGTCGCCATATTTCATTTCCACTGGCATGGTCAGGTCGATGGGCTCTGTGGTCAGCTCATGTTCAAATGAGTCAGCATTTCTGCTTCTTGAACGGCCGTTTTAGGATCCAGATGTATCCCCGTGGTGGCTGACTCATGATTGTGGGAGGCGCCATTTTCTGCTTTTCTGGCAATTTTCAAATCTAGCACAACATCCTTGGATGCTGGCTCTTGGTCCTTAGAGACATCATTGTCATTAATGTCTTCCTCTAGCAACACTGGAGTGGGGGATCTCAGTGATCTGCACTGGTGGACACGGATGCAGATTCAGGTTCTGGAATGGAGGTTGCTGGTGCCTCATCCGCCATTTACATACACTTGAGGACTACCCGTGATTTCCTCATCACACTCATAATTTGATCGGGATTATTTCCTAAGAGAGCAGCGGCCTCAGATTTGATGTTGTCGTCTCTTAGAAATGTCCATGAGCCATTTGTAACTTCAAGCTTAGACTCAGTGGTGTGCTGCCTTCGGTAGAGACTTATCATGGCCTTTAGGTCGCTGCAACCGGACAAGTTCACTTTTACGATTATGATGTCATCGCCCATGATAAAGTGTGCCTTTATTTCTGAGGGAGCAATATGTATACCAGCTAGTTTTATGAGACATGCGGGCCTCTTGACAGATGACCAGCTGGGCGTTTCATTGGCGATAATCCTGTCTTTTAGCCGTTTTGAAACGCCTGGAGTACGACCTGCACACCACTTGGTTACCAGACTTCTAGCCCACTCTGCTTCTGGACGATTATATTCCTCCGGCTGATGATGTTTTGAATAACCTGCTGAATCTATTGCAAAGTAATAACAGTTCCTGGAAGAAAACAAGCTAGATAGCGTCTCACTATTTCCTCTGGTCTTTTTTAATTATGTTCCGGTATCCTGTCAATGAGGGTGTCTCTGATGTCTTATACATTAATTATGTACCGGTATCCTGCCAATGAGGGTCTCTGATGTCTTATACATTAATTCTGTTCCAGTATCCTGCCAATGAGGGTGTCTCTGATATCTTATATATTAATTATGTTCCGGTATCCTGCCAATGAGGGTGTCTCTGATGTCTTATACATTAATTCTGTTCCGGTATACTGCCGATGAGGGTATCTCTGATGTATTATACATTAATTCTGTTCCGGTATCCTGCCAATGAGGGTGTCTCTGATGTCTTATACATTAATTATGTTCCGGTATACTGCCGATGAGGGTATCTCTGATATCTTATACATTAATTCGGTTCCGTTATCCTACCAATGAGGGTATCTCTGATGTCTTATACATTAATTCTGTTCGGGTATCCTGCCAATGAGGGTGTCTCTGATATCTTATATATTAATTATGTTCCGGTATCCTGCCAATGAGGGTGTCTCTGATGTCTTATACATTAATTCTGTTCCGGTATACTGCCGATGAGGGTATCTCTGATGTCTTATATATTAATTATGTTCCTGTATCCTGCCAATGAGGGTATCTCTGATGTCTTATACATTAATTCTGTTCGGGTATCCTGCCAATGAGGGTGTCTCTGATGTCTTATATATTAATTCTGTTCCGGTATACTGCCGATGAGGTTATCTCTTATGTCTTATATATTAATTATGTTCCTGTATCCTGCCAATGAGGGTATCTCTGATGTCTTATACATTAATTATGTTCCGGTATCCTGCCAATGAGGGTGTCTCTGATGTCTTATACATTAATTCTGTTCCGGTATTCTGCCGATGAGGGTATCTCTGATATCTTATACATTAATTCGGTTCCGGTATCCTGCCAATGAGGGTGTCTCTGATGTCTTATACATTAATTCAGTTCCGGTATCCTGCCAATGAGGGTGTCTCTGATGTCTTATACATTAATTATGTTCCGGTATCCTGCCAATGAGGGTATCTCTGATGTCTTATACATTAATTATGTTCCGGTATCCTGTCAATGAGGGTCTCTGATGTCTTATACATTAATTATGTTCCGGTACCCTGCCAATGAGGGTGTCTCTGATGTCTTATACATTAATTCAGTTCCGGTATCCTATCAATGAGGGTGTCTCTGATGTCTTATACATTAATTATGTTCCGGTATCCTGCCAATGAGGATCTCTGATGTCTTATACATTAATTCTGTTCCGGTATCCTGCCAATGAGGGTGTCTCTGATGTCTTATACATTAATTATGTCCCGGTATCCTGCCAATGAGGGTGTCTCTGATGTCTTATACATTAATTCTATTCCGGTATCCTGCCAATGAGGGTGATTCTGATGTCTTATACATTATTTCTGTTCCGGTATCCTGCCAATGAGGGTGTCTCTGATGTCTTATACATTAATTCTGTTCCGGTATACTGCCAATGTTGGTATCTCTGATGTCTTATACATTAATTCTGTTCCAGTATCCTGCCAATGAGGGTGTCTCTGATGTCTTATACATTAATTCTGTTCCGGTATACTGCCGATGATGGTATCTCTGATGTCTTATACATTCATTCTGTTCCGGTATCCTGCCAAGGAGGGTGTCTGATGTCTTATACATTAATTCTGTTCCAGTATCCTGCCAATGAGGGTGTCTCTGATGTCTTATACATTAATTATGTTCCGGTATCCTCTCAATGAGGGTCTCTGATGTCTTATACATTAATCATGTTCAGGAATCCTGTCAATGAGGGTCTCTGATGTCTTATACATTAATTATGTTCCGGTATCCTGCCAATGAGGGTGTCTCTGATGTCTTATACATTAATTATGTTCCGGTATCCTGCCAATGAGGGTGTCTCTGATGTCTTATACATTAATTCAGTTCCGGTATCCTGCCAATGAGGGTGTCTCTGATGTCCTATACATCAATTATGTTCCGGTATCTGGTCAATGAGGGTCTCTGATGTCTTATACATTATTTCTGCTTCGGTATCCTGCCAATGAGGGGGTCTCTGATGTCTTATACATTAATTCTGTTCCGGTATCCTGCCAATGAGGGTGTCTCTGATGTCTTATACATTAATTCAGTTCCGGTATCCTGCCAATGAGGGTGTCTCTGATGTCTTATACATTAATTATGTTCCGATATCCTGCCAATGAGGGTATCTCTGATGTCTTATACATTAATTATGTTCCGGTATCCTGTCAATGAGGGTCTCTGATGTCTTATACATTAATTATGTTCCGGTATCCTGCCAATGAGGGTGTCTCTGATGTCTTATACATTAATTCAGTTCCGGTATCCTATCAATGAGGGTGTCTCTGATGTCTTATACATTAATTATGTTCCGGTATCCTGCCAATGAGGATCTCTGATGTCTTATACATTAATTATGTCCCGGTATCCTGCCAATGAGGGTGTCTCTGATGTCTTATACAATAATTATGTTCCGGTATCCTGCCAATGAGGGTGTCTCTGATGTCTTATACATTAATTCTATTCCGGTATCCTGCCAATGAGGGTGATTCTGATGTCTTATACATTATTTCTGTTCCGGTATCCTGCCAATGAGGGTGTCTCTGATGTCTTATACATTAATTCTGTTCCGGTATACTGCCAATGTTGGTATCTCTGATGTATTATACATTAATTCAGTTCCAGTATCCTGCCAATGAGGGTGTCTCTGATGTCTTATACATTAATTCTGTTCCGGTATACTGCCGATGATGGTATCTCTGATGTCTTATACATTAATTCTGTTCCGTTATCCTACCAATAAGGGTATCTCTGATGTCTTATACATTAATTATGTTCCGGTATCCTGCCAATGAGGGTATCTCTGATGTCTTATACATTAATTATGTTCCGGTATCCTGTCAATGAGGGTCTCTGATGTCTTATACATTAATTATGTTCCGGTATCCTGCCAATGAGGGTGTCTCTGATGTCTTATACATTAATTCAGTTCCGGTATCCTGCCAATGAGGGTGTCTCTGATGTCTTATACATTATTTCTGTTCCGGTATCCTGCCAATGAGGGTGTCTGATGTCTTATACATTAATTCTGTTCGGGTATCCTGCCAATGAGGGTGTCTCTGATGTCTTATACATTAATTATGTTCCGGTATCCTGTCAATGAGGGTCTCTGGTGTCTTATACATTAATTATGTTCCGGAATCCTGTCAATGAGGGTCTCTGATGTCTTATACATTAATTATGTTCCGGTATCCTGCAATGAGGTTGTTTCTGATGTCATATACATTAATTATGTTCCGGTATCCTGCCAATGAGGGTGTCTCTGATGTCTTATGCATTAATTCAGTTCCGGTATCCTGCCAATGAGGGTGTCTCTGATGTCTTATACATCAATTATGTTCCGGTATCCTGTCAATGAGGGTCTCTGATGTCTAATACATTAATTATGTTCCGGTATCCTGTCAATGAGGGTGTCTCTGATGTCTTATACATTAATTATGTTCCGGTATCCTGTCAATGAGGGTCTCTGATGTCTTATACATTAATTATGTTCCGGTATCCTGTCAATGAGGGAGTCTCTGATGTCTTATACATTAATTCAGTTCCGGTATCCTGCCAATGAGGGTGTCTCTGATGTCTTATACATTAATTATGTACCGGTATCCTGCCATTGAGGGTCTCTCTGATGTCTTATACATTAATTCTGTTCCAGTATCCTGCCAATGAGGGTGTCTCTGATGTCTTATATATTAATTATGTTCCGGTATCCTGCCAATAAGGGTGTCTCTGATATCTTATATATTAATTCTGTTCCGGTATACTGCCGATGAGGGTATCTCTGATGTATTATACATTAATTCTGTTCCGGTATCCTGCCAATGAGGGTGTCTCTGATGTCTTATACATTAATTATGTCCCGGTATCCTGCCAATGAGGGTGTCTCTGATGTCTTATATATTAATTATGTTACTGTATCCTGCCAATGAGGGTGTCTCTGATGTCTTATACATTAATTCTGTTCCGGTATACTGCCGATGAGGCTATCTCTGATATCTGATACATTAATTCGGTTCCGTTATCCTACCAATGAGGGTATCTCTGATGTCTTATACATTAGTTCTGTTCCAGTATCCTGCCAATGAGGGTGTCTCTGATGTCTTATATATTAATTATGTTCCGGTATCCTGCCAATGAGGGTGTCTCTGATGTTTTATACATTAATTCTGTTCCGGTATCCTGCCAATGAGGGTGTCTAATGTCTTATACATTAATTCTGTTCCGGTATCCTGCCAATGAGGGTATATCTGATGTCTTATACATTAATTATGTTCCGGTATCCTGTCAATGAGGGTCTCTGATGTCTTATACATTAATTATGTTCCGGTATCCTGCCAATGAGGGTGTCTCTGATGTCTTATATATCAATTATGTTCCGGTATCCTGTCAATGAGGGTCTCTGATGTCTTATACATTAATTCTGCTCCGGTATCCTGCCAATGAGGGTGTCTCTGATGTCTTATACATTAATTCAGTTCCGGTATCCTATCAATGAGGGTGTCTCTGATGTCTTATACATTAAATATGTTCCGGTATCCTGCCAATGAGGATCTCTGATGTCTTATACATTAATTATGTCCCGTTATCCTGCCAATGAGGGTGTCTGATGTCTTATACATTAATTCTGTTCCGGTATCCTGCCAATGAGGGTGTTTCTGATGTCTTATACATTAATTCTGTCCCGGTATCCTGCCAATGAGGTTGTATCTGATGTCTTATACATTAATTCTGTTCCGGTATCCTGCCAATGAGGGTGACTCTGATGTCTTATGCTTTTATTCTGTTCCGGTATCCTGCCAATGAGGGTCTCTGATGTCTTATATAATAATTCTGTTCCTGTATCCTGCCAGTGAGGGTGTCTCTGATGACTTATACATTAATTCTTTTCCAGTATCCTGCCAATGAGGGTGTCTCTGATGTCTTATACATTAATTATGTTCCGGTATCCTGCCAATGAGGGTGTCTCTGATGTCTTATACATTAATTCAGTTCCGGTATCCTGCCAATGAGGGTGTCTCTGATGTCCTATACATCAATTATGTTCCGGTATCCTGCCAATGAGGGTGTCTGATGTCTTATACATTAATTCTGTTCCGGTATCCTGCCAATGAGGGTGTTTCTGATGTCTTATACATTAATTCTGTCCCGGTATCCTGCCAATGAGGGTGTCTCTGATGTCTTATACATTAATTCAGTTCTGGTATCCTGCCAATGAGGGTGTTTCTGATGTCTTATACAATAATTCTGTACCGGTATCCTGTCAATGAGGATGATGTCTCTGATGTCTTATACATTAATTTTGTTCCAGTATCCTGCCAATGAGGGTGTCTCTGATGTCTTATACATTAATTCTGTTCCGGTATCCCGCCAATGAGGATGTCTTTGATGTCTTATACATTAATTCTGTCGCGGTATCCTGCCAATGAGGGTGTCTCTGATGTTTTATACATTAATTCAGTCCCGGTATCCTGTCAATGAGGATGATGTCTCTGATGTCTTATACATTAATTTTGTTCCAGTATCCTGCCAATGAGGGTGTCTCTGATGTCTTATACATTAATTCTGTTCCGGTATCCCGCCAATGAGGATGTCTTTGATGTCTTATACATTAATTCTGTCGCGGTATCCTGCCAATGAGGGTGTCTCTGATGTCTTATACTTTAATTCTGTCCCGATATCCTGTCAATGAGGATGATGTCTCTGATGTCTTATACATTAATTCTGTCCCGGTATCCTGCAAATGAGTGTGTATCTGATGACTTATACATTAATTCCGTCCCGATATCCTGCCAATGAGGGTGTCTCTGAGGTCTTATACATAAATTCTGTCAAGGTACCCTGTCAATGAGGGTCTCTCTGACGTCTTATACATTAATTCTGTTCCAGTATCCTGCAATGAGGGTGTCTCTGATGTCTTATACATTAATTCTGTTCCGGTATCCTGCCAATGAGGGTGTCTCTGATGTCTTATAGATTAATTCTGTTCATGTACCCTGCCAATGAGGGTGTCTCTGATGTCTTATACTTTAATTCTGTTGCGGTATCCTGCCAATGAGGGTGTCTCGGATGACTTATACATTAATTCTGTTCCGGTATCCTGCAAATGAGTGTGTCTCTGATGACTTATACATTAATTCTGTTCCCGTATCCTGCCAATGAGGGTGCCTCTGATGTCTTATACATTAATTCTGTTCCTGTATCCTGCCAATAAGGGTCTCTGATGTCTTATACATTAATTCTGTTCGGTATCCTGCCAATGAGGGTATCTCCGATGTCTTATACATTAATTCTGTTCCGGTATCCTGCCAATGAGGGTGTCTCTGATGTCTTATACATTATTATGTTCCGGTATCCTCTCAATGAGGGTCTCTGATGTCTTATACATTAATCATGTTCAGGAATCCTGTCAATGAGGGTCTCTGATGTCTTATACAATAATTCTGTTCCGGTATCCTGCCAATGAGGGTGTCTCTGATGTCTTATACATTAATTATGTTCCGGTCTCCTGCCAATGAGGGTGTCTCTGATGTCTTATACATCAATTATGTTCCGGTATCCTGTCAATGAGGGTCTCTGATGTCTTATACATTAATTCTGCTCCGATATCCTGCTATGAGGGTGTCTCAGATGTCTTATACATTAATTATGTTCCGGATCCTGCAATGAGGGTGTCTCTGATGTCTTATACATTAATTCAGTTCCGGAATCCTATCAATGAGGGTGTCTCTGATGTCTTATACATTAATTATGTTCCGGTATCCTGCCAATGAGGACCTCTGATGTCTTATACATTAATTATGTCCCGGTATCCTGCCAATGAGGGTGTCTCTGATGTCTTATACATTAATTATGTTCCGGTATCCTGCCAATGAGAGTGTCTCTGATGTTTTATACATTAATTCTATTCCGGTATCCTGCAATGAGGGTGATTCTGATGTCTTATACATTATTTCTGTTCCGTATCCTGCCAATGAGGGTGTCTCTGATATCTTATACATTAATTCTGTTCGGTATACTGCCGATGAGGGTATCTCTGATGTATTATACATTAATTCTGTTCCGGTATCCTACCAATGAGGGTGTCTCTGATGTCTTATACATTAATTATGTCCCGGTATCCTGCCAATGAGGGTGTCTCTGATGTCTTATATATTAATTATGTTCCGGCATCCTGTCAATGAGGGTGTCTCCGATGTCTTATACATTAATTCTGTTCCGGTATACTGCCGATGAGGCTATCTCTGATATCTGATACATTAATTCGGTTCCGTTATCCTACCAATGAGGGTAGCTCTGATGTCTTATACATTAATTCTGTTCCAGTATCCTGCCAATGAGGGTGTCTCTGATGTCTTATATATTATTATGTTCCGGTATCCTGCCAATGAGGGTGTCTCTGATGTCTTATACATTAATTCTGTTCCGGTATCCTGCCAATGAGGGTGTCTGATGTCTTATACATTAATTCTGTTCCAGTATCCTGCCAATGAGGGTGTCTCTGATGTCTTATACATTAATTATGTTCCGGTATCCTCTCAATGAGGGTCTCTGATGTCTTATACATTAATCATGTTCAGGAATCCTGTCAATGAGGGTCTCTGATGTCTTATACATTAATTATGTTCCGGTATCCTGCAATGAGGGTGTCTCTGATGTCTTATACATTAATTATGTTCCGGTATCCTGCCAATGAGGGTGTCTCTGATGTCCTATACATCAATTATGTTCCGGTATCCTGTCAATGAGGGTCTCTGATGTCTTATACATTATTTCTGCTTTGGTATCCTGCCAATGAGGGGGTCTCTGATGTCTTATACATTAATTCTGTTCCGGTATCCTGCCAATGAGGGTGTCTCTGATGTCTTATACATTATTTCTGTTTCGGTATCCTGCTAATGAGGGGGTCTCTGATGTCTTATACATTATTTCTGCTTCCGTATCCTGCCAATGAGGGGGTCTCTGATGTCTTATACATTAATTCTGTTCCGGTATCCTGCCAATGAGGGTATCTCCGATGTCTTATACATTAATTCTGTTCCGGTATCCTGCCAATGAGGGTGTCTCTGATGTCTTATACATTAATTATGTTCCGGTATCCTCTCAATGAGGGTCTCTGATGTCTTATACATTAATCATGTTCAGGAATCCTGTCAATGAGGGTCTCTGATGTCTTATACATTAATTATGTTCCGGTCTCCTGCCAATGAGGGTGTCTCTGATGTCTTATACATCAATTATGTTCCGGTATCCTGTCAATGAGGGTCTCTGATGTCTTATACATTAATTCTGCTCCGGTATCCTGCCTATGAGGGTGTCTCAGATGTCTTATACATTAATTATGTTCCGGTATCCTGCCAATGAGGGTGTCTCTGATGTCTTATACATTAATTCAGTTCCGGTATCCTATCAATGAGGGTGTCTCTGATGTCTTATACATTAATTATGTTCCGGTATCCTGCCAATGAGGACCTCTGATGTCTTATACATTAATTATGTCCCGGTATCCTGCCAATGAGGGTGTCTCTGATGTCTTATACATTAATTATGTTCCGGTATCCTGCCAATGAGAGTGTCTCTGATGTTTTATACATTAATTCTATTCCGGTATCCTGCCAATGAGGGTGATTCTGATGTCTTATACATTATTTCTGTTCCGGTATCCTGCCAATGAGGGTGTCTCTGATATCTTATACATTAATTCTGTTCCGGTATACTGCCGATGAGGGTATCTCTGATGTATTATACATTAATTCTGTTCCGGTATCCTGCCAATGAGGGTGTCTCTGATGTCTTATACATTAATTATGTCCCGGTATCCTGCCAATGAGGGTGTCTCTGATGTCTTATATATTAATTATGTTCCGGCATCCTGTCAATGAGGGTGTCTCCGATGTCTTATACATTAATTCTGTTCCGTTATCCTACCAATGAGGGTAGCTCTGATGTCTTATACATTAATTCTGTTCCAGTTTCCTGCCAATGAGGGTGTCTCTGATGTCTTATATATTAATTATGTTCCGGTATCCTGCCAATGAGGGTGTCTCTGATGTCTTATACATTAATTCTGTTCCGGTATCCTGCCAATGAGGGTGTCTGATGTCTTATACATTAATTCTGTTCCAGTATCCTGCCAATGAGGGTGTCTCTGATGTCTTATACATTAATTATGTTCCGGTATCCTCTCAATGAGGGTCTCTGATGTCTTATACATTAATTATGTTCCGGTATCCTGCCAATGAGGGTGTCTCTGATGTCTTATACATTAATTATGTTCCGGTATCCTGCCAATGAGGGTGTCTCTGATGTCCTATACATCAATTATGTTCCGGTATCCTGTCAATGAGGGTCTCTGATGTCTTATACATTATTTCTGCTTTGGTATCCTGCCAATGAGGGGGTCTCTGATGTCTTATACATTAATTCTGTTCCGGTATCCTGCCAATGAGGGTGTCTCTGATGTCTTATACATTATTTCTGCTTCGGTATCCTGCCAATGAGGGGGTCTCTGATGTCTTATACATTATTTCTGCTTCCGTATCCTGCCAATGAGGGGGTCTCTGATGTCTTATACATTAATTCTGTTCCGATATCCTGCCAATGAGGGTGTCTCTGATGTCTTATACATTAATTATGTTCCGGTATCCTGCCAATGAGGGTATCTCTGATGTCTTATACATTAATTATGTTCCGGTATCCTGTCAATGAGGGTCTCTGATGTCTTATACATTAATTATGTTCCGGTATCCTGCCAATGAGGGTGTCTCTGATGTCTTATACATTAATTCTGTTCCGGTATACTGCCGATGATGGTATCTCTGATGTCTTATACATTAATTCTGTTCCGTTATCCTACCAATAAGGGTATCTCTGATGTCTTATACATTACTTCTGTTCCAGTATCCTGCCAATGAGGGTGTCTCTGATGTCTTATATATTAATTATGTTCCGGTATCCTGCCAATGAGGGTGTCTCTGATGTCTTATACATTATTTCTGTTCCGGTATCCTGCCAATGAGGGTGTCTGATGTCTTATACATTAATTCTGTTCGGGTATCCTGCCAATGAGGGTGTCTCTGATGTCTTATACATTAATTATGTTCCGGTATCCTGTCAATGAGGGTCTCTGGTGTCTTATACATTAATTATGTTCCGGAATCCTGTCAATGAGGGTCTCTGATGTCTTATACATTAATTATGTTCCGGTATCCTGCCAATGAGGTTGTTTCTGATGTCATATACATTAATTATGTTCCGGTATCCTGCCAATGAGGGTGTCTCTGATGTCTTATACATTAATTCAGTTCCGGTATCCTGCCAATGAGGGTGTCTCTGATGTCTTATACATCAATTATGTTCCGGTATCCTGTCAATGAGGTTGTCTCTGATGTCTTATACATTAATTATGTTCCGGTATCCTGTCAATGAGGGTCTCTGATGTCTTATACATTAATTATGTTCCGGTATCCTGTCAATGAGGGTGTCTCTGATGTCTTATACATTAATTATGTTCCGGTATACTCCCGATGAGGGAGGGAGTCTCTGATGTCTTATACATTAATTCAGTTCCGGTATCCTGCCAATGAGGGTGTCTCTGATGTCTTATACATTAATTATGTACCGGTATCCTGCCATTGAGGGTCTCTGATGTCTTATACATTAATTCTGTTCCAGTATCCTGCCAATGAGGGTGTCTCTGATGTCTTATATATTAATTATGTTCCGGTATCCTGCCAATGAGGGTGTCTCTGATATCTTATACATTAATTCTGTTCCGGTATACTGCCGATGAGGGTATCTCTGATGTATTATACATTAATTCTGTTCCGGTATCCTGCCAATGAGGGTGTCTTTGATGTCTTATACATTAATTATGTCCCGGTATCCTGCCAATGAGGGTGTCTCTGATGTCTTATATATTAATTCTGTTCCGGTATCCTGCCGATGAGGCTATCTCTGATATCTGATACATTAATTCGGTTCCGTTATCCTACCAATGAGGGTATCTCTGATGTCTTATACATTAATTCTGTTCCAGTATCCTGCCAATGAGGGTGTCTCTGATGTCTTATATATTAATTATGTTCCGGTATCCTGCCAATGAGGGTGTCTCTGATGTTTTATACATTAATTCTGTTCCGGTATACTGCCGATGAGGCTATCTCTGATATCTGATACATTAATTCGGTTCCGTTATCCTACCAATGAGGGTATCTCTGATGTCTTATACATTAATTCTGTTCCAGTATCCTGCCAATGAGGGTGTCTCTGATGTCTTATATATTAATTATGTTCCGGTATCCTGCCAATGAGGGTGTCTCTGATGTTTTATACATTAATTCTGTTCCGGTATACTGCCGATGAGGCTATCTCTGATATCTGACATTAATTCGGTTCCGTTATCCTACCAATGAGGGTATCTCTGATGTCTTATACATTAATTCTGTTCCAGTATCCTGCCAATGAGGGTGTCTCTGATGTCTTATATATTAATTATGTTCCGGTATCCTGCCAATGAGGGTGTCTCTGATGTTTTATACATTAATTCTGTTCCGGTATACTGCCGATGAGGCTATCTCTGATATCTGATACATTAATTCGGTTCCGTTATCCTACCAATGAGGGTATCTCTGATGTCTTATACATTAATTCTGTTCCAGTATCCTGCCAATGAGGGTGTCTCTGATGTCTTATATATTAATTATGTTCCGGTATCCTGCCAATGAGGGTGTCTCTGATGTTTTATACATTAACTCTGTTCCGGTATCCTGCCAATGAGGGTGTCTGATGTCTTATGCATTTATTCTGTTCCGGTAATCTGCCAATGAGGGTGTCTCTGATGTCTTATATATTAATTATGTTCCGGTATCCTGCCAATGAGGGTGTCTCTGATGTTTTATACATTAATTCTGTTCCGGTATCCTGCCAATGAGGGAGTCTGATGTCTTATGCATTTATTCTGTTCCAGTATCCTGCCAATGAGGGTGTCTGATGTCTTATGCATTTATTCTGTTCCGGTATCCTGCCAATGAGGGTGTCTCTGATGTCTTATATATTAATTATGTTCCGGTATCCTGCCAATGAGGGTGTCTCTGATGTTTTATACATTAATTCTGTTCCGGTATCCTGCCAATGAGGGTGTCTGATGTCTTATGCATTTATTCTGTTCCGGTATCCTGCCAATGAGGGTGTCTCTGATGTCTTATATATTAATTATGTTCCGGTATCCTGCCAATGAGGGTGTCTCTGATGTTTTATACATTAATTCTGTTCCGGTATCCTGCCAATGAGGGTGTCTGATGTCTTATGCATTTATTCTGTTCCGGTATCCTGCCAATGAGGGTGTCTCTGATGTCTTATATATTAATTATGTTCCGGTATCCTGCCAATGAGGGTGTCTCTGATGTTTTATACATTAATTCTGTTCCGGTATCCTGCCAATGAGGGTGTCTGATGTCTTATGCATTTATTCTGTTCCAGTATCCTGCCAATGAGGGTGTCTCTGATGTCTTATACATTAATTCAGTTCCGGTATCCTGTCAATGAGGTTGTCTCTGATGTCTTATACATTAATTCAGTCCCGGTATCCTGTCAATGAGGATGATGTCTCTGATGTCTTATACATTAATTCTGTTCCGGTATCCTGCCAATGAGGGTGTCTGATGTCTTATGCATTTATTCTGTTCCGGTATCCTGCCAATGAGGGTCTCTGATGTCTTATATAATAATTCTGTTCCTGTATCCTGCCAGTGAGGGTGTCTCTGATGACTTATACATTAATTCTTTTCCAGTATCCTGCCATTGAGGGTGTCTCTGATGTCTTATACATTAATTCAGTCCCGGTATCCTGCCAATGAGGGTGTCTCTGATGTCTTATACATTAATTCTGTACCGGTATCCTGTCAATGAGGGTGTCTCTGATGTCTTATACATTAATTCAGTCCCGGTATCCTGCCAATGAGGGTGTCTCTGATGTCTTATACATTAATTATGTTCCGGTATCCTGCCAATGAGGGTGTCTCTGATGTTTTATACATTAATTCTGTTCCGGTATACTGCCGATGAGGCTATCTCTGATATCTGATACATTAATTCGGTTCCGTTATCCTACCAATGAGGGTATCTCTGATGTCTTATACATTAATTCTGTTCCAGTATCCTGCCAATGAGGGTGTCTCTGATGTCTTATATATTAATTATGTTCCGGTATCCTGCCAATGAGGGTGTCTCTGATGTTTTATACATTAATTCTGTTCCGGTATACTGCCGATGAGGCTATCTCTGATATCTGATACATTAATTCGGTTCCGTTATCCTACCAATGAGGGTATCTCTGATGTCTTATACATTAATTCTGTTCCAGTATCCTGCCAATGAGGGTGTCTCTGATGTCTTATATATTAAATATGTTCCGGTATCCTGCCAATGAGGGTGTCTCTGATGTTTTATACATTAATTCTGTTCCGGTATCCTGCCAATGAGGGTGTCTGATGTCTTATGCATTTATTCTGTTCCGGTATCCTGCCAATGAGGGTGTCTCTGATGTCTTATATATTAATTATGTTCCGGTATCCTGCCAATGAGGGTGTCTCTGATGTTTTATACATTAATTCTGTTCCGGTATCCTGCCAATGAGGGAGTCTGATGTCTTATGCATTTATTCTGTTCCAGTATCCTGCCAATGAGGGTGTCTGATGTCTTATGCATTTATTCTGTTCCGGTATCCTGCCAATGAGGGTGTCTCTGATGTCTTATATATTAATTATGTTCCGGTATCCTGCCAATGAGGGTGTCTCTGATGTTTTATACATTAATTCTGTTCCGGTATCCTGCCAATGAGGGTGTCTGATGTCTTATGCATTTATTCTGTTCCGGTATCCTGCCAATGAGGGTGTCTCTGATGTCTTATATATTAATTATGTTCCGGTATCCTGCCAATGAGGGTGTCTCTGATGTTTTATACATTAATTCTGTTCCGGTATCCTGCCAATGAGGGTGTCTGATGTCTTATGCATTTATTCTGTTCCGGTATCCTGCCAATGAGGGTGTCTCTGATGTCTTATATATTAATTATGTTCCGGTATCCTGCCAATGAGGGTGTCTCTGATGTTTTATACATTAATTCTGTTCCGGTATCCTGCCAATGAGGGTGTCTGATGTCTTATGCATTTATTCTGTTCCAGTATCCTGCCAATGAGGGTGTCTCTGATGTCTTATACATTAATTCAGTTCCGGTATCCTGTCAATGAGGTTGTCTCTGATGTCTTATACATTAATTCAGTCCCGGTATCCTGTCAATGAGGATGATGTCTCTGATGTCTTATACATTAATTCTGTTCCGGTATCCTGCCAATGAGGGTGTCTGATGTCTTATGCATTTATTCTGTTCCGGTATCCTGCCAATGAGGGTCTCTGATGTCTTATATAATAATTCTGTTCCTGTATCCTGCCAGTGAGGGTGTCTCTGATGACTTATACATTAATTCTTTTCCAGTATCCTGCCATTGAGGGTGTCTCTGATGTCTTATACATTAATTCAGTCCCGGTATCCTGCCAATGAGGGTGTCTCTGATGTCTTATACATTAATTCTGTACCGGTATCCTGTCAATGAGGGTGTCTCTGATGTCTTATACATTAATTCAGTCCCGGTATCCTGCCAATGAGGGTGTCTCTGATGTCTTATACATTAATTATGTTCCGGTATCCTGCCAATGAGGGTGTCTCTGATGTTTTATACATTAATTCTGTTCCGGTATACTGCCGATGAGGCTATCTCTGATATCTGATACATTAATTCGGTTCCGTTATCCTACCAATGAGGGTATCTCTGATGTCTTATACATTAATTCTGTTCCAGTATCCTGCCAATGAGGGTGTCTCTGATGTCTTATATATTAATTATGTTCCGGTATCCTGCCAATGAGGGTGTCTCTGATGTTTTATACATTAATTCTGTTCCGGTATACTGCCGATGAGGCTATCTCTGATATCTGATACATTAATTCGGTTCCGTTATCCTACCAATGAGGGTATCTCTGATGTCTTATACATTAATTCTGTTCCAGTATCCTGCCAATGAGGGTGTCTCTGATGTCTTATATATTAAATATGTTCCGGTATCCTGCCAATGAGGGTGTCTCTGATGTTTTATACATTAATTCTGTTCCGGTATCCTGCCAATGAGGGTGTCTGATGTCTTATGCATTTATTCTGTTCCGGTATCCTGCCAATGAGGGTGTCTCTGATGTCTTATATATTAATTATGTTCCGGTATCCTGCCAATGAGGGTGTCTCTGATGTTTTATACATTAATTCTGTTCCGGTATCCTGCCAATGAGGGAGTCTGATGTCTTATGCATTTATTCTGTTCCAGTATCCTGCCAATGAGGGTGTCTGATGTCTTATGCATTTATTCTGTTCCGGTATCCTGCCAATGAGGGTGTCTCTGATGTCTTATATATTAATTATGTTCCGGTATCCTGCCAATGAGGGTGTCTCTGATGTTTTATACATTAATTCTGTTCCGGTATCCTGCCAATGAGGGTGTCTGATGTCTTATGCATTTATTCTGTTCCGGTATCCTGCCAATGAGGGTGTCTCTGATGTCTTATATATTAATTATGTTCCGGTATCCTGCCAATGAGGGTGTCTCTGATGTTTTATACATTAATTCTGTTCCGGTATCCTGCCAATGAGGGTGTCTGATGTCTTATGCATTTATTCTGTTCCGGTATCCTGCCAATGAGGGTGTCTCTGATGTCTTATATATTAATTATGTTCCGGTATCCTGCCAATGAGGGTGTCTCTGATGTTTTATACATTAATTCTGTTCCGGTATCCTGCCAATGAGGGTGTCTGATGTCTTATGCATTTATTCTGTTCCAGTATCCTGCCAATGAGGGTGTCTCTGATGTCTTATACATTAATTCAGTTCCGGTATCCTGTCAATGAGGTTGTCTCTGATGTCTTATACATTAATTCAGTCCCGGTATCCTGTCAATGAGGATGATGTCTCTGATGTCTTATACATTAATTCTGTTCCGGTATCCTGCCAATGAGGGTGTCTGATGTCTTATGCATTTATTCTGTTCCGGTATCCTGCCAATGAGGGTCTCTGATGTCTTATATAATAATTCTGTTCCTGTATCCTGCCAGTGAGGGTGTCTCTGATGACTTATACATTAATTCTTTTCCAGTATCCTGCCATTGAGGGTGTCTCTGATGTCTTATACATTAATTCAGTCCCGGTATCCTGCCAATGAGGGTGTCTCTGATGTCTTATACATTAATTCTGTACCGGTATCCTGTCAATGAGGGTGTCTCTGATGTCTTATACATTAATTCAGTCCCGGTATCCTGCCAATGAGGGTGTCTCTGATGTCTTATACATTAATTATGTTCCGGTATCCTGCCAATGAGGGTGTCTCTGATGTCTTATACATTAATTCTGCTCCGGTATCCTGCCAATGAGGATGTCTTTGATGTCTTATACATTAATTCTGTCCCGGTATCCTGCCAATGAGGGTGTCTCTGATGTCTTATACATTAATTCTGTACCGGTATCCTGTCAATGAGGGTGTTTCTGAAGTCTTATACTTTAATTCTGTCCCGGTATCCTGTCAATGAGGATGATGTCTCTGATGTCTTATACATTAATTCTGTCCCGATATCCTGCCAATGAGGGTGTCTCTGAGGTCTTATACATAAATTCTGTCAAGGTATCCTGTCAATGAGGGTCTCTCTGACGTCTTATACATTAATTCTGTTCCAGTATCCTTCAATGAGTGTGTCTCTGATGTCTTATACATTAATTCTGTTCCGGTATCCTGCCAATGAGGGTGTCTCTGATGTCTTATAGATTAATTCTGTTCCTGTATCAATCCAATGAGGGTGTCTCTGATGTCTTATACTTTAATTCTATTGCGGTATCCTGCCAATGAGGGTGTCTCGGATGACTTATACATTAATTCTGTTCCGGTATCCTGCAAATGAGTGTGTCTCTGATGACTTATACATTATTTCTGTTCCGGTATCCTGCCAATGAGGGTGTCTCTGATGTCTTATACATTTATTCTGTTCCGGTATCCTGCCAATGAGGGTGCCTCTGATGTCTTATACATTAATTCTGTTCCTGTATCCTGCCAATGAGGGTCTCTGATGTCTTATACATTAATTCTGTTCCGGTATCCTGCCAATGAGGGTGTCTGATGTCTTATACATTAATTCTGTTCCGGTATCCTGCCAATGAGGGTGTCTCTGATGTCTTATACATTAATTATGTTCCGGTATCCTCTCAATGAGGGTCTCTGATGTCTTATACATTAATTATGTTCCGGTATCCTGCCAATGAGGGTGTCTCTGATGTCTTATACATTAATTATGTTCCGGTATCCTGCCAATGAGGGTGACTCTGATGTCTTATGCATTTATTCTGTTTCGGTATCCTGCCAATGAGGGTCTCTGATGTCTTATATAATAATTCTGTTCCTGTATCCTGCCAGTGAGGGTGTCTCTGATGACTTATACATTAATTCAGTTCCGGTATCCTATCAATGAGGGTGTCTCTGATGTCTTATACATTAATTATGTTCCGGTATCCTGCCAATGAGGATCTCTGATGTCTTATACATTAATTATGTCCCGGTATCCTGCCAATGAGGGTGTCTCTGATGTCTTATACATTAATTATGTTCCGGTATCCTGCCAATGAGGGTGTCTCTGATGTCTTATACATTAATTCTATTCCGGTATCCTAAAAATGAGGGTGAATCTGATGTCTTATACATTATTTCTGTTCCGGTATCCTGCCAATGAGGGTGTCTCTGATGTCTTATACATTAATTCTGTTCCGGTATCCTGCCAATGAGGGTGACTCTGATGTCTTATGCATTTATTCTGTTTCGGTATCCTGCCAATGAGGGTCTCTGATGTCTTATATAATAATTCTGTTCCTGTATCCTGCCAGTGAGGGTGTCTCTGATGACTTATACATTAATTCTTTTCCAGTATCCTGCCAATGAGGGTGTCTCTGATGTCTTATACATTAATTATGTTCCGGTATCCTGCCAATGAGGGTGTCTCTGATGTCTTATACATTAATTCAGTTTCGGTATCCTGCTAATGAGGGTGTCTCTGATGTCCTATACATCAATTATGTTCCGGTATCCTGCCAATGAGGGTGTCTGATGTCTTATACATTAATTCTGTTCCGGTATCCTGCCAATGAGGGTGTTTCTGATGTCTTATACATTAATTCTGTCCCGGTATCCTGCCAATGAGGGTGTCTCTGATGTCTTATACATTAATGCAGTTCCGGTATCCTGCCAATGAGGGTGTCTCTGATGTCTTATACATTAATTCTGTACCGGTATCCTGTCAATGAGGGTGTCTCTGATGTCTTATACATTAATTCAGTCCCGGTATCCTGCCAATGAGGGTGTCTCTGATGTCTTATACATTAATTCTGTTCCGGTATCCTGCCAATGAGTATGTCTTCGATGTCTTATACATTAATTCTGTCCCGGTATCCTGCCAATGAGGGTGTCTCTGATGTCTTATACATTAATTCTGTTCCTGATCCTGCCAATGAGGGTGTCTCTGATGTCTTATACATTAATTCTGTATCGGTATCCTGTCAATGAGGGTGTTTCTGATGTCTTATACTTTAATTCTGTCCCGGTATCCTGTCAATGAGGATGATGTCTCTGATGTCTTATACATTAATTCTGTCCCGGTATCCTGCCAATGAGGGTGTCTCTGAGGTCTTATACATAAATTCTGTCAAGGTATCCTGTCAATGAGGGTCTCTCTGACGTCTTATACATTAATTCTGTTCCAGTATCCTGCAATGAGGGTGTCTCTGATGTCTTATACATTAATTCTGTTCCGGTATCCTGCCAATGAGGGTGTCTCGGATGTCTTATAGATTAATTCTGTTCCTATATCCTGCCAATGAGGGTGTCTCTGATGTCTTATACTTTAATTATATTGCGGTATCCTGCCAATGAGGGTGTCTCGGATGACATATACATTAATTCTGTTCCTGTATCCTGCAAATGAGTGTGTCTCTGATGACTTATACATTAATTCTGTTCCGGTATCCTGCCAATGAGGGTGTCTCTGATGTCTTATACATTAATTCTGTTCCGGTATCCTGCAAATGAGTGTGTCTCTGATGACTTATACATTAATTCTGTTCCGGTATCCTGCCAATGAGGGTGTCTCTGATGTCTTATACATTAATTCTGTTCCGGTATCCTGCCAATGAGGGTGTCTTTGATGTCTTATACATTAATTCTGTTCCTGTATCCTGCCAATGAGGGTGTCACTGATGTCTTATACTTTAATTCTGTTACGGTATCCTGCCAATGAGGGTGTCTCTGATGTCTTATACTTTTATTCTGTTCCGGTATCCTGCCAATGTGGGTGTCTCTGATGCCTTATACATTAATTCTGTTCCGGTATCCTGCCCATGAGGGTGTCTCTGATGACTTATACATTAATTCTGTTCCGGTATCCTGCAAATAAGGGTGTCTCCGATGTCTTATACTTTAATTCTGTTCCGGTATCCTTCCCATTAATTCTGTTCCGGTATCCTGCCAATGAGGGTGTCTCTGATGTATTATACATTAATTCTGTTCCGGTATCCTACCAATGAGGGTGTCTCTGATGTCTTATATATTAATTATGTTCCGGTATCCTTCCCATTAATTCTGTTCCGGTATCCTGCCAATGAGGGTGTCTCTGATGTCTTATACATTAATTCTGTTCCGGTATCCTGCCAATGAGGGTGTCTCTGATGTCTTATATATTAATTATGTTCCGGTATCCTACCAATGAGGGTGTCTCTGATGTCTGATACATTAATTCGGTTCCGGTATCCAGCCAATGAGGTTGTCTCTGATGTCTTATACATTAATTCTGCTCCAGTATCCTTCCAATGAGAGTGTCTGTGATGTCTTATACATTAATTATGTTCCGGTATCCTTCCCATTAATTATTTTCCGGTATCCTGCCAATGAGGGTGTCTCTGATGACATATACATTAATTATATTCCGGTATCCTGCCAATGAGGGTGTCTCTGATGTCTTATATATTAATTCTGTTCCTGTATCCTTCCCATTAATTCTGTTCCGGTATCCTGCCAATGAGGGTGTCTCTGATGTCTTATACATTAATTCTGCTCCGGTATCCTTCCAATGAGAGTATCTGTGATGTCTTATACATTAATTCTGTTCCGGTATCCTGCCAATGAGGGTGTCTCTGATGTCTTATACTTTAATTATATTGCGGTATCCTGCCAATGAGGGTGTCTCGGATGACATATACATTAATTCTGTTCCTGTATCCTGCAAATGAGTGTGTCTCTGATGACTTATACATTAATTCTGTTCCGGTATCCTGCCAATGAGGGTGTCTCTGATGTCTTATACATTAATTCTGTTCCGGTATCCTGCCAATGAGGGTGTCTTTGATGTCTTATACATTAATTCTGTTCCTGTATCCTGCCAATGAGGATGTCACTGATGTCTTATACTTTAATTCTGTTCCGGTATCCTGCCAATGAGGGTGTCTCTGATGTCTTATACATTAATTCTGTTACGGTATCCTGCCAATGAGGGTGTCTCTGATGTCTTATACTTTAATTCTGTTCCGGTATCCTGCCAATGTGGGTGTCTCTGATGCCTTATACATTAATTCTGTTCCGGTATCCTGCCCATGAGGGTGACTCTGATGACTTATACATTAATTCTGTTCCGGTATCCTGCAAATAAGGGTGTCTCCGATGTCTTATACTTTAATTCTGTTCCGGTATCCTTCCCATTAATTCTGTTCCGGTATCCTGCCAATGAGGGTGTCTCTGATGTATTATACATTAATTCTGTTCCGGTATCCTACCAATGAGGGTGTCTCTGATGTCTTATATATTAATTATGTTCCGGTATCCTTCCCATTAATTCTGTTCCGGTATCCTGCCAATGAGGGTGTCTCTGATGTCTTATACATTAATTCTGTTCCGGTATCCTGCCAATGAGGGTGTCTCTGATGTCTTATATATTAATTATGTTCCGGTATCCTACCAATGAGGGTGTCTCTGATGTCTGATACATTAATTCGGTTCCGGTATCCAGCCAATGAGGTTGTCTCTGATGTCTTATACATTAATTCTGCTCCAGTATCCTTCCAATGAGAGTGTCTGTGATGTCTTATACATTAATTATGTTCCGGTATCCTTCCCATTAATTATTTTCCGGTATCCTGCCAATGAGGGTGTCTCTGATGACATATACATTAATTATGTTCCGGTATCCTGCCAATGAGGGTGTCTCTGATGTCTTATATATTAATTATGTTCCGGTATCCTACCAATGAGGGTGTCTCTGATGTCTGATACATTAATTCGGTTCCGGTATCCAGCCAATGAGGTTGTCTCTGATGTCTTATACATTAATTCTGCTCCAGTATCCTTCCAATGAGAGTGTCTGTGATGTCTTATACATTAATTCTGTTCCGGTATCCTTCCCATTAATTATTTTCCGGTATCCTGCCAATGAGGGTGTCTCTGATGACATATACATTAATTATGTTCCGGTATCCTGCCAATGAGGGTGTCTCTGATGTCTTATACATTAATTCTGCTCCGGTATCCTTCCAATGAGAGTATCTGTGATGTCTTATACATTAATTCTGTTCCGGTATCCTGCCAATGAGGGTGTCTCTGATGACTTATATATTAATTCTGTTCCGGTAACCTGGCAATGAGGGTGTCTCTGATGTCTTATACATTAATTCTGTACCGGTATCCTGCCAATAAGGGTGTCTCTGATGTCTTATACATTAATTATGTTCCGGTATCCTTACAATGAGGGTGTCTCTGATGCTTTATACATTATTCTGTTCCGGTAACCTGCCAATGAAGGTGTCTCTGATGTCTTCTACATTAATTCTGTTCCGGTATCCTGCCAATGAGGGTGTCTCTGATGTCTTTTACATTAATTCAGTTCCGGTATCCTGCCAATGAGGGTGTCTCTGATGTCCTATACATTAATTATGTTCCGGTATCCTGCCAATGAGGGTATCTCTGATGTCTTATACATTAATTATGTTCCGGTATCCTGTCAATGAGGGTCTCTGATGTCTTATACATTAATTATGTTCCGGTATCCTGCCACTGAGGGTGTCTCTGATGTCTTATACATCAATTATGTTCCGGTATCCTGTCAATGAGGGTCTCTGATGTCTTATACATTAATTCTGCTCCGGTATCCTGCCAATGAGGGTGTCTCTGATGTCTTATACATTAATTATGTTCCGGTATCCTGCCAATGAGGGTCTCTGATGTCTTATACATTATTTCTGCTTCGGTATCCTGCCAGTGAGGGTGTCTCTGATGACTTATACATTAATTATTTTCCAGTTTCCTGCCAATGAGGTTGTCTCTGATGTCTTATACATTATTCTGCTCCGGTATCCTTCCAATGAGAGTGTCTGTGATATCTTATACATCAATTCTGTTCCGGTTTCCTGCCAATGAGGGTGTCTCTGATGACATATACATTAATTCTGTTCCGGTATCCTGCCAATGAGGGTGTCTCTGATGTCTTATATATTAATTCTGTTCCGGTATCCTTCCCATTAATTATGTTCCGGTATCCTGCCAATGAGGGTGTCTCTGATGTCTTATACATTAATTCTGCTCCAGTATCCCTCCAATGAGAGTGTCTGTGATGTCTTATACATTAATTCTGTTCCGGTATCTAGCCAATGAGGGTGTCTCTGATGTCTTATACATTAATTCTGCTCCGGTATCCTTCCAATGAGAGTATCTGTGATGTCTTATACATTAATTCTGTTCCGGTATCCTGCCAATGAGGGTGTCTCTGATGACTTATATATTAATTCTGTTCCGGTAACCTGGCAATGAGGGTGTCTCTGATGTCTTATACATTAATTCTGTACCGGTATCCTGCCAATAAGGGTGTCTCTGATGTCTTATACATTAATTCTGTTCCCGTATCCTTACAATGAGGGTGTCTCTGATGTTTGATACATTATTCTGTTCCGGTAACCTGCCAATGAAGGTGTCTCTGATGTCTTCTACATTAATTCTGTTCCGGTATCCTGCCAATGAGGGTATCTCTGATGTCTTATACATTAATTCGGTTGCGGTATCCTGCCAATGATGGTGACTCTGATGTCTTTATTATTTCTGTTCCGGTATCCTGCCAATGAGGGTGACTCTGATGTCTGATACATTAATTCTGTTCCAGTATCCTGTCAATGAGGGTCTCTGATATCTTATACATTAATTCTGTTCCGGTATCCTGCCAATGAGGGTGACTCTGATTTCTTATACATTAATTCTGTTCCGATATCCTGCCAATGAGGTTCTCTGATGTCTTATACATTAATTCTGTTCCGGTATCCTGCCAATGAGGGTGTCTCTGATGTCTTATACGTTAATAATTCTGTTCCGGTATCCTGCCAATGAGGGTGTCTCTGATGTCTTATACATTAATTCTGTACCGGTATCCTGTCATTGAGAGTGTCTCTGATGTCTTATACATTAATTCTGTCACGGTATCCTGTCAATGAGGATGTCTCTGATGTCTTATACATTAATTCTGTCCGATTTCCTGCCAATGAGGGTGTCTCTGATGTCTTATATATTAATTCTGTCAAGGTATCTTGTCAATGAGGGTCTCTGATGTCTTAAACATTAATTCTGTTCCGGTACCCTGCCAATGAGGGTGTCTCTGATGTCTTATACTTTAATTCTGTTCCGGTATCCTGCCAATGAGGGTGTCTCTGATGTCTTATACATTAATTCTGATACGGTATCCTGCCAATGTGGGTGTCTCTGATGCCTTATACATTAATTCTGTTCCGGTATCCTGCCCATGAGGGTGTCTCTGATGACTTATACATTAATTCTGTTCCGGTATCCTGCAAATAATGGTGTCTCCGATGTCTTATACAATAATTCTGTTCCGGTATCCTTCCCATTAATTATGTTCCGGTATCCTGCCAATGAAGGTGTCTCTGATGTCTTATACATTAATTCTGTGCCGGTATCCTGCCAATGAGGGTGTCTCTGATGACTTATACATTAATTATATCCCGGTATCCTGCCAGTGAAGGTGTCTCTGATGTCTTCTACATTATTTCTGTTCCGGTATCCTGTCAATGAGGGTGTCTCTGATGTCTTATATATTAATTATGTAAAAGCATCCTGTCAATGAGGGTCTCGATGTCTTATACATTAATTCTGTCCCGATATCCTGCCAATGAGGGTGTCTTTGATGTCTTATACATTAATTCTGTTCCGGTATCATGTCTATGAGGGTCTCTCTGACGTCTTATACATTAATTCTGTTCCAGTATCCTGCCAATGAGGGTGTCTCTGATGTCTGATACATTAATTCTGTTCCAGTATCCTTTCAATGAGAGTGTCTGTTATGTCTTATATATTAATTATGTTCCGGTATCCTTCCCATTAATTATTTTCCAGTATCCTGCCAATGAGGGTGTCTCTGATGTCTGATACATTAATTCTGTTCCGGTATCCTGCCAATGAGGGTGTCTCTGATGTCGTATACATTAATTCTGCTCCGGTATCCTTCCAATGAGAGTGTCTGTGATGTCTTATACATTATTTCTGTTCCGGTATCCTGCCAATGAGGGTGTCTCTGATGTCTTATACATTAATTCTGTTCCGGTATCCTTCCAATGAAAGTGTCTGTGATGTCTTATACATTAATTCTGTTCCGGTATCCTGCCAATGAGGGTGTCTCTGATGACATATACATTAATTATGTTCCGGTACCCTGCCAATGAGGGTGTCTCTGATGTCTTATATATTAATTCTGTTCCTGTATCCTTCCCATTAATTCTGTTCCGGTATCCTGCCAATGAGGGTGTCTCTGATGTCTTATACATTAATTCTGCTCCGGTATCCCTCAAATGAGAGTGTCTGTGATGTCTTATACATTAATTAGGTTCCGGTATCTTGCCAATGAGGGTGTCTCTGACGTCTTATACATTAATTCTGCTCCGGTATCCTTCCAATGAGAGTATCTGTGATGTCTTATACATTAATTCTATTCCGGTATCCTTCCCATTAATTCTGTTCCGGTATCCTGCCAATAAGGGTGTCTCTGATGTCTTATACATTAATTCTGCTCCGGTATCCTTCCCATTAATTCTGTTCCGGTTTCCTGCCAATAAGGGTGTCTCTGATGTCTTATACATTAATTCTGCTCCGGTATATTTACAATGAGGGTGTCTCTGATGTTTTATACATTAATTCTGTTCCGGTAACCTGGCAATGAGGGTGTCTCTGATGTCTTATACATTAATTCTGTTCCGGTATCCTTCCCATTAATTCTGTTCCGGTATCCTGCCAATAAGGGTGTCTCTGATGTCTTATACATTAATTCTGCTCCGGTATATTTACAATGAGGGTGTCTCTGATGTTTTATACATTAATTCTGTTCCGGTAACCTGCCAATGAAGGTGTCTCTGATGTCTTATACATTAATTCTGTACCGGTATCCTGCCAATAAAGGTGTCTCTGATGTCTTATACATTAATTCTGTTCCGGTATATTTACAATGAGGGTGTCTCTGATATCTTATACATTAATTATGTTCCGGTATCCTGTCAATGAGGATGTCTCTGATGTCTTATACATTAATTCTGTCCGATATCCTGCCAATGAGGGTGTCTCTGATGTCTTCTACATTAATTCTGTTCCGGTATCATGCCAATGAGGGTATCTCTGATGTCTTATACATTAATTCTGTTCCGGTATCCTGCCAATGAGTGTGACTCTGATGTCTTTAATATTTCTGTTCCGGTATCCTGCCAATGAGGGTGACTCTGATGTCTGATACATTAATTCTGTTCCAGTATCCTGTCAATGAGGGTCTCTGATATCTTATACATTAATTCTGTTCCGGTATACTGCCAATGAGGGTGACTCTGATTTGTTATACATTAATTCTGTTCCGATATCCTGCCAATGAGGGTCTCTGATGTCTTATACATTAATTCTGTTCCGGTATCCTGCCATTGAGGGTGTCTCTGATGACTGATACATTAATTCTTTTCCAGTATCCTGCCAATGAGGGTGTCTTTGATGTCTTATACGTTAATAATTCTGTTCCGGTATCCTGCCAATGAGGGTGTCTCTGATGTCTTATACATTAATTCTGTACCGGTATCCTGTCATTGAGAGTTTCTCTGATGTCTTATACATTAATTCTGTCCCGGTATCCTGCCAATGATGGTGTCTCTGATATCTTATACATTAATTATGTTCCGGTATCCTGTCAATGAGGATGTCTCTGATGTCTTATACATTAATTCTGTCCGATATCCTGCCAATGAGGGTGTCTCTGATGTCTTATATATTAATTCTGTCAAGGTATCTTGTCAATGAGGGTCTCTGATGTCTTAAACATTAATTCTGTTCCGGTATCCTGCCAATGAGGGTGTCTCTGATGTCTTATACTTTAATTCTGTTCCGGTATACTGCCAATGAGGGTGTCTCCGAGGTCTTATACATTAATTCTGTTACGGTATCCTTCCAATGTGGGTGTCTCTGATGCCTTATACATTAATTCTGTTCCGGTATCCTGCCCATGAGGGTGTCTCTGATGACTTATACATTAATTCTGGTCCGGTATCCTGCAAATAAGGGTGTCTCCGATGTCTTATACAATAATTCTGTTCCGGTATCCTTCCCATTAATTATGTTCCGGTGTCCTGCCAATGAAGGTGTCTCTGATGTCTTATACATTAATTCTGTCCCGGTATCCTGCCAATGAGGGTGTCTCTGATGACTTATACATTAATTATATCCCGGTATCCTGCCAGTGAGGGTGTCTCTGATGTCTTCTACATTAATTCTGTTCCGGTATCGTGTCAATGAGGGTGTCTCTGATGTCTTATATATTAATTATGTTAAAGCATCCTGTCAATGAGGGTCTCTGAGGTCTTATACATTAATTCTGTCCCGATATCCTGCCAATGAGGATGTCTTTGATGTCTTATACATTAATTCTGTTCCGGTATCATGTCTATGAGGGTCTCTCTGACGTCTTATACATTAATTCTGTTACAGTATCCTGCCAATGAGGGTGTCTCTGATGTCTGATACATTATTTCTGTTCCGGTATCCTGCCAATGAGGGTGTCTCTGATGTCTTATACATTAATTCTGCTCCGGTATCCTGCCAATGAGGGTGTCTCTGATGACTTATACATTATTTCTGTTCCGGTATCCTGCCAATGAGGGTGTCTCTGATGACTTATACATTAATTCTGTTCCGGTATCCTGCCAATGAGTGTGTCTCTGTTGTATTATACATTAATTCTGTTCCGGTATCCTTCCCATTAATTATGTTCCGGTATCCTGCCAATGAGGGTGTCTCTGATGTCTTATACATTAATTCTGCTCCGGTATCCTTCCAATGAGAGTGTCTGTGATGTCTTATACATTAATTCTGTTCCGGTATCCTGCCAATGAGGGTGTCTCTGATGTCATACATTAATTTTGTTCCGGTATCCTGCCAATGAGGGTGTCTCTGATGTCTTATACATTAATTCTGTTCCGGTATCCTGTTAATGAGGGTGTTTGTGATGTCTTATACATTAATTCTGTTCCGGCATCCTGCCAATGAGGGTGTCTCTGATGTCTTATACATTAATTCAGTTCCGGTATCCTGACAATGAGGGTGTCTCTGATGTCTTATACATTAATTCTGTTCCGGTATCCTTCCCATTAATTCTGTTCCGGTATCCTGCCAATGAGGGTGTCTCTGATGTCTTATACATTAATTCTGTTACGGTATCCTGCCAATGTGGGTGTCTCTGATGCCTTATACATTAAATTTGTTCCGGTATCCTGCCCATGAGGGTGTCTCTGATGACTTATACATTAATTCTGTTCCGGTATCCTGCAAATAAGGGTGTCTCCGATGTCTTATACAATAATTCTGTTCCGGTACCCTTCCCATTAATTATGTTCCGGTATCCTGCCAATGAAGGTGTCTCTGATGTCTTATACATTAATTCTGTCCCGGTATCCTGCCAATGAGGGTGTCTCTGATGACTTATACATTAATTATATCCCGGTATCCTGCCAGTGAGGGTGTCTCTGATGTCTTCTACATTAATTCTGTTCCGGTATCCTGTCAATGAGGGTGTCTCTGATGTCTTATATAATAATTATGTTAAAGCATCCTGTCAATGAGGGTCTCTGATGTCTTATACATTAATTCTGTCCCGATATCCTGCCAATGAGGGTGTCTTTGATGTCTTATACATTAATTCTGTTCCGGTATCATGTCTATGAGGGTCTCTCTGACGTCTTATACATTAATTCTGTTCCAGTATCCTGCCAATGAGGGTGTCTCTGATGTCTGATACATTAATTCTGTTCCGGTATCCTGCCAATGAGGGTGTCTCTGATGTCTTATACATTAATTCTGCTCCGGTATCCTTTCAATGAGAGTGTCTGTGATGTCTTATACATAATTCTGTTCCGGTATCCTGCCAATGAGGGTGTCTCTGATGACTTATATATTAATTCTGTTCCGGTATCCTGCCAATGAGGGTGACTCTGATGTCTGATACATTATGTCTGTTACGGTATCCTGCCAATGAGGGTGACTCTGATGTCTTATACATTAATTCTGTTCCGGTATCCTTCCCATTAATTTTGTTCCGGTATCCTGCCAATGAGGGTATCTCTGATGTCTTATACATGAATTCTGCTCCGATATCCTTCCAATGAGAGTGTCTGTGATGTCTTATACATTAATTCTGTTCCGGTATCCTTCCCATGAATTCTGTTCCGGTATCCTGCCAATAAGGGTGTCTCTGATGTCTTATACATTAATTCTGTTCCGGTATCCTGCCAATGAAGGTGTCTCTGATGTCTTATACATTAATTCTGTTCCGGTATCCTGCCAATGAAAGTGTCTCTGATGTCTTATACATTAATTCTGTTCCGGTATCCTGCCATTGACGGTGTCTCTGATGTCTTATACATTAATTCTGTTCCGGTGTCCTGCCAATGAGGGTTTCTCTGATGTCTTATACATTAATTCTGTTCCGGTATCCTGCCAATAAGGGTGTCTGATTTCTTATACATTAATTCTGTCCCGGTATCATGCCGATGAGGGCGTCTCTAACGTCTTATACATTAATTCTGTAAAGGTATCTTGCCAATGAGGGTATCTCTGATGTCTTATCCATTAATTCTGTACCGGTATCATGCCAATGAGGTTCTCTGATGTCTTATACATTAAATCTGTTCCGTTATCCTGCAAATGAGGGTGTCTCTGATGTCTTATACATTAATTCTGTTCCTGTATCCTGCCAATGAGGGTGTCTCTGATGTCTTATACATTAATTATGTTCCGGTATCCTGTCAATGAGGGCCTCTGATGTCTTATACATTAATTATGTTCCGGAATCCTGTCAATGTGGGTGTCTCTGATGTCTTATACTTTAATTCAGTTCCGGTATCCTGTTAATGAGGTTCTCTGATGTCTTATACATTAATTATGTTCCGGTGTCCTGTCAATGAGGGTGTCTCTGATGTCTTATACATTAATTATGTTCCGGTATCCTGTCAATGAGGGTCTCTCTGACGTCTTATACAGTAATTCTGTTCCAGTATCCTGCCAATGAGTGTGTCTCTGATGTCTTATACATTATTTATGTTCCGGTATCCTGCCAATCAGGGTGTCTCTGATGTCTTATACATTAATTATGTTCCGGTATCCTCCCAATGATGGTGTCTCTAATGTCTTAGACATTAATTCAGTTCCGGTATGATGCCAATGAGGGCGTCTCTGATGTCTTATACATTAATTATGTTCCGGTATCCTTTCAATGAGGGTCTCTGATGTCTTATACATTAATTATGTTCCGGAATCCTGCCAATGAGGTGTCTCTGATGTTTTATACATTAATTAATTTCCGGTGTCCTGTCAATGAGGGTCTCTGATGTCTTACACATTAATTCTACTCCGGTATCTTGCCAATAAGGGTGTCTCTGATGTCTTATACATTAATTCTGTTCCGGTATCCTGCCAATAAGGGTGTCTCTGATGTTTTATACATTAATTCAGTTCCGGTATCCTGCCAATGAGGGTGACTCTGATGTCTGATACATTATGTCTGTTCCGGTATCCTGCCAATGAGGGTGACTCTGATGTCTTATACATTAATTCTGTTCCGGTATCCTGCCAATGAGGGTGTCTCTGATGACTTATATATTAATTCTGTTCCGGTATCCTGCCAATGAGGGTGTCTCTGATGTCTTATACATTAATTCTGTTCCGGTATCCTGCCAATAAGGGTGTCTCTGATGTCTTATACATTAATTCTGTCCCGGTATCCTGCCAATGATGGTGTCTCTGATGTCTTATACATTAATTCTGTTCCGGAATCCTGCCAATGAGGGTGTCTCTGATGTCTTATACATGAATTCTGTTCCGGTATCCTGCCAATGAAAGTATCTCTGATGTCTTATACATTAATTCTGTTCCTGTATCCTGCCAATGAGGGTGTCTCTGATGTCTTATACATTAATTATGTTCCGGTATCCTGTCAATGAGGGCCTCTGATGTCTTATACATTAATTATGTTCCGGAATCCTGTCAATGTGGGTGTCTCTGATGTCTTATACTTTAATTCAGTTCCGGTATCCTGTTAATGAGGTTCTCTGATGTCTTATACATTAATTATGTTCCGGTGTCCTGTCAATGAGGTTGTCTCTGATGTCTTATACATTAATTCTGTTCCGGTATCCTGCCAATGAGGGTGTCTCTGATGTCTTATACATTAATTATGTTCCGGTATCCTGTCAATGAGGGTCTCTGATGTCTTATACATTAATTATGTTTCGGAATCCTGTCAATGTGGGTGTCTCTGATGTCTTATACTTTAATTCAGTTCCGGTATCCTGTTAATGAGGGTCTCTGATGTCTTATACATTAATTATGTTCCGGTATCCTGCCAATGAGGGTGTCTCTGATGTCTTATACCTTAATTATGTTCCGGTATCCTGTCAATGAGGGTCTCTGATGTCTTATACATTAATTATGTTCCGGAATCCTGTCAATGTGGGTGTCTCTGATGTCTTATACTTTAATTCAGTTCCGGTATCCTGTTAATGAGGGTCTCTGATGTCTTATACATTAATTATGTTCCGGTGTCCTGTCAATGAGGGTGTCTCTGATGTCTTATACATTAATTATGTTCCGGTATCCTGTCAATGAGGGTCTCTGATGTCTTATACATTAATTATGTTCCGGAATCCTGTCAATGTGGGTGTCTCTGATGTCTTATACTTTAATTCAGTTCCGGTATCCTGTTAATGAGGGTCTCTGATGTCTTATACATTAATTATGTTCCGTGTCCTGTCAATGAGGGTGTCTCTGATGTCTTATACATTAATTATGTTCCGGTATCCTGTCAATGAGGGTCTCTGATGTCTTATACATTAATTATGTTCCGGTATCCTGCCAATGAGGGTGTCTCTGATGTCTTATACATTAATTATGTTCCGGAATCCTGCCAATGAGGTGTCTCTGATGTTTTATACATTAATTATGTTCCGGTGTCTTGTCAATGAGGGTCTCTGATGTCTTATACATTAATTCTACTCCGGTATCCTGCCAATAAGGGTGTCTCTGATGTCTTATACATTAATTCTGTTCCGGTATCCTGCCAATGAGGGTGTCTCTGATGTTTTATACATTAATTCAGTTCCGGTATCCTGCCAATGAGGGTGACTCTGATGTCTGATACATTATGTCTGTTCCGGTATCCTGCCAATGAGGGTGACTCTGATGTCTTATACATTAATTCTGTTCCGGTATCCTGCCAATGAGGGTGTCTCTGATGACTTATATATTAATTCTGTTCCGGTATCCTGCCAATGAGGGTGTCTCTGATGTCTTATACTTTAATTCTATTGCGGTATCCTGCCAATGAGGGTGTCTCGGATGACTTATACATTAATTCTGTTCCGGTATCCTGCAAATGAGTGTGTCTCTGATGTCTTTTACATTAAATCTGTTCCGATATCCTGCCAATGAGGGTGTCTCTGATGTCTTATATATTAATTCTGTTCCTTTATCCTGCCAATGAGGGTGTCTCTGATGTCTTATACATTAATTCTGCACCGGTATCTTGCCAATTAGGGTCTCTGATGTCTTATACATTAATTCTGTTCCGGTATCCTGCCAATGAAGGTCTCTGATGTCTTATACATTAAATCTGTTCCGATATCCTGCCAATGAGGGTGTCTCTGATGTCTTATATATTAATTCTGTTCCTTTATCCTGCCAATGAGGGTGTCTCTGATGTCTTATACATTAATTCTGCACCGGTATCTTGCCAATTAGGGTATCTGATGTCTTATACAATAATTCTGTTCCGGTATCCTGTCAATGAGGGTCTCTGATGTCTTATACATTAATTATGTTTCGGAATCCTGTCAATGTGGGTGTCTCTGATGTCTTATATATTAATTCTGTTCCATTATCCTGCCAATGAGGGTGTCTCTGATGTCTTATATATTAATTCTGTTCCTTTATCCTGCCAATAAGGGTGTCTCTGATGTCTTATACATTAATTCTGTTCCGGTATCCTGCCAATGAGGGTGTCTCTGATGTTTTATACATTAATTCAGTTCCGGTATCCTGCCAATGAGGGTGACTCTGATGTCTGATACATTATGTCTGTTCCGGTATCCTGCCAATGAGGGTGACTCTGATGTCTTATACTTTAATTCAGTTCCGGTATCCTGTTAATGAGGGTCTCTGATGTCTTATACATTAATTATGTTCCGGTGTCCTGTCAATGAGGGTGTCTCTGATGTCTTATACATTAATTATGTTCCGGTATCCTGTCAATGAGGGTCTCTGATGTCTTATACATTAATTATGTTCCGGAATCCTGTCAATGTGGGTGTCTCTGATGTCTTATACTTTAATTCAGTTCCGGTATCCTGTTAATGAGGGTCTCTGATGTCTTATACATTAATTATGTTCCGGTGTCCTGTCAATGAGGGTGTCTCTGATGTCTTATACATTAATTCTGTTCCGGTATCCTGTCAATGAGGGTCTCTGATGTCTTATACATTAATTATGTTCCGGTATCCTGCCAATGAGGGTGTCTCTGATGTCTTATACATTAATTATGTTCCGGAATCCTGCCAATGAGGTGTCTCTGATGTTTTATACATTAATTATGTTCCGGTGTCTTGTCAATGAGGGTCTCTGATGTCTTATACATTAATTCTACTCCGGTATCCTGCCAATAAGGGTGTCTCTGATGTCTTATACATTAATTCTGTTCCGGTATCCTGCCAATGAGGGTGTCTCTGATGTTTTATACATTAATTCAGTTCCGGTATCCTGCCAATGAGGGTGACTCTGATGTCTTATACATTATTTCTGTTCCGGTATCCTGCCAATGAGGGTGACTCTGATGTCTTATACATTAATTCTGTTCCAGTATCCTGTCAATGAGGGTCTCTGATGTCTTATACATTAATTCTGTTCCGGTATACTGCCAATGAGGGTTTCTCTGATATCTTATACATTAATTATGTTCCGGTATCCTGCCCATGAGGGTGACTCTGATGTCTTATACAATAATTCTGTTCCGGTATCCTGCCAAAGAGGTTGTCTCTGATGACTGATACATTAATTCTTTTCCAGTATCCTGCCAATAAGGGTGTCTCTGATGTCTTATATAATTATTCTGTTCCGGTATTCTGCCAATGAGTGTGTCTCTGATGTCTTATACATTAATTCTGTACCGGTATCCTGTCAATGAGGATGTCTTTGATGTCTTATACATTAATTCTGTCCGATATCCTGCCAATGAGGGTGTGTCTGATGTCTTATATATTAATTTTGTCAAGGTATCCTGTCAATGAGGGTCTCTGATGTCTTATACATTAATTCTGTATCGGTATCCTGCCAATGAGGGTGTCTCTGACGTCTTATACATTAATTCTGTTCCGGTATCCTGTCAATGAGGGTCTCTCTGACGTCTTATACATTAATTCTGTTCCAGTATCATGCCAATGAGGGTGTCTCTGATGTCATATACATTAATTCTGTCACGGTATCCTGCCAATGAGGGTGTCTCTGATGAGTTATACACTAATTCTTTTCCGGTATCCTGCCAAAGAGGGTGTCTCTGATGACTTATACATTAATTCTGTTCCGGTATCCTGACAATGAGGGTGTCTCTGATGTCTTATACATTAATTCTGTTCCGGTATCCTGCCAATGAGGGTGCCTCTGATGTCTTATACATTAATTCTGTTCCGGTATCCTGCCAATGAGGGTGCCTCTGATGTCTTATACATTAATTCTGTTCCTGTATCCTGCCAATGAGGGTGTCTCTGATGTCTTATACTTTAATTCTATTGCGGTATCCTGCCAATGAGGGTGTCTCGGATGACTTATACATTAATTCTGTTCCGGTATCCTGCAAATGAGTGTGTCTCTGATGTCTTTTACATTAAATTTGTTCCGATATCCTGCCAATGAGGGTGTCTCTGATGTCTTATATATTAATTCTGTTCCTTTATCCTGCCAATGAGGGTGTCTCTGATGTCTTATACATTAATTCTGCACCGGTATCTTGCCAATTAGGGTCTCTGATGTCTTATACATTAATTCTGTTCCGGTATCCTGCCAATGAAGGTCTCTGATGTCTTATACATTAAATCTGTTCCGATATCCTGCCAATAAGGGTGTCTCTGATGTCTTATATATTAATTCTGTTCCTTTATCCTGCCAATGAGGGTGTCTCTGATGTCTTATACATTAATTCTGCACCGGTATCTTGCCAATTAGGGTATCTGATGTCTTATACAATAATTCTGTTCCGGTATCTTGTCAATGCGGGTGTCTCTGATGTCTTATACATTAATTCTGTATCGGTATCCTGCCAATGAGGTTGTCTCTGATGTCTTATACATTAATTCTGTACCGGTATCCCGCCAATGAGGGTCTCTGATGTCTTATACATTAATTCTGTTCCGGTATCTTGCCAATGAGGGTGTCTCTGATGTCTTATACATTAATTCTGTTCCGGTATCCTGCCTATGAGGGTGTCTCTGATGTCTTATACCTGAATTATGTCCCGGTATCCTGCATATGAAGGTGTCTCTGATGTCTTATACATTAATTCTGTTCCGGTATCCTGCCAATAAGTGTCTCTGATGTCTTATACATTAATTATTTCCCGGTATCCTGCCAATGAGGGTGTCTCTGATGTCTTATACATTAATTCTGTTCCGGTATCCTGTCAATGAGGGTGTCTCTGATGTCTTATACATTAATTCTGTACCGGTATCCCGCCAATGAGGGTCTCTGATGTCTTATACATTAATTCTGTTCCGGTATCCTGCCAATGAGGGTGTCTCTGATGTCTTATACATTAATTCTGTTCCGGTATCCTGTCAATGAGGGTGTCTCTGATGTCTTATACATTAATTCTGTACCTGTATCCTGCCAATAAGTGTCTCTGATGTCTTATACATTAATAATGTTCCGGTATCCTGCCAATGAGGGTGTCTCTGATGTCTTATATATTAGTTATGTTAAGATATCCTGTCAATGGGGGTCTCTGATGTCCTATACATTAATTCTGTCCCGGTATCCTGCCAATGAGTGTGTCTCTGATGTCTTATACATTAGTTCTGTTCCGGTAGCCTGTCAATGAGGGTCTCTCTGACGTCTTATACAGTAAATCTGTTCCAGTATCCTGCCAATGAGTGTGTCTCTGATGTCTTATTCATTAACTCTGTTCCTGTATCCTGCCAATGAAGGTGTCTCTGATGACTGATACATTAATTCTTTTCCAGTATCCTGCCAATGAGGGTGTCTCTGATGTCTTATACATTAATTCTGTTCCGGTATCCTGCCAATGAGGGTGTCTCTGATGTCTTATACATTAATTCTGTACCGGTATCCTGTCAATGAGGGTGTCTCTGATGTCTTATACATTAATTCTGTCCCGGTATCCTGTCAATGAGGATGTCTCTGATGTCTTATACATTAAATCTGTCCCATATCCTGCCAATTAGGGTGTCTAAGATGTCTTATATATTAATTCTGTCAAGGTGTCTTGTCAATGAGGGTCTCTGATGTCTTATACATTAATTCTGTATCGGTATCCTGCCAATGAGGGTGTCTCAGATGTCTTATACATTAATTCTGTTCCGGTATCCTGTCAATGAGGGTCTCTCTGACGTCTTATACATTAATTCTGTATCGGTATCCTGCCAATGAGGGTGTCTCTGATGTCATATACATTAATTCTGTTCCGGTATCCTGTCAATGAGGGTCTCTCTGACGTCTTATACATTAATTCTGTTCCAGTATCCTGCCAATGAGTGTGTCTCTGATGTCTTATACATTAATTCTGTCCCAGTATCCTGCCAATGAGGGTGTTTCTGATGTCTTATACATTAATTATGTTCCGGTATCCTGCCAATGAGGGTGTCTCTGATGTCTTATACATTAAATCTGTTCCGGTATCCTGCCAATGAGGGTGCCTCTGATGTCTTATACATTAATTCTGTTCCGGTATCCTGCCAATTAAGGTCTCTGATGTCCTATAAATTAATTCTGTTCCGGTATCCTGCCAATGAGGGTGTCTCTGATGTCTTATACATTAATTCTGTTCCTGTATTCTAACAATGAGGGTGTCTCTGATGTCTTATACTTTAATTCTGTTCCTGCATCCTGCCAATGAGGGTGTCTGTGATGACTTATACATTAAATCTGTTCCTGTATTCTAACAATGAGGGTGTCTCTGATGTCTTATACTTTAATTCTGTTCCGGTATCCTGCCAATGAGGGTGTCTCTGATGTCTTATACATTAATTCTGTTCCTGTATTCTAACAATGAGGGTGTCTCTGATGTCTTATACTTTAATTCTGTTCCGGCATCCTGCCAATGAGGGTGTCTCTGATGTCTTATACATTAATTCTGTTACGGTATCCTGCCAATGAGGGTGTCTGTGATGACTTATACATAAATTCTGTTCCGGTATCCTGCCAATGAGGGTGTCTCTGATGACTTATACATTAATTCTGTTCCGGTATCCTGCCAATGAGGGTGTCTCTGATGTCTTATATTTTAATTATGTTAAGGTGTCCTGTCAATGAGGGTCTCTGATGTCTTATACATTAATTCTGTCTCGGTATCCTGCCAATGAGGGTGTCTCTGTTGTCTTATACATTAATTCTGTCCCGGTATCCTGTCTATGAGTGTCTCTCTGACGTCTTATACATTAATTCTGTTCCAGTATCCTGCCAATGAGGGTGTCTCTGATGTCTGATACATTAATTCTGTTCCGGTATCCTGCCAATGAGGGTGTCTCTGATTTCTTAAACATTAATTCTGCTCCGGTATCCTGACAATGAGAGTGTATGTGATGTCTTATACATTAATTCTGTTCCGATATCCTGCCAATGAGGGTGTCTCTGATGACTTATACATTAATTCTGTTCCGGTATCCTGCAAATGAGGTTGTCTCTGATGTCTTATACATTAATTCTTTTCCGGTATCCTTCCCATTAATTATGTTCCGGTATCCTGCCAATGAGGGTGTCTCTGATGTCTGATACATTAATTCTGCTCCAGTATCCTTCCAATTAGAGTGTCTGTGATGTGTTATACATTAATTCTGTACCGGTATCCTGCCAATAAGGGTGTCTCTGATGTCTTATACATTAATTCTGTCCCGGTATCCCGTCTATGAGTTTCTCTCTGACGTCTTATACATTAATTCTGTTCCTCTATCCTGCCAATGAGGGTGTCTATCATGTCTGATACATTAATTATGTTCCGGTATCCTGCCAATGAGGGTGTCTCTGATTTCTTAAATATTAATTCTGCTCCGGTATCCTGACAATGAGAGTGTCTGTGATGTGTTATACATTAATTATATTCCGGTATCTTGCCAATGAGAGTGTCTCTGATGTCTTTTACATTGATTCTGCTCCGATATCCTTCCAATGAGAGTGCCTGTGATGTCGTATACATTAATTCTATTCCGGTATCCTGCCAATGAGGGTGTTTCTGATGACTTATACATTAATTCTGTTCCGCTATCCTGCCAATGAGGGTGTCTCTGATGTCTTATACATTAATTCTGTTCCGGTATACTTCCCATTAATTATGTTCCGGTATCCTGCCAATGAGGGTGTCTCTGATGTCTTATACATTAATTCTGTACCGGTATCCTGCCAATGATGGTGTCTCTGATATCTTATACATTAATTCTGTTTCGGTATCCTGCCAAAGAGGTTGTCTCTGATGTCTTATACATTAATTCTGTTCCGGTATCCTGCCAATGAGGGTGTCTCTGATGTATACATTAATTCTGTTCCAGTATCCTTCCAATGAGAGTGTCTGTGATGTCTTATACATTAATTCTGTACCGGTATCCTGCCAATGATGGTGTCTCTGATATCTTATACATTAATTCTGTTTCGGTATCCTGCCAAAGAGGTTGTCTCTGATGTCTTATACATTAATTCTGTACCGCTATCCTGCCAATGAGGGTGTCTCTGATGTCTTATACATTAATTCTGTCCCGGTATCCTGCCAATGATGGTGTCTCTGATATCTTATACATTAATTCTGTTTCGGTATCCTGCCAATGAGGGTGTCTCTGGTGTCTTATACATTAATTCTGTTCCGGTATCCTGCCAAAGAGGTTGTCTCTGATGTCTTATACATTAATTCTGTTCCGGTATCCTGCCAATGAGGGTGTCTCTGATGTCTTATACATTAATTCTGTTCCGGTATCCTGCCAATAAGGGTGTCTGATGTCTTTTACATTAAATCTGTTCCGACATCCTGCCAATGAGGGTGTCTCTGATGTCTTATATATTAATTATGTTCCGGTATCCTGCCAATGAGGGTGTCTCTGATGTCTTATACATTAATTCTGTACCGGTATCTTGCCAATTAGGGTCTCTGATGTCTTATACAATAATTCTGTTCCGGTATCTTGTCAATGCGGGTGTCTCTGATGTCTTATACATTAATTCTGTATCGGTATCCTGCCAATGAGGTTGTCTCTGATGTCTTATACATTAATTCTGTACCGGTATCCCGCCATTGAGGGTCTCTGATGTCTTATACATTAATTCTGTTCCGGTATCTTGCCAATGAGGGTGTCTCTGATGTATTATACATTAATTCTGTTCCGGTATCCTGTCAATGAGGGTGTCTCTGATGTCTTATACATTAATTCTGTACCTGTATCCTACCAATGAGGTTGTCTCTGATGTCTTATACCTGAATTATGTCCCGGTATCCTGCCTATGAGGGTGTCTCTGATGTCTTATACATTAATTCTGTACCGGTATCCTGCCAATAAGTGTCTCTGATGTCTTATACATTAATTATTTCCCGGTATCCTGCCAATGAGGATGTCTCCGATGTCTAATACATTATTTCTGTCCCGGTATCCTGTCAATGAGGGTGTCTCTGATGTCTTATACATTAATTATGTTCCGGTATCCTGCCAACGAGTGTCTCTGATGTCTTATACATTAATTCTGTTCCGGTATCCTGCCAATGAGGGTGTCTCTGATGTCTTATATATTAATTATGTTAAGATATCCTGTCAATGGGGGTCTCTGATGTCCTATATATTAATTCTGTCCCGGTATCCTGCCAATGAGGGTTTCTCTGATGTCTTATACATTAGTTCTGTTCCGGTATCCTGTCAATGAGGGTCTCTCTGACGTCTTATACAGTAATTCTGTTCCAGTATCCTGCCAATGAGTGTGTCTCTGATGTCTTATTCATTAATTCTGTTCCTGTATCCTGCCGATGAGGGTGTCACTGATGTCTTATACATTAATTCTGTTCCGGTATCCTGCCATTGAGTGTGTCTATGATGTCTTATACATTAATTCTGTCCCAGTATCCTGCCAATGAGGGTGTCTCTGATGTCTTATACATTAATTCTGCTCCGGTATCTTGCCAATAAGGGTGTTTCTGATGTCTTATACATTAATTATGTTCCGGTATCCTGCCAATGAGGGTGTCTCTGATGTCTTATACATTAATTCAGTTCCGTTATCCTGCCAATGAGGGTGTCTCTGATGTCTTATACATTAATTATGTCCCGGTATCCTGCCAATGAGGATCTCTGATGTCTTATACATTAATTATTTCCCGGTATCCTGCCAATGAGGGTTTCTCTGATGTCTTATACATTAATTATGTTCCGGTATCCTGCCAATGAAGGTGACTCTGATGTCTTATATATTAATTATGTTCCGGTATCCTGCCAATCAGGGTGACTCTGATGTCTTATACATTAATTCTGTTCCGGTATTCTGCCAATGAAGGTGTCTCTGATGACTGATACATTAATTCTTTTCCAGTATCCTGCCAATGAGGGTGTCTCTGAAGTCTTATACATTAATTCTGTTCCGGTATCCTGCCAATGAGGGTGTCTCTGATGTCTTATACATTAATTCTGTACCGGTATCCTGTCAATGAGGGTGGCTCTGATGTCTTATACATTAATTCTGTCCCGGTATCCTGTCAATGAGGATGTCTCTGATGTCTTATACATTAAATCTGTCCGATATCCTGCCAATGAGGGTGTCTAAGATGTCATATATTAAATTTGTCAAGGTATCCTGTCAATGAGGGTCTCTGATGTCTTATACATTAATTCTGTATCGGTATCCTGCCAATGAGGGTGTCTCTGATGTCTTATACATTATTTCTGTTCCGGTATCCTGCCAATGAGGGTGCCTGTGATGTCTTATACATTAATTCTGTTCCGGTATCCTGCCAATCAAGGTCTCTGATGTCTTATACATTAATTCTGTTCCGGTCTCCTGCCAATGAGGGTCTCTGATGTCTTATACATTAATTCTGTTCCGGTATCCTGCCAATCAAGGTCTCTGATGTCTTATACATTAAGTCTGTTCCGGTATCCTGCCATTGAGTGTGTCTATGATGTCTTATACTTTAATTCTGTCCCAGTATCCTGCCAATGAGGGTGTCTCTGATGTCTTATACATTAATTCTGTTCCGGTATCCTGCCAATGAGGGTGTCTCTGATGACTTATACATTAATTCTGTTCCGGTATCCTGCCAATGAGGGTCTCTGATGTTTTATACATTAATTCCGTTCCGATATCCTACCAGTGAGGGTGTCTCTGATGTCTTATACATTAATTCAGTTCCGGTATCCTGCCAATGAGGGTCTTTGATGTCTTATACATTACTTCTGTTCCGGTATCCTGCCAATGAGGGTGTCTTTGATGTCTTATACATTAGTTCTGTTCCGGTATCCTGCCAATGAGGGTGTCTCTGATGTCTTATACATTAATTCAGTTCCGGTATCCTGCCAATGAGGGTCTTTGATGTCTTTTACATTACTTCTGTTCCGGTATCCTGCCAATGAGGGTGTCTTTGATGTCTTATACATTAATTCTGTCCCGGTATCCTGTCACTGAGGGTGTCTCTGAAGTATTATACATTAATTCTGTTCCGGTATCCTGCCAATCAGGGTGTCTCTGATGTCTTATATAATAATTCTGTTCCGGTCTCTGATGTCTTATACATTAAATCTGTTCCGGTATCCTGCCAATGAGGGTCTCTGATGTTTAATACATTAATTCCGTTCCGATATCCTACCAGTGAGGGTGTCTCTGATGTCTTATACATTAATTAAGTTCCGGTATCCTGCCAATGAGGGTCTTTGATGTCTTATACATTACTTTTGTTCCGGTATCCTGCCAATGAGGGTGTCTCTGATGTCTTATACATTAATTCTGCTCCGGTATCCTTCCAATGAGGGTGTCTCTGATGTCATATACATTAATTCTGTTCCGGTATCCTGCCATTGAGGGTGTCTTTTATGTCTTATACATTAATTCTGTTCCGGTATCCTGCCAATGAGGGTGTCTCTGATGTCATACATTAATTCTGTTCCAGTATCCTGACAATGAGGGTGTCTCTGATGTCTTATACATTAATTCTGCTCCGGTATCCTGCCAATGAGGGTGTCTCTGATGTCTTATACATTAATTCTGTTCCGGTATCCTGACAATGAGGGTGTCTCTGATGTCTTATACATTAATTCTGCTCCGGTATCCTTCCAATGAGAGTGTCTATGATGTCTGATACATTAATTCTGTTCCTGTATCCTGCCATAGAGGATTTCTCTGATGTCTTATACATTAATTCTGTCCCGGTATCCTGCCAATGAGGGTGTCTCTGATGTCTTATACATTAATTCTGTTCCGGTATCCTGCCAATGAGGGTGTCTCTGATGTCTTATACATTAATTCTGTTCCGGTATCCTACCAATGAGGGTGTCTCTGATGTCTTATACATTAATTCTGTTCCGGTATCCTGCCAATGAGGGTGTCTATGATGACTTATACATTCATTCTGTTCCGGTATCATGCCAATGAGTGTGTCTCTGATGTCTAATACATTAATTTTGTTCTGGTATCCTGCCATTGAGTGTGTCTATGATGTTTGATACGTTAATTCTGTTCCAGTATCCTTCCAATGAGAGGGTCTCTGGTGTCTAATACATTAATTCTGTTCCGGTATCCTGCCAATGAGGGTGTCTCTGATGTCTTATACATTAATTCTGTTCCGGTATTCTGCCAATGAGGGTGTCTCTGAAGTCTTATACATGAATTCTGTTCCGGTATCTTACCAATGAGGGTGTCTCTGATGTCTTATACATTAATTCTGTTCCGGTATCCTGCAAATGAGGGTGTCACTGATGTCTTATACATTAATTCTGTTGCGGTATCCTGCCAATGAGGGTGTCTCTGATGTTTTATACATTAATTCTGTTCCGGTATCCTGCCAATGATGGTGTCTCTGATGTCTTATATATTAATTCTGTTAAGGTATCCTGTCAATGAGGGGCTCTGATGTCTTATACATTAAATCTGTCCCGGTATCCTGCCAATGAGGGTGTCTCTGATGTCTTATACATTAATTCTGTTCCGGTATCCTGCCAATGAGGGTGTCTCTGATGTCTTATACATTAATTCTGTTCCAGTATCCTTCCAATGTGAGTGTCTGTGATGTCTTATACATTAAATCTGTTCCGGTATCCTGCCATTGAGGGTGTCTCTGATGTTTTATACATTAATTCTGTTCCGGTATCCTGCCAATGAGGGTGTCTCTGATGTCTTATACAATAATTCTGTTCCGGTATCCTGCCAATGAGAGTGTCTGTGATGTCTTATATATTAATTCTGTTCCGGTTTTCCTGCCATTGAGGATGTCTCTGATGTCTTATACATTAATCTGTTCCGGTATCCATGCCAATGAGGGTGTCTCTGATGTCTTATATATTAATTCTGTCCCGGTATCCTGCCAATGGGGGTGTCTCTGATGTTTTATACATTATTTCTGTACCGGTATCCTACCAATGAGGGTGTTTCTGATGTCTTAGACATTAATTCTGTTCCGGTATCCTGCCAATGAGATTGTTTCTGATGTCTTATACATTAATTCTGTCCCGGTATCCTGCCAATGAGGGTGTCTCTGATGTCTAATACATTAATTCTATGCCGGTATCCTACCAATGAAGGTGTTTCTGATGTCTTATACATTAATTCTGTTCCGGTATCCTGCCAATGAGGGTGTCTCTGATGTCTTATATATTAATTATGTGAAGGTATCCTGTCAATGAGGGTCTCTGATGTCTTATACATTAACTCTGTCCCGGTATCCTGCCAACGAGGGTGTCTCTGATGTATGATACATTAATTCCGTTCCGGTATCCTGCCAATGAGCGTGTCTCTGAAGTCTTATACATTAATTATGTTCCGGTATCCTGCCAATGAGGGTGTCTGATGTATTATACATTAATTCTTTCCCGGTATCCTGTAAATGAGGTTGTCTCTGATGTCTAATACATTAATTATGTTCCGGTATCCTGTCAATGAGGGTCTCTAATGTATTATACATTAATTCTGTTCCGGTATCCTGCCAATGAGGGTGTCTCTGATGTCTTATACATTAATTCTGTCCCTGTATCCTGCCAATGAGGGTGTCTCTGATGTCTTATACATTAATTCTGTTCCGGTATCCTGCCAATGAGGGTCTCTGATGTCTTATACATTAATTATGTTTCTGTATCCTGCCAATGAGGGTGTCTCTGATGTCTTATACAATAATTCTATCCCGGTATCCTGCCAATGAGGGTGTCTCTGATGTCTTATACATTAATTCTGTTCCGGTATCCTGCCAATGAGGGTCTCTGATGTCTTATACATTAATTCTGTTCCGGTATTTTGTAAATGAGGGTGTCTCTGATGTCTAATACATTAATTCTGTTCCTGTATTCTGCCAATGAGGGTGTCTCTGATGTCTTATACATTAATTCCGTCCCGGTATCCTGCCAATAAGGGTGTCGCTGATATCTTATACATTAATTCTGTTCCGGTATCCTGCCAATGAGGGTGTCGTTGATGTCTTATACATTAATTCCGTTCCGGTATCATGCCAATGAGGGTTTCTCTGATGGATTATATATTAATTATGTTAAGGTATCCTGTAAATGAGGGTCTCTGATATCTTATACATTAATTCTGTCCCGGTATCCTGCCAATGAGGGTGTTTCTGATGTCTTATACATTAATTCTGTTCTGGTATCCTGCCAATGAAGGTGTCTCTGATGTCATATACATTAATTCTGTTCCGGTATCCTGTCAATGAGGGTCTCTCTGATGTCTTATACATTAAATCTGTTCCGGTATCTTGTCAATGAGGATCTCTGATGTCTTATACATTAGTTCTGTTCCGGTATCCTGCCAATGAGGGTGTCTCTAATGATTTATACATTAATTCTGTTTCGGTATCCTGCCAATGCGGGTGTCTGTGATGTCTTATACATTAATTATGTCCCAGTATCCTGCCAATGAAGGTGTTTCTGATGTCTTATACATTAATTCTGTTCCAGTATCCTGCCAATGAGGGTGTCTCTGATGTCTCATACATTAATTCTGCTCCGGTATCCTGCCAATGAGGGTGTCTCTGATGTCTCATACATTAATTCTGTTCCGGTATCCTGCCAATGAGGGTGTCTCTAATGATTTATACATTAATTCAGTTCCGGTATCCTGCCAATTAGGGTGTCTCTGATGTCTTATATATTAATTCTGTTCCGGTATCCTGCCATGAGGGTCTCTGATGTCTTATACATTAATTATGTTCCGGTATCGTGCCAATGAGGGTGTCTCTGATGTCTTATACATTAATTTTGTTCCTGTATCCTGCCAATGAGGGTGTCTCTGCTGTCTTATACATTAATTCTGTTCCTGTATCCTGTCAATGAGGGTGTCTCTGACTGTCTGATGTCTTATACATTAATTCTGTTCCGGTATCCTGCCAATGAGGGTCTCTGATATCTTACACATTAATTCTGTCCCAGTATCCTGCCAATGAGGGTGTCTCTGATGTCTTATACATTAATTCTGTTCCTGTATCCTGTCAATGAGGGTGTCTCTGACTGTCTGATGTCTTATACATTAATTCTGTTCCGGTATCCTGCCAATGAGGGTGTCTCTGATGTCTTATACATTACTTTTGTTCCGGTATCCTGTCAATGAAGGTGTCTCTGATGTCTTATACATTAATTCTGTTCCGGTATCCTGCCAATGAGGGTCTCTGATGTCTTATACATTAATTCTGTTCCGGTATCCTGCCAATGAGTGTGTCTCTGATGTCTTATACATTAATTCTGTCCTGGTATCCTGCCAATGAGGGTCTCTAATGTCTTATATATTAATTCTGTTCCGGTATCCTGCCAATGAGGGTGTCTCTGATGTCTTATACATTAATTCTGTCCTGGTATCCTGCCAATGAGGGTGTCTCTGATGTCTTATACATTAATTCTGTTCCGGTATCCTGCCATTGAGTGTGTCACTGATGTCTTATACAATAATTCTGTCCCAGTATCCTGCTAATGAGGGTGTCTCTGATGTCTTATACATTAATTATGTGCCAGAATCCTTCCAATGAGGGGGTCTCTGAAGTCTTATACATTAATTCTGTTCCGGTATCCTGCCAATGAAGGTGTCTCTGATGTCTTATACATTAATTATGTTCCGGTATCCTGCTAGTGAGGGTGTCTCTGATGTCTTATACATAATTTCTGTTCCGGTATCCTGCCAATGAGGGTCTCTGATGTCTTATACATTAATTCTGTTCCGGTATCCTGCCAATGAGGGTCTCTGGTGTCTTATACATTACTTGTGTTCAAGTATCCTGTCAGTGAGGGTGTCTCTGATGTCTTATACATGAATTCTGTTCCGGTATCCTGCCAATGAGGGTGTCTTTGATGTCTTATACATTAATTCTGTTCCGGTATCCTGCCAATTAGGGTGTCTCTGATGTCTTATACAATAATTCTGTTCCGGTCTCTGTTGTCTTATACATTAATTCTGTTCCGGTATCCTGCCAATGAGAGTGTCTCTGTTGTCTTATACATTAATTCTGTTCCGGTATCCTGCCAATGAGGGTGTCTCTGAAGTATTATACATGAATTCTGTTCCGGTATCCTGCCAATGAGGGTCTCCGATGTCTTATACATTAATTATGTTCCTGTATCCTGCCAATGAGGGTGTCTCTGATGTCTTATACATAATTTCTGTTCCGGTATCCTGCCAATGAGGGTCTCTGATGTCTTATACATTAATTCTGTTCCGGTATCCTGCCAATGAGGGTGTCTCTGATGTCTTATAGGTTAATTCTGTTCCGATATCCTGCCATTTAGTGTGTCTCTGATGTCTTATACATTAATTATGTCCCGGTATCCTGCCAATGAGGGTCTCCGATGTCTTATACATTAATTATGTTCCTGTATCCTGCCAATGAGGGTGTCTCTGATGTCTTATACATAATTTCTGTTCCGGTATCCTGCCAATGAGGGTCTCTGATGTCTTATACATTAATTCTGTTCCGGTATCCTGCCAATGAGGGTCTCTGGTGTCTTATACATTACTTCTGTTCAAGTATCCTGTCAGTGAGGGTGTCTCTGATGTCTTATACATGAATTCTGTTCCGGTATCCTGCCAATGAGGGTCTCCGATGTCTTATACATTAATTCTGTTCCGGTATACTGCCAATGAGGGTATCTGATGTCTTATACATTAATTATGCTCCTGTATCCTGCCAATGAGGGTGTCTTTCATGTCTTATATATTAATTGTTTCCCGGTATCCTGCCAATGAGGGTGTCTCTGATGTCTTATAAATTAATTCTGTTCCGGTATCCCGCCAATGAGGGTCTCTGATGTCTTATACATTAATTCTGTTCCGGTATCCTGTAAATGAGGGTGTCTCTGATGTCTTATACATTAATTCTGTTCCGGTATCCTGCCAATGAGGGTCTCTGATGGTTATACATTAATTCTGTTCCGGTATCCTGCCAATGAGGATCTCTGATGTCTTATACATCAATTCTGTCCTGGTATCCAGCCAATGAGGTTCTCTGATGTCTTATATATTAATTCTGTTCCGGTATCCTGCCAATGGGGGTGTCTCTGATGTCTTATACATTAATTCTGTCCTGGTATCCTGCCAATGAGGGTATCTCTGATGTCTTATACATTAATTATGTTCCGGTATCCTGCCAATGAGTGTGTCTCTGATGTCTTATACATTAATTCTGTTCCGGTATCCTTCCAATGAGGTGGTCTCTGAAGTCTTATACATTAATTCTGTTCCGGTATCCTTCCAATGAGGGTGTCTCTGATGTCTTATACATTAATTATGTTCCTGTATCCTGCCAATGAGGGTGTCTCTGATGTCTTATACATACTTTCTGTTCCGGTATCGTGCCAATGAGGGTCTCTGATGTCTTATACATTAATCCTGACATTAATTCTGTTCCGGTATCCTGCCAATGAGGGTCTCTGATGTCTTATACATTACTTCTGTTCCAGTATCCTGTCAGTGAGGGTGTCTCTGATGTCTTATACATTAATTCTGTTCCGGTATCCTGCCAATGAGGGTCTCTGATGTCTTATACATTAATTCTGTTCCGGTATCCTGCCAATGAGGGTATCTGACGTCTTATACATTAATTATGTTCCTGTATCCTGTCAATGAGGGTGTCTTTGATGTCTTATACATTAAGTATTTCCCGGTATCCTGCCAATGAGGGTGTCTCAGATGTCTTATAAATTAAATCTGTTCCGGTATTCTGCCAATGAGGGTCTCTGATGTCTTCTACATTAGTTATGTTCCGGTATCCTGCCAATGAGGGTCTCTGATGTCTTATACATTAATTCTGTTCCGGTATCCTGTAAATGAGGGTGTCTCTGATGTCTTATACATTAATTCTGTTCCGGTATCCTGCCAATGAGGATCTCTGATGTCTTATACATTAATTATGTTCCGGTATCCTGCTAATGAGAGTGTCTCTGATGTCTGATACATGAATTCTGTCCCGGTATCCTGCCAATGAGGGTGTTTCTGATGTCTTATACATTAATTTTGTTCCGGTATCCTGCCATTGAGGGTCTCTGATGTATTATACATTAATTCTGTTCCGATATCCTGCCAATGAGGGTGTCTCAGATGTCTTATACATTAATTCTGTTCCGGTATCTTGTCAATGAGGGTCTCTGATATCTTATACATTAATTATGTCCCGGTATCCTGCCAATGAGGATGTCTCTGATGTCTTATACATTAATTCTGTTCCGGTATCCTGCCAATGAGGGTCTCTGATGTCTTTTACATTAATTCTGTTCCGGTATCCTGCCAATGAGGGTCTCTGATGTCTTATACATTAATTTTGTTCCGGTATCCTTTAAATGAGGGTGTCTCTGATGTCTTATACATTAATTCTGTTCCGGTATCCTGTCAATGAGGGTCTCTGATGTCTTATACTTTAATTCTGTTCCGGTATCCTGCCAATGAGGATCTCTGATGTCTTATACATTAATTATGTTCCGGTATCCTGCCAATGAGGGTGTCTCTGATGTCTTATACATTAATTCTGTCTCTGATGTCTAATTGGCCAACCACTTAATTGAGTAAGTCGCAGAAGGGTGATCAGTCCACCTTCATTACTCAAGAAGAGCTCTTCATTATGTTATTTATCGTGTGCTTCCAGATGGACCAGCCATCATACCACACTACCAAATGTCAACATTCCAGATACAAATTGTGACATCAGCTTTTTCCTCATCAGCCACATGAAGCTGTTCTCTATTGAAGTAACCGGGCAGCATTGACAAAGAGTGATTTCTCTGTCGCTACGCTAAACCATGCTGGGATTACAGGCAGAATATGTAGACAGCCTTAGCTGATCTATTCACCAGGTAAATCAGATCGTCAACATTCTGAATTTGTTAATAGAAACGAACCTTTCCACTGAGATGAAAGTTTACTGCAAATAACAGGTGGACTGGACGGATCATGCAATCATACAGGATCGCCTATACAAAAGGAATGCTTCCTTGCATAGAGATCATAGTAGAGCTTTCGATTTTTGAGTTTTGGTTTTCAAATCCTTTCTAGCTTATGTATGTATCAGTTCCAGTTCCAGTTGTTCACACAATTGGTGTATGTACGACTGGTTTGACATTGGATTTCGATTGGCTTCGTTTGTTTGTGGGGGTAACCACACACATGCTTGCATTGGAAGGACAATGTCTCTGGCAAAACCCATTTTATTTGGTGTTTGACCAGTGCTGGCGTGGGTGGAAGATCTGTAAGACATCTTGACTTGGGGCAAATATTAGTCCCAAGTACGCTAATTGAAGGTACAGTACATCGTGAGCATAGTGGCAAAGGATACGCATTCAGTCTGCGACAGTCCATACAGAAACGCGAGATGAAATCTTTCTTGGTCATAAAAACAACAGGTGATGCTCCAAGCACTATTGGAAGGCTCTATTATGCCACGCTTTAACATTTTTCTTTTTCTCTTTCTCAATGCATCGTTTATCTATTGGAAGGCGTCGTGGAGGCTGGCGGAAAGGTGCAGCGCTCTTAGTGTTTATAGAATGATGCACTAAGTTTGTGTGCTCAGTCTCTTCAGATGACCTAGAAAAGATATCTCGGTATCTATGCAGGAGTTTAGTATGACCTTTCTTTTCTTGATCACTAAGATGTTTAGAACTTCGCTCATACAAATCTAGTAAATGATCAGACACGTTGGGTTCTTGTACCTATGTTTCAGAGACACGTGCTATGCGTTCATATGTAACAACATTATCATAATATGATTCAAACGAACTTATGTAAGCGTTTTTATACAGTGTCATGTTATCCGCCCCATAATTGATAACATTTACCACCACATCATGTTTTTTATCAATAATTCCCCTCATAAGACACGCCTCTTTCTTAGCCATAAGGTCAGTAGACGGCTCAACAAACCCGTCAGGTGCAAGATGCTCTGCATATGGTATTTTACAGGAACCCACATTCTAGAGTGAGCGGGTAGTTTGACTGTATCTTTCACTTCAACTCGACATACTTGCATTCCTTTACCACCACTCCACAGTGGTACTCGATTGTCATCCATGACTAGACATGGCTGCTTGTAATTAATACTATCTACATGTTCTTTCAAGAAATCTTGCCCAAGAATGTATCAATATTGCAGACAATGAAGGTGATGTCAAACCTTTCATTACCTAACTCCACTATTAGATCCACACTGCCAGATACAGATATTGGTTCACCATTGACTGCATGCAGGGTCTGTATAGTAGGAGAAAGATGAATTTTACTCTGCGGATCTATTTCAGTAAGTTTGTTTGACAACAAGGAGACAGTTGCTCCACAGTCAACAAGAAAGTCTGTGAACACTGAGTTAATTCTACATATGGTATAAATCCCATCGTCCAGTTTGAACCAGACCGTGCTGTGTGAATTTCTGTAACATCAGATTTAGTATGCATATTTGGTAGAATAATCGCCAACTCTTGGCCTGTAGAGTCAGCGGAATCTAGTTTTCCGGAACGTTTACTGTAGACTTGTGTATGGAGCCTGCATAGGAAAACTCACCATTGAAGCTTTGTCGTTGACCATTGGACTGTCCATAATACCCATTACGTTGGTTTCTACCGGTTCGTCTATACTGAATTGAGTTATTTGGCCCACTTCTAAAGTCAACTTTTTAAGGACAGTCTCGCCTCAAATGATTTGGAGAACGTGACTGAGGAGTACCGCTACAGTTCTTCTCAATATTCTCTATCCTAGCCTCTAGTCTTCATAACACTCACTGCTACCTGCAGAACTAGTGTCTAGGGCTCTAACTTGGAACGCCGAAAATGCATTCGCGACGTTTAACAGTAGACACAGCATCTGTGATTGTGTTGCAGTTGTTGTCAATACATCTGCATTTCATGTCTGTTGATAAGGACTTATAAAACTGATTCAGAGCTATACGCTCTTGCGCCTTATAATCTAGATCTGAATAAGCCTTCTGTGCCAGCTGTCTCAAGTCATCGCCAAGAGATGCGATACCCTCTCCCCGCTGACGCTTCCTGTTTTCTAACTTCGAGAGCCACAAACATTGGCGTTTAGAATTTCCAAACCGGTCTCGTAGCCTTAGTACTGATGAATGGTAGTCACGGCGTTCGGCTGGATCTAAACTCATGTAAAAGGTTCTCGCGAGACCATGTAATCTTGCTGCCAATACGAGAACTATCGTTTTGAAGTTCCATCTAGATAGCTCAGAACAATCCTCGAAATGAGATAAGTACTGTTCGAAGCTCTGTGAACCATCATATGCGTCTGGTATAATAGAATGGCCGAAGGAGTGTGGCTTCACTGGATATGAGGGCATAGAGACTCCACAGTTATTTGATCTATCGGGACGGATGGAACGGTTAGGAGGATAAATGCCACTTTCATTTGGCTGGTCCTTTTGATGATATGTATTCCTATCTAACTGTTGCGGCCTATATTGTACACGACGTCTATCTTCATTGGGTTGATGACTAGATACAGAACTGACGTGACTCTCATTGTCTGACTGGTTATTATCAGCCAGGTCATTCTGTGGAAACTCACTCTTCTGGGATTTGATCAAAAGGATCAATATCATTTTGTGGTATGTGCCTTAAGTTAAATGCCATACTCTTCAATAACTTGATTCCAACCAGTTAGAAGCTAAAATAAAGCAGTAGATAAAGTATCTCCCTGACGTACAGGTACACTATAAATATATCAGGAATGGATTCGGCAATAATGCTCCTCCTTGGGGTACTCCAGCAGATCTAGATTATATTAGTGGTACCCAATTTTATGCAGGCTGTGTTCGATCGCTCGATGTATATTATTGACACAAAATACACCGTGCTTCTGACACCATTTTGTAAGCCACTACAGGGTGTAGAGTAACTCAGTATGGTTGCAAACTAGATTCTTCACTTTATTGTTCAAATACAACTACAGATCATCTTGCATGATAAATCTATTTTGAAATATAGTATTGATTTATGTATTTTTGGCATACGGAACTGATCAAAACAGTTGCTTCGATTTATTATTGTTATGTTTACCAATCCGATCTGGAAATGATTTGGTTCTGAATATTATTGGGTTCTTTTCTGTAGTTCTTTGCTTTTGTGTAATTTGAACTTAGCGCCAAAAACAACTGTCTCCAATCTCGATCGATCGATCGTTAAGTTTTTATTTACCCTCGCCCTATGGAACAAATCCTTTTGGCGGGCATTTTAACAAGATATTATTTGTTTAAACATATTTATTTTACATCGATTTGCGAAACAAGATTTTGCAACTTAGATTAATCACTCCCTATGGCTTCCTGGGTAGAACCAGTACTAAGCAATATGGATTAATTATCTTGCTCAAGGATAAATAACGTGGCCGCGGCGAGGATCGAACCCACGACCTCTCGATCTGAAGTTCGGCGCTCTACCACTGGACCACGCACTCCACTATAACAGAATATTATGGCTGCGAGAGAGTCCAGTAGAAGGTAACATCTCTCGTCCAAAGAAGTTTACTGTAGAACAGCAGTAGTAGAGTTGTTAGGAGCGAAGAAGTCCAACATAGATAGTATGTAGTATGTAGTTGTTTAGTTTCTCGAAGAAGATTAAAGTTATTTTTTGTAGATTTTGACCAATCGGATTGCCTGCAGAAATATGACTAGGTCAATTCGAATGCCGGTTCGAAATCGTCTCAGCCAGTCAGGAAACGTGCCGTCTCAGAATTGTGAAGTAGGTCGATCCCATTTCCGGCTCAAAATGTTATTAGCCAATCAGAAGATTTATGCACTGTTAGCGCAAAGTAGGTAAATCCTGTAGATTGTGAATCCCTAGATGTGCTTATGATGTCGTGGAACTGGCACAAAATGGTAGACGACCCCTGGAACGCCAATCCCTTAATGTTTGCAGTGGTAATGTTTCAGCGTTTTCCATTCTATGTCAGCTCCGAGATCCCCTCGGCAATTTACGCTGTCGTCTGCTGGGTTATCAGCTCCCCCAGGATTGAGATAGTGACGCCAGCATACGACAAGTGTAGATCTCGTAGGTGCCCATCGTTGTCCATCATTGATATCCGTGGTAGTTTTACAGCCTCGGCAGATTGCAAAACAAGAGGCCCAAGAGGGCCTGTAGACGCTTTACTGTCTAAAACAGCTTTTATCGGGAGATCAGGAGAAGCAGTCGGTACAAAGCTTGTGTTACCCGCTATAAACCTGTGATGATTTGTTGCAAAACTATAGCTGGTTTTATTTTATTGTATATTTTAGTACAATAGAATGAAATAAGCCATGGTTTTCAACAACCGAGTCAAGTTGATCATGACAAATTGTGATGAATTGATCAGATCAAAGGCATAACTTATCGATGATCGATCAAATCAACAACACTACTGATCATTTCTGCAAGGTTTCACTGAAATCTGGCCAGGGTTCAGGAGAAGAAGTCCGGCCAAAACGTGTGTATTAAAAACCTTTAAAGGGTCATAACTCTGCAAAAAAACTTTCAACCGAAATCTGGCGATGATATGCATAACTAACTTGGTACTGATCATCCCTGCAGTTTTGTTGAAATCCATGCAAGTGTTCAAGATAAATAGTCCAGATAAAGTATGTGTAGTAAAACATTTTAGGGGCCACAAGTCAGCCAAAAATCATTCAAGCGGAACACGGTGACGATATTAATAACTAGATTTGTTACTGATGATACGTGGAGTTGTTTCATCAAACTCCTTCAAGCGGTTTCAGAGATGTCATATTTAGCCTTTTCCTATATAAACTTTGGGTCGCCACGGCGGCCATTTTGATTTCTGGAAGGAAAAAAAACAAAAACTTGATAGACGCCAACCATTATGATAAAGTTTCAACAAAATCCTTCAAAAGGTTTTAGAGAAGATGTCATATTTAACCTTTTCCTATATAACTCTATGTAAACTTTGGGTCACCATGGCGACCATTTTGATTATTCGATGATAACGAGATAGAGACCAACTCAAGGAACATGTATATGATATTTCATTAGAATGGAATAAGAGGTTTCGGAGGAGATGTCGTTTGAAATTTCCTTAAATTTGACCTAGTATTAGCCATGGCGGCCATCTTGGACAACTGGAGGCTGCGAAAAAAACACAAATATGTTGCGCACTATCCCAAAGATCATAGTGATAAAGTTTCAACAAAACCCTTCTAGAAGTTTCAGAGAAGATGCCATTTTGATTATTCGACGATAACAAAAAACACAAATTTGATAGAGGCCAACCTAAGGAACTTGTATATGATATGTCACTGGAATGGTTTAGGTGGTTTCGGAGGAGATGTCGTTTCAAATCTCTTTAAATTTGACCTAAGTTTAGCCATGGCGGCCATCTTGGATGACTGACGGTCGCGAAAAACACAAATCTGAGGAAACTATCCCAAAGATCATTGTGATTAAGTTTCATCAAAATCCTTCAAGCAAGCGTTTTCATAGATGATGTCGATTTTATAGAATTGCTAACAGACGGACAGACAGACGGACGACGGACGAAAAGTGATCGCATAAGCTCGCCTGGCCTTTGGCCAGTAGAGCTAAAGCCACAAACCTAATAGACGCCAAACATTGTGATAACGTTTCAACAAAATCCTTCAAAAGGTTTCAGAGAAGATGTCATATTTAACCTTTTCCTATATAACTCTATGTAAACTTTGGGTCACCATGGCGAACATTTTGATTATTCGACGATAACGAAATACACAAATTTGATAGAGACCAACTCAAGAAACATGTATATGATATTTCATTAGAATGGAATAAGAAGGTCGTTTGAAATTTCCTTAAATTGGACCTAGTTTTAGCCATGGCGGCCATCTTGGACAACTGGCGGCTGCGAAAAACACAAATCTGTGGCGCACTATCCCAAAGATCATTCAATATCCTTCAAGAGGTTTCAGAGAAGATGCCATTTTTAGCCTTTTCCTATATAACTCTATCTAAACTTTGGGTCGTCGTGGCGGCCATTTTGATTATTCGACGATAACAAAAAACACAAAGCTGATAGAGGCCAACCTAAGGAACATGTATAATTCACTTGAATGGATTAAGTGGTTTCGGAGGAGATGTCGTTTGAAATCTCTTTAAATTTGACCTAATTTTATGCATGGCGGCAATCTTGGATGACTGACGGCTGCGGAAAAAAAAAACTCTGAGGAGGACTATCCCAAAGATCATTGTGATTAAGTTTCATCAAAATCCTTCAAGAGGTTTCAGAGAAGATGTAATTTTCAGCCTTTTCCTATATAACTCTATGTAAAATTTGAGTTGACGTGGTGGCCATTTTGATTATTCGACAATAACGAAAAACACAAACTTGATAGAGACCAATCCAAGGAACATGTATATGATATTTCAAAAGAATGGAACAAGTGGTTTAGGAGTAGAATTGTTTGAAAATTCCCTAAACTTTACCTTATTTTAGCCATGGCGGCCATCTTGGATGACTGGCGGCCATGAAAAACACAAATCTGAGAGGAGGCCTCCTAAGTAACATAGTGATAACGTTTCTCAAAATCCTTCAAGCGGTTTCAGAGAAGATGTCGATTTTATAAAATTGCTAACATACGGACGGACGGACGACGGATGAAAAGTGATCGCATAACCTCGCCTGGCCTTTGGCCAGTATAGTTAAACACGGCTCTTAAAAGGGCCACAGCCTCACCCTAGAGTGAAGGTGTATACCAGATCAGAACGTGTTGTCAAATTAAGTAAAACGTTGTAAACGGTCTAGAACATGAAGCGGGAATCGACGTTGATGGTAGTCACGTTCTGGTCGATCCCCTGCAGGACGCGTCAACATCGCCTGTGAAATTGAAGATGGACACGTCCTGCTAGCTCGGTGGTCTGAACGGGAATGGATGTCCCCGATCTGAGGTCAGACGCGATATTTATATCCTCCGTGACCGAACATGTGCTCTGGCAATCCTAGCCTGACCAATCAAAATGCTTTAGGAATTTAACAGCCAATCAGCTTGGTATAGGACAGAAGTGCCAAAGAACACTGGCCGGAATCACGTGACCTGAATTGGTGTTACTCACGCAAAAATGGCGACCAGAGGCCTCGATTGAGGCGAAATTTTACACTTTAAACAGGTATGTCGTTTTTACTACTGCATTGTTTGTCACTCTACACAGCCTAACATGTGCGCCGATTCTAGCGCTTTTGGGCAGTACCAATGTTTTCCCCAGCCACACACTGAGTATCGAGAAGACTCTTGGAATAATGGTCAGACGCGATATTTATATCCTCCGTGACCGAACATGTGCTCTGGCAATCCTAGCCTGACCAATCAAAATGCTTTAGGAATTTAACAGCCAATCAGCTTGGTATAGGACAGAAGTGCCAAAGAACACTGGCCGGAATCACGTGACCTGAATTGGTGTTACTCACGCAAAAATGGCGACCAGAGGCCTCGATTAAGGCGAAATTTTACACTTTAAACAGGTATGTCGTTTTTACTACTGCATTGTTTGTCACTCTACACAGCCTAACATGTGCGCCGATTCTAGCGCTTTTGGGCAGTACCAATGTTTTCCCCAGCCACACACTGAGTATCGAGAAGACTCTTGGAATGTGTTCAGATTGTCGGAAATTGCCATAGATGTTATCCACGCACACATCGTGATATCGTAGTTATTTATCTATTTACCTTTCATTTAAGTCTCCACATTTGCTCTAGAGGCTTATTGAAGCAAGAAATACTTTTACCCATACTTTCATGTTGCTGTTCTCACGTAAAATGGCTTTTCGATGGTTATTTGATAAATGATGTGGTACACGCACAATTATAGATACGGTGTTGTGCACGCCAATAATCTGGAAAGTGGTGTTGCACACGCACCAACCTATATGGGTTTAATGTTCACCGTTGACCAATGTCCATCACGTAATTTTGAAAAGTAGATGTTGGAAGTAGTGTTTTCTCGAATTTAATAATGCATTGGAATTTAATATATTGTATTGCTTCTGATTTAAAGAGCTTTACAATCTACGTATATCCCTCAAGACCCCGACGTAACATATCTTTTACACTACTTTACCCGCACATAACTCTTTTATGTAGTGAATTACGACAATTAAATGACCATTTAAATACATCTTTAATCAATAACAGATGCAGATATACATCTTCCACAGTCTAATGTGTATTTACACAATTGCTTCGATTGTTGGTATTTTGCCATTGACAGTATTGTTGTGAGTGTTGAAATGTAAACATGTTAAAGGCCAATCCAGTTTAGATCTTATACTTACTGTGCTTTCTTATTAATTACAAGTATAGCTCTTGTTAAAGATGTAATTCCTAAGAAATTTACATTTTAAATGAAAATATATGTTCCACGCAGCAGGTCTGCTACACTGGGCTTTAATGTATTGTCTGAATTTGTCCCATATTTTATATTAATAGATCTAATTGCAAACGGTGTAGACCCTGATCAGATGTGGCATGTCCAATTGAGCAGCCGATCCGGGTCTACGCTGTTTGCAAATGTTCTGTAGTTGGAAATCTCAAAGTGGCGCTGATTTACTCATTTATGTACATGTATTTCAGAAATCGACGATGGAAGGTATTGAGACAAGCATTTGCCGCACATGCGGGTGGCAATTTCGATCACGTTCTGGCCTCAGCAGCCACGAGAAAAGGCACGAAAATAAGGCGCCTTACAAGTGCTGTGGGAAGGTTTTCTTTAGTCGTGCGAACCTGACCCGTCATAGGTGAGCTTAACAGAAACTTCAGAGGGCGGATTGTTCATAATGTTCAGTAGTAGTCTAGGAAGCATATTTACTACTAAGTAGAAGTAGTAGCTTCTATTACTTTTTTCTGAGTTTGTTGTATACTTAGATCTCATTGAGAAAAAAAAATACTGTCTAGGTGATTCCTTGTTAAAGCACAAGAGGTCACTAAACGTGACTTAAATTTGAACTTTATACTGCGTCACATGGATCTACATTTTGAGTTGTTTTGCAGGGTAACACTATGCTCATTGGTCACAAAAAAATCTATTTGATATTTCATTGAACAATTGAAATTTAGATTTTGATATCAGAATCATTTTCATTACAAAGTTTATTTAACTGCAGGTGTTCGTGCCACGGCCAGGAGAAGACATTCAAGTGCACGGTGTGTGCACGAGCTTTCGCATTGAACGCAGATCTCCATAGGCACGCCACACAGCACCATGACGCAACATACACATGCGACACCTGTGACTTCACAACCAATTATAAGCACATATTTGAAGATCCCGTTGCAGCGCATGACGGAGCCAGACGTCATGTGTGTACCTGTGGTAAAGCGTACAAGTACAGATCAAACCTAAACAGACAGAAATTAAAATGTAAAATGTAAAGGGTTTGCACAGTGTATAAAACAATTCTACTTCCAGTTTGTACTACTTACTGCGAGTGTATTGTGATACGATACATGCTTATCTTCGCAAAATAAACACGACAAACGCCACATTCCATCGTGCCTTACTAGTCTTATTTTACAACAGTTGACCACATACAATCATTAGTAGAATGTTTGCAGTAAAGTGTACACTCATTTTACATGATCCGGGAAAGCCATTCAGTCAATTCAATAAGGTGTACAGTATAGCGAGCATTCTACCAATGAAAGTATGTGTGTCAAATATTGTGTTATAACGTGTTGTGGTAAAACGTGGGATCTTTCGTTCAGAACATCGAACCAGCAGGACGTGTCCGTCTATAACGGTTTCTTCAAGCGATGTCGACGCGTCCTGCAGGGGGATCCGGAACGTGACCATCATTGACCACCATCAACGTCGGGCCCGGTGTGGCCTGTTTCTACTACCGTCGGTCCCATCGAGCCGAACGTTGAAAGTGTAGAAACACGTTCAGATATGGTATACACCCCACATTAGGGTGATACCGTGGCCCTTCTCAGGGCCGTTTTTGTAAGCTACTGAGACATAACCACCACGGATACATTCAACCTGCGAGATCTACACCTGTCGTGTGCTGGTGTCACTATATCGTCAGCTGATAACCCAGTAGACGACGGCGTACATGGCGGAGGAGACCATGGAGCATACACAGAATGGAAGACGCCGTAACATCACATCCGCAAACGTTGGGGGACGTTCCGGGGGTCGTCCAGCTTCAGGACGTAAACATCACGGGACATAAACATCACGGATTCTCCATGGACCCGGATTGACCTACTAGACAGGCTTCAAATCATCTGTGTCCTGATTGGTCGGAGAGTTTCTAAACATCTTTTCGAGCAGGCAATCGGATTGACCTAGTCACAATTCTGCAGGCAATCCGATTGGCCAAAATCTTCAACGGAATTTATAATCTACTCGGATTTAATCTTCAACTTCTGGCTATCAACGTTGGACTTCTTCACTAACCATCTACTGCTGCGGTTCTATAGTAAACCACTTTGGACGACGTCCCAACTCCCAGATCCATCCACCTATAAGCATCTGCCGAAAAGCTCGCCAAAAGGCCTAGTGCCATAGGGCGAGGATAAATAAAAACTACAACACACAGGTGGGATCTTTGTAAAATAAGACTAGTAAGGAACGACGGAACAAGGCGTTTGTCGTGTTACCTCGCGAAGATCAGCATCTATCGTATCACAATACACTCGCAGTAAGTAGTGCAAACTGGAAGTAGAATTGCTAAATACCATATAGTGTGTCATGCACGCTACCTAGGTCATCTGCTCATAGGTACACGTTTGGTTTAAACGTTCCTTTTTAGGGGCATATGCCACTAATAAATGTACTTGCATCCTTCTTTAATGGTTCAACATAGATTTTGTACATGTATACTGTTTATTTAATTCTGATGACGAGTATATTTAACTCATTATCCTGTGACAACAATGCTTACAATAAACCTTTGATCTAGAACTGCGGCAATCCGAGGTTATCAAACTTCTCGCACCTGTTAATGGTCACAAGGGATAAATCATATCTCCAGCATGCATTTTGACATAGGTTACTTTGAGACAATGATTAGCGACAGACGAGCTTTGAAATCCACACGAGCTATTCTTGTTCGCTTTACTGATCTTGTATGTTTTTAAGAAGACGCAATGTCACGGCAGATAAAACAGGTTACGCCAAGAAAAGCTTTTTTATGTGTTTTTACGTATATCAGAAGAAATATTGATTGGTTATATATTTTTATGATACACTCAGGCAAGAGTTTTTGATGTGTATTTTTATTTGTATTTTTATAAGATGATGTGCATTGTGATACAAAGAATAATACTTAGTGAAGGAGAAAGGGTGTCTTTACAATTGTCCAAACAGTGTAGACCCAGATCAGTCACTGCATCTGCTTTTCTGTTCTGATCTGGATCGCGCTGTTTGCAACAGTAGTGGAGGAGTGAGAATTTACCAACAATGTAAACCATGATTCGGTATATTGTTATGTTTTTTATGATACTCTCAGGCAAGAGTTGTTGATGTGTATTTTTATCTGTATTTTTATAAGTTTATGTGCATTGAGATACAAATAATAATGCTTAGTGAAAGGAGAAAGGGTGTCATCCCAATTGTCCAAACAGTGTAGACCCAGATCAGCCACCGCATCTGCTTTGCAGCGTCTGATCTGGATCGCACTGTTTGCATAAGTTATGGACAGGATAGTGATATTCTAACGATTTACTGACAGTGTAGACCCTGATCAGACCACGTGGGAGCTGTGACGTCCGGTCTGGGCCTTCACTGTTTTCATAAAACAGATGGCACCCTTTACGATTCGCGACTCAAATGTTGATTATCTGTGAGTTAATATTTCTAGTCAGTTTAAACTTGGTCTGCTTTTAAGGGGTAAATATAAAACATGAATAAAGGCACTTTGAATAAGGTTTGATTTATTACTATTTTGAATGTAAATGTAGTAACATCTACACACACTATACCTCTCTCTCTCTCTCTCTCTCTCTCTCTCTCTCTCTCTCTCTCTCTACGACTTCACTAAACAGTAAAAGCGATATATTGTTGCGTGGGAATTTTCCATCTTTGACTTCCTTGAAAAAGTTCAGTAATGTAATGTCTAATCTGCCTTCTTCTGCCAAAATACGAATTAGTTCAGAAATATCCTCTTCAACTTGTACTTTATCATCTGCATTTACTGTTTTTCCGGATAATTGTTCAATGTTTACATCTTCTTCGAAAATGTCCGGATAAGGTTTGTCAGAAACCGTGTCTTTGAATTGAATTTCGGCAACTGTGTCCTCGCAAATTGAATGGCTCAAAAAGAGTGATCGCACAGAGGATTGTTTGTATTGCTTTACTGCAGGCGAAATCTTATAAGCCTTATAAAGGGGTGATTTATACGGGCTCCTTAAAGGTGATGTAAAACTAATCTTCTTGGGGGTGAAGCTGATCTTCTTGGGGGTAATAATTATTTTCCTCTTCAAGCTCTGAGTACTATTGGCCGGATAATTGGTGTCACTTTTGGAAGTAGAAGTTTTCTTCAATTGGCGATGTCTTTTTGGCAGCTGAATCGTGAGTTTTGTTTTCTTCCTGGTCATCCTGAAAGATAAGATACGATAATTTTACTTTCATTTACATCATATCACCTATTAAGACTGAACATATGGAACTACATCTCGCATTGCACTGCCGTATGTTATAGGCACTAGAAGCATTAAATCGGCCTTCCTTTCAGGCTTCAAAGCTGACAGTACAATTTTAATGTAGACCTATAGCACCTGTAAACTAAAACATGGCCGTAACTCTAATCTTATCTTTCCATTTTATTTCAGCAATGAAATTAAACATTGGAAAATAAACAAAGAAACACCGGAACACCTAGTCATGTGAGTTTTAATTGTCTTGATCGGAAATATTCATGAAACACTCTCAAGCAATCCTTTGCATTTCCGTCACATGAATACGTATAAACACAGCAACGATGTTTTGTGTATCAAACTATAAGAAACAGTAAATTAATATACCACAAAATTCGTCCATTGCGTGTGCAACACCTCTTTCCAGATTTATTGGCGTGCACAACACCGTATCTATAATTGTGCGTGTACCACATCATTTATCAAATAACCATCGAAAAGCCATTTTACGTGAGAACAGCGACATGAAAGTATGGGTAAAAGACTTTCTGTCTTCAATAAGCCTCTAGAGCAAATGTGGAGACATAAATGAAAGGTAAATAGATAAATAACTCCGATATCACGATGTGTGCGTGGATAACAGCTATGGCAATTTCCGACAATCTGAACACATTCCAAGATTCTTCTCGATACTCAGGCTGTGGCTGGGGAAAACATGGGTACTGCCCAAAAGCGCTAGAATCGGCGCACATGTTAGGCTGTGTAGAGTGACAAACAATGCAGTAGTAAAAACGACATACCTGTTTAAAGTGTAAAAGTTCGCATCAATCGAGGCCTCTGGTCGCCATTTTTGCGTGAGTAACACCAATTCAGGTCACGTGATTCCGGCCAGTGAAAGAAGTTAGTTATTCGGTCATCGAGAGTAAAATCATAAATAATATTAAATATACTTCAAAGCAGATAACAAATATGACATTGAAATATAGTCTTTAACATAAACAATTGAGTAAATAAGTTCTTGTAGCCTAAAAAATACGATCTGGTCTGTTAAAATTCACTTAGGATAGATCAGAATTCCTTATCTTTCTACACTATGAATTGACAGTCAGAATCTTAAATAGTTCGTGAACGCTATCCTAAAATAAAAAATATATTAGAATCCAGTTATTTAGAGTACCAATGATAAACGTTTTTCTATTTAATAATACTAATGATGAATATTAAAATATTAGTAACTTGTTTCATGAACGTCCGAATAGTAAATAGCGACAGAAAAATGACAACAACAACAACAACAACAACAACAACGTTATATTTACAATATGGCGGACATTCAAATTCTTAAAATGTGTTTAAAAATAATTAATGCAAGGAATTTGACCTGACCAGATAAAATGAGCTTACGAATGGTTGATTTCCACAACAAACGGTATGATAACAGTGAATGAATAAAAAGGTTATGGATATACGTTAATGCAGATAAATCGAAAATTAAGGAAGTAAATATGCATTGACACAATGTTGACATCTAGGAAACCGTCATACTATTACAGTATTATAAATTTATAAAAGAAAATATTACAGTATTACAAGTTTATAAAAGAACATTTGGTATGGTAATGAATGTTTTAATAAGTATAGACATCTAAAGTATATGAATCGACAACTGACCAACAACACATGGGATAAACACTTGCGTTCTAAATTGTTTTTTGAAAATAAATCTTACACAAACCTTCTTAGAAAAAAGCAAAGACAATCTAAAATTAAGTTACTAAATAGTCTTATGGACAATAAAAAAAGAACCCCAAAGAATGTTGGTATACTGTTAATACTATGATGAATAAATATAGATCAGACCCATCGTCAGATAATTGGACATCATATTTCAAGTCATTATTGAACATGGAATACACACTAATATCTATGAGCAAAGTGAACAAGAATATGACTGTTTTAATTTGAACAATATTATTTTGAATTCATCTATTACATCAGATGAGGTTTTAAAAGCTTCTAATGCATTTAAAAAATGGCAAATCATGTGGCACTGGTGAAATGAGATGCTAAAATTATCTTCATCATTCCTACTTCAAAGAAATATAAAAAGATCGGACAGGGAAAGTAGCATTCAAGGAGGACAGTCAACCACAAAACACAGAAACAAACATGGAAACAGACAAACAAGAAGGCAAAAGTAATAATAAAAGTAAACGACATCACAAACACAAAAGGGTTGACAATAGGGCTACCGCCTTGGAACGGTCAGTAGCAAAGTAGGCCACTGGAGGTTTAAACCGGTTCTAGGGTGCACCAAACCTCACACTTACCCTACTGTCATCCCATTAAAACAGGACAGTGTAAATAAAGAAATCCCCGCCATGATGTAATCTCTAACCAACAAGGCAGCATCAATAGGCAATATAAGTAAAACACAAATATGCTCGTGTAAATATAATACAAAAAAACAATAGCCTAGAATGCCGCAATGAAGGTACTCAATGACTTGGCAGAAGCCAGAGCAGTAAGAGAATAAACCATTAAGGGCACGACAAGAAAGATCACGGACAAACATCAAGACTATACATTTATTTTTACAGGGATTTACCCAAATTGATGGAGAGAAAATATTATTAAACCTTTGTATAAAGGAGGAGGAAGCCTTAGCCCCTCTAATTATAGAGGCATAGTTGTTTTAGTAAATGTTTCAGCAGAATTTTATATAATCGTTTAGACAAGTACATAGAAAGTAACAACATTATATGCTCGGAGCAGATTGGGTTTCGGAAAGACTGTCGCACAAGTGATCATATTTTAACCCTCAAAACGCTAACTGATAAAGGTTTTAAATCCTCCAAATTATTGTATACATGTTTTATTGACCTTAGTAAAGCTTTTGATACTATAAATAGATCAACACTTTTTCACAAACTAAGAATGTATAATATAAATGGTCCATTTTTAAATAGTTTACAAGATATGTATAGCACCTATTATGTTCTGTCAAAGTTGGAAACGGCCTAAGTAACTGCTTCCCAACTACAACAGGAGTTAAGCAAGGCTGTATGTTAAATACAACTTTGTTCTCCCTATATATTAATGACCTTGTACAGATTTCTGACTCTTCATGCGACCCTAATCATTTAGATGACATTTCTTGTCGTGTCTGATGTATGCAGATGACATAGTTCTACTATCAAATCGTGCAGATGGTTTACAAACACTACTTGATAAACTTCAGGCCTTTTGTTACAAATGGAACTTAAAAGTGAACATAGATAAAACTAAAGTAGTTATCTTTCATAAAGCTGGGAAAATAATAAAAGCTAATAAATGTGTTTATTTTGAGAGTGAGATAGATATAGTTAATGAATATAAATATCTTGGTATTATTTTTAAACCATCTGGAACTATTCATACGCAATAACATATCGTTGTAACAAAGCCTTAAAGAAATATAAAAATATCGGACAGGGAAAGTAGCATTCAAGGAGGACAGTCAACCGTTCTGTATACGAAAAGCCCTCTCACCTGAAAATATTAATGTAAAATTGTTTCTAAAAATGTATGAACATTGTGTTAAACCAAATTGTTTGCATTATGTCACCATGAATGGGAGAAAGACTGTATTATTCATTTTGTAGGCTATAAACTATTGTAATGATTTAACGCTGAATAAAAGTATGTTATGTATATGTTATATTGTAGAGAGATATGGTATCTGCATAGTATTGTAGACCAAACAGTTCCATTAGAAAATAAATACGACAATTTTGTACCAGAAAAAACGCAATTCAATTTTAGTAAATGTTTGTTAGGAGTACATTAATCGGCTATAAACAACGGCGTAAGAGCTGAACTTGGTATTAACCCATTAGCAATAGATGGTCTAAAATCATGTATTAACTTTTCGGACCACCTTATGGATACTCAAAATAATAAACTTGTCAAAAAGGCATATAAAGAAAGTATAACACTTATAAAAGGTTTTGAAAATAAGGATAAACTATTTATGCACAAGATTGGGTTTAATCATGTTTGGAATAATCAGGCTGCCCTTTCAAAAACAAAACTATTATACGCGATAACAACAAAATTAAATAATGATACGTCTTGTTTTAGAAAAAATATCCTTTTTGATGATAATAAGAACCCAACGGAAATAAATATCGAACATACCGCGATTCAAAACTTCATATAAGCTTGAAAATTATTTATTAATAAGTGAAAATAATAGAAAGGAAATATCAACCTTTGTTAAAATAAGAATAAGTTCACATAAGTTATACGTAGAAGAAGGAGGTATTCAAAATCTTCTCTTACAGAAAGAATTTGTAAAGTATGTAAAGATGGTATAGAGGACGAATTTCACTTTGTTGTAAAATGTATAAAATATAACACCTTACGGCAGCCACTTTTTGATGAGTTATCTGAAATTTACCCATCTTTTTGTAATATGAATATTATTGACAAGTTTCATTTTGTGATGAGCAGTAATGATTGAAATGAATAACATTTGTATTTCATACATTTACAACATACACGTATATGAATTAAGAGAAAATTCTCTAAAAGGGCTCACTGTTGTACAATAAACATTTCACTGGCTATAAACATCTATGTATTTATATTGAGTAGAAATGTATAATTCACATAATATTCTGTTTCATACTTATGTGTTTATATAGTATGCTACACTCGATATGATTGTAATGTATATGTAGTGACAATCATGTCATTGGATTTGGACCAATACAATATATTTGATTCGATTTGATTTGATACAAATAACACAATAGAGGTGATTTTAACTGTAACTATCTCAATTTATATAATAATAGAGCCAAAAACATTATCAATTCCTACGGGTTGCACCAGCTTGTCTCCGAGCCGACTCATTTTACAGAGACTTCGTCCTCTCTAATCGACTTAATTATCATTAGAAACCGTAATAACATACTAACATGTTTTGTTAACGAACCCTTTTTTCCCGACTTAATACGATATCATTGCCCCGTTGTTGTTGTTTTAAATCTCATAAAGCCCGTTTCACATTCATTCAAGCGCCATGTGTGGAAATACGGCCAAGGCAATTATAATGAATTCCGTCGCCTACTTAATAATACTGACTGGAACAGGATTCTTAACGACCCCGATATCGATAAGATTGCAAACTCTATAAATAATGTCATTATTGACGCTGCCTCGGCTACTATACCAAACAAGTACGTAACTATCCGTCCAAGCGACGTCCCATGGCTTCACAATAATATTAGGAAACTGATTTGTCAAAGAAATAGGAAACCAAAAAAAGCTAAGCAATTCAACACCGACCAACACTGGACCGAATTTAGAAAAATAAGGTACAACGTAGTAAAGGCAATAAAAAAAGCCAAAACTGAATATCATAACAAAATAATTCAACAAATAAATAGCAATTCTACAAACGCAAAAAACTGGTTCAAACTAGCAAAGCAAATACTAAAAAGAACAAAACCTAATTCAAATATACCAACATTACTACATCTAAGCGAAGAAGCATCAACTGATTCGGAAAAGGCACGGCTTCTTAACTTTTACTTTTCCGAACAATCTTCAGTCAACGACAACAACAAACAATTACCTGACGCAAATATCCCCAACTACGAACGCTATAAGACATAACCTTCACTCCTCAAGACGTACTTGATGTCTTAACACAAATTGATCCAAGTAAAGCCTCAGGCCCAGACTTCATTAGTCCACGTCTCCTCCTAGAAGGAGCAAGAGCACTGTCGCTACCCTTCTCCGTTTATTTTACCCGTCTCATACAACATTCGCATTACCCTCAGCTTTGGAAACTTGCAAATTTCATCCCAGTTTTCAAAAAGTTAGACCCTTCTAATCCAAAGAACTACAGACCGATTTCCCTACTTAGTTGTATTAGTAAAATAATGGGGCGTTGCGTATTGAAAGTTTTACTTAATTATCTTATCAGGAATAGTATCCTCACAAAATCTCAATCCGGCTTCATATCAGGCGATTCAACAATTAATCTGCTAACGTTTATCTACAATGCTTGTAGTATTTTGCGACATATCCAGTGCATTCGATCGTGTATGGCATACAGGTCTTATGCACAAACTAAAATCAATAGGTATAAGGGGTAATCTCCTAAATGGTTTTATTCCTATCTTTCAAACAGAAAAGAACGCGTTGTCATAAACAACACCAACTCTACCTGGTCACACATTAAAGCTGGTGCTCCACAAGGCTCTATTTTAGGCCCGATATTGTTCTTAATCTATATTAATGATATTGTATCCGACATTGACAGCAACATTAATTAGGTTATTTGCTGACGACACTAGTTTATACATACTTGAAGACGACCCACAAACCTCAGCCAATATTCTTAACTCTGACTTAACTAAATTAGATTTATTGTCAAAACAATGGCTAGTCGATTTTAACCCTAACAAAACTGAAACCCTTACGATTATACGAAAACTTAATAAACCTTTACATCCAGACCTAATTACGAACAATATTACTATATAAGAAGTAGATAGCCACAAGCACCTGGGATTAACTTTCGATAACGATGGCAAATGGCGTTCTCAAATTGATAATAGTGTTACTCGTGCTTGGCAACGAAGATAGGCATACTTAGAAGCTTGAAATTCTCTCTTGACAGAAGATCTTTAGAACGCATTTACATTTCATTGATACGTCCATTATTAGAGTACGGTAATGTTATTTGGGATAACTGTACCCTAGAGCAAAGTAAATATGTTGAAGCAATACAAATCGAGGCAGCGCGAATAGTGACTTGTGCATCCAAATTATGCAGTATAGCTAAACTGTATGAGGAAACAAAATGGGACACTCTCGCTGATAGACGTAAAAAACACAAACTCATATTATTTTACAAAATGCGTAACAGCCTTACTCCGAATTACCTAAGTGAACTGATTCCGACTCAGGTGCACGATCGAACTGGTTATAACCTAAGAAATAATAATGACATTTCAGTTGTACCTGCGAGGACTAGTTTATACCGGGATTCTTTTCTCCCATCAGTTATTCGGAACACCCTACACGAGGACATAAGGAACAGCGCCACCTTACAAATGTTCAAGTCATCCTTAAACTATAACTTATCCAAACCCCCAACATACTATTATACTGGAGACCGCCAAGGACAAGTATTACATGCTAGACTCAGACTTGAATGTAGTTTCCTTGGTCAACATTTACACAAGCGTTCCCTAACAGACAATCCAAACTGCACTTGCGGTCTAATAGAAACAGCATATCACTATTTATTGATTTGTCCGAGATATATTGATCAAAGACGAGCTTTCTTTACACACTTACCATGTGTTTTATCTCAACAGAACTTACTGTTTGGGTCAAATTACCTTTCGGACCAATATAATGCCGACGTTTTCAAAAAAGTCCAGTCGTACATATTAGCAAAGAAACAATTTACAAACTAGATAGCAATGTGTCGAGCTTATTCCTAGGGGGACTGGTGTGACTGGTGAAATCATTCTTGTTATACATTTTGCTTGTTTTCTTTTTTCATGTTACTTATCGATAGGTCAGGTCCAAACGTATTACTAATTAGCTACACAATAATGGACAACATATTAATATGACAGGACCTGGTTTGTCGTGCACTTTATCTATTGTACAATCACTATTTCTAATTGTTAAATTCAATCAAATGCTATTTTACATCATGTGCTAACATTCATAACACATAAAATGTCAGCCATATTTTATGCACTAATATGAAAGCTTGTTTTCAAATCCTGTACATGAACTATCGAAACTTTGTTCATCACATTTCTTGAATAAATACTGTTTAAACCAACACAATAGTAAGAAAGCTCCCCAGAGGATACGATGATAGCCTGAGGAGAAGCCGAGTCAATTTCCGAAGAGAACATTCTTACTAACACCCTCTCGTGAAAGTGCTATTTATTACATTATACCGAAGTCCTCTCGAACCCCCCCCCCCCCCCCCCCCCCAACCCCCATAAAAATAATTTGTTTCAGGTTTTGTTCTTTAAAAAAATGTAGGCTTTTTTTTTAACTGTTATTAAATGTATTTTTTGTGCAATAAAACCTTCAGGGTAGGTGGTAAAAAAATGGGTTTTGTCTGTCCATCAAAAATATTTAATTGATTTTTCCCCCAATGCAAAGTTACAGTTCTACCTTTATTAACTCCTCAAAGTATTTATTTTCTGGAGATAGAAAGTCTCTGAATGATGACACACTCATGTAAACACATCGCTGTGTATTAGCCCAGCCTTATTTTGCTAGCAGCACGGTTAAATCGTCATCAGAGTCTGTAGGCTAGCCAATCAGAGTCAGTAGGCTAGCAGCATCGTCATAAGCGTCAGTAGGCTAGCAAATTGTTTATCATTATCTTCCAATTATTTCTTATGCCACCATGGAGTGAAACTGAAGACAGTAACTTCCAATAGTCCGTAGAGAGTGACAAAACAAGCTCCAATGCCTATAACAAGGTATCCATAGATCGACCCTGAAAAGAACAAGTCATTATTCTCAATATTGTATTGACCTGACATTAAGTGTTACATATTCTTGCCCTGAGTGTACGACCCCTGGTATTGACCTGACATTAAGAGTTACATATTCTTGCTCTGATTGTACGACCCCTTGTATTGACCTGACATTAGGTGTTACATATTCTTGTCCTGATTGTACGACACATTATATTGACCTGACATTAGGTGTTACATATTCATGTCCTGATTGTACGACACATTATATTGACCTGACATTAGGTGTTACATATTCATGTCCTGATTGTACGACCCCTTGTATTGACCTGACATTAAGTGTTACATATATTTCCCCTGATTATCCGACCCCTTGTATTGTCCTGACATTAAGTTTACATAATCTTACCCTGATTGTACGACCTCTTGTATTGACCTGACATTAAGTGTTATATATTCTTGCCTTGATTGTACGACCCCTTGTATTGACTTGACATTCAGTGTTACATATTCTTGCCCAGATTGTACGACACCTTGTATTGACTTGATATTAAGTGTTACATAGTACTGCCCTGAGTGTACGACACCTTGTATTGACCTGACATTAAGTGTTACATATTCTTGCCCTGAGTGTACGACACCTTGCATTGACCTGACATAAAGAGTTACATATTCTTGCCCTGATTGTACGACCATTTATATTGACCTGACCTAACGTGTTACATATGCTTGCCCTAATTGTACGACACCTTGTATTGACTGGATATTAAGCGTTACATATTCTTGACATGATTGTACGACCCTTGTATTGACCTGACATTAAGTGTTACATAGTATTGCCCTAATTGTACGACCCTTGTATTGACTTGACATTAAGTGTTACCTATTATTGCCCTGATTGTACGACCCTTGTATTGACTTGACATTAAGTCTTAAATAGTCTTGCCCTGAGTATACGACACCTTGTATTGACATGCCATTAATTGTTACATATTCGTGCCCTGATTGTACGACACCTTGTATTGACCTGACATTACGTGTTACATAGTATTGCCCTGATTGTACGACCCTTGTATTGACTTGACATTAAGTCTTAAATAGTATTGCCCTGAGTATACGACACCTTGTATTGACATGCCATTAAGTGTTACATATTCTTGCCCTGATTGTACGACCCCTTGTATTGACTTGACATTAAGTGTTACATATTATTGCCCTGATTGTACGACCCTTGTATTGACTTGACATTAAGTCTTAAATAGTCTTGCCCTGAGTATACGACACCTTGTATTGACATGCCATTAAGTGTTACATATTCTTGCCCTGATTGTACGACATCTTGTATTGACCTGACATTAAGTGTTACATATTATTGCCCTGATTGTACGACCCTTGTATTGACTTGACATTAAGTCTTAAATAGTCTTGCCCTGAGTATACGACACCTTGTATTGACATGCCATTAAGTGTTACATATTCTTGCCCTGATTGTGCGACACCTTGTATTGACCTGACATTAAGTGTAACATATTATTGCCCTGATTGTACGACCCTTTATTGACTTGACATTAAGGCTTAAATAGTCTTGCCCTGAGTATACGACACTTTGTATTGACATGCCATTAAGTGTTACATATTCTTGCCCTGATTGTACGACACCTTGTTTTGACCTGACATTAAGTGTTACATATTATTGCCCTGATTGTACGACCCTTTTATTGACTTGACATTAAGTCTTAAATAGTCTTGCCCTGAGTATACGACACCTTGTATTGACATGCCATTAAGTGTTACATATTCTTGCCCTGATTGTACGACCCCTTGTATTGACTTGACATTAAGTCTTAAATAGTCTTGCCCTGAGTATACGACACCTTGTATTGACATGCCATTAAGTGTTACATATTCTTGCCCTGATTGTACGACATCTTGTATTGACCTGACATTAAGTGTTACATATTACAGCCCTGATTGTTTGACCCTTGTATTGACTTGACATTAAGTCTTAAATAGTCTTGCCCTGAGTATACGACACCTTGTATTGACCTGACCTAAAGTGTTACATATTCTTGCACCGAGTATACTACCCTTGACTTGATATTAAGCCTTTTACAAATTGTTGCCCGAAACCTTGTATTGACCTGATATTAAATGTTACATATTCTTGCCCTGAGTGTACGACCCTTTGTATTGACCTGACATTAAGTATTACATATTCTTGCCCTGATTGTACGACCCCTTGTACTGACCTGACATTAAGTGTTACATATCCTTGCCCGGAGTGTACGAGCCCTTGTATTGACCTGGCTTCATTACTCGAAAAACACATCATACTCCCCTACATCTCTTTCCCGTCTTCTACAACTATATTTTGACTGTGTGAACATCTTCCATTTTCTCACCCCCACAAGTGATAACACGCAAATCAATCATTTTTCCACTGCTCTCATCACTCTCGCTTGCCCATATTCCACACTCTGGCTTACTGGCTTACATTTCATCACACAATTTCCCTGCTTCATCTCCCTGAATGCTACTATATCGTTTGGAGTGTGTTGATATGGTGTCAGATATGCCTAGCTTTCCGAGCTTGTATTGAAAGACAGAACATCAGATAAAAAGATGCTACCATCGGGATGTAATTAATGCGTCACTATGTTGCATGTTAAAATGATGTCATTAACAGTTCATACCGTATAAGTTTTCCCAAGTAAATTCCAAGACCTGCTCATGTCTACTGACGAATTTGCTTTCGTAGAAAACGTTCAAAAGAAGCCAGTTGTCTCTGAAATGTATAACAGATGATATACTGTGTTTGTAAGATGATATATTGTGTATAACAGATAATATTTTGTGTATGAGAGATGCTATACCTTGTTTGGCCGATGCTATACAGTTTATGACAGATGATAAATTATACTGTGTTTGATAGATGATATACTGTGTATGACAGAGGATATACTGTGTTTGAAAGATAATATATTGTGTATGACAGATGATATACTGTGCGCGACAGATGCTATACTGTGTACGACAGATGATATACGGTGTTCGACAGATGATATACTGTATATGAAGGAAGATATACTGTGTATGACATATGATATACTGTGTATGACAGATGATAAACTGAGTATGACAGATGATATACTGTGTATGACAGATGATATACGGAGTATTACAGATGCTATACTGTGTATGACATATGATATACTGAGTATGACAGATGATAAACTGTGTATGGCAGATGATATACTGTGTATGACAGAGGATATACTGAGTTGTTTGGCAGATGCTATACAGTTTATGACAGATGATATACTGTGTTTGATAGATGATATACTGTGTATGACAGATGATATACTGTGTTTGAAAGATGATTTACTGTGTATGACGGATGTTATATTGGGAATGACATATGATATACTGTGTATGACAGATGATAAACTGAGTATGACAGATGATATACTGTGTATGACAGATGATATACTGAGTATTACAGATGCTATACTGTGTATGAAATATGATATAGTGAGTATGACAGATGATATACTGTGCATGGCAGATGATATACTGTGTATGACAGAGGATATACTGAGTATGACAGAGGATATACTGAGTATGACATATGCTATTCTGAGTATGACAGATGATATACTGTGTATGAAAGATGATATACTGTGTCTGACATATGATATACTGAGTATGACAGATACCATTCTGTGCTTGACAGCTGATATACTGTGTATGGCAGACGATATACTGAGTACGACAGATACTACTCTGAGTATGACATGTGATATACTGTGTATGACAGATAACATACTGTGTTTGACAGTTGTTATACTGTGTATTACAGATAATATACCGTGTATAACAGATGATATACTGAGTATGACAGATACCGTTTTGTGTTTGTCAGATGCTATAGTGTGTCAGACAGATGATATACTGTGTTTGACAGATGATATGCTGTGTATGACAGATCATATACGGTGTATGACAGATGATGTACTGAATATGATAGGTTATATACTGTGTATGACAGATGATATACTGAGTATGCCAGATGCTATTCTGAGTATGACATATGATATACTGTGTATGACAGGCGATAAACTGTGTATGACAGATGATACACTGAGTATGACAGATACCATTCTGTGTTTGACAGATGATATACTGTATGCCAGATGATATACTGTGTATAACAGATGATATACTGAGTATGACATATGCTTTTCGGAGTATGACAAATGATATACTGTGTATGACAGATGATAAACTGTGTATGACAGATGATACACTGAGTATGAAATATGATATACTGAATATAACATATGATATACTGAGTATGACAGATGATATACTGTGTATGACAGATGATATATTGTTTATGACATAGGATATACTGAGTATGAGAGATGATATACTGAGTATGACAGATACCATTTTGTGTTTGACAGATGATTTACTGTGTTTGACAGATGAAATACTGTGTATAACAGATGCTATTATGTATTTGACAGACGATATACTGTGTATGACAGATGATGTACTGAGTATGACAGATACCATTTTGTGTTTGACAGATGATATACTGTGTTTGACAGATGACATAATGTATATGACAGTTGCTATTCTGAGTATGACAAATTATTATACTGTGTATGACAGATGATATACTGAGTATGACAGATGATATACTGTGTTTGACAGATGATATACTGTGTATGACAGATGCTATTCTGTGTTTGACAGATGATGTACTGTGTTCGACAGATGATGTGCTGTGTATGACTGATGATAAACTGTGAATGACAGATGATATACTGAGTATGACAGATACCGTTCTGTGTTTGACAGATGATATACAGTGTTTGACAGATGATATACTGTGTATGACAGATGATATACTGAGTATGACAGATGCTATACTGAGTATGACAAATGATATACTGTGTATGACAGATGATATCCTGAGTATGACAGATGATATACTATGTATGACATGCTATATTGAGTTTGACAGATGGTCATACAGATGATTAACCGTTTATGACAGATGATATACTCTGTATGACAGATGATATACACAGTATGACATATACTATTCTGTGTCTGACAGATGATATGCTGTGTTTGACAGATGATATACCGTGTATGACAGATGCTATACTGTGTATGACATATGATATACTGTGGTTGACAGATGACATCATTTATGACAGATGAATATACTCTGTATGACAGAAGATATACTGAGTATGACAGATGCCATTCTGTGTTTGACAGACCTTATACTGTGTTTGACAGATAATATACTGTGTATGACAGATGATATACTGTGTATCACAGCTGATACAATGTATGATAGATGATATATTGCGTATTTCAGATGATACACTGTGTAATAGAGATACTGTGTATGACAGATGTATACTGTGTATAACAGATGCTATACTGTGTTTGACAGATGCTATACTGTATATGACAGATGATATACATATTAATACAGATGCTATTCTGAGTATGACAGATGATATTGTGCATGACAGATGATATACTGTATTTGACAGATGAGATACTTTGTAAAACAGATGCTATAATGTGTATGACAGATGATATATTGAGTATTACATATAATATACTGTGTATGACAGATGATATATAGAGGATCTGACATGAGTTGTCACTTCATACAAGATTTTATTAAACGAGTTCAGGATTTTGTTATTAAGCGAGCCTCTGGCGAGCTTAATAACAAATTCCTGGACGAGTTTAATAATTTTTTGTATGAGATGACAACGAGTGTCAGATCCTTTTTATCACATGAATTTTAAAAATTCCAATTTCAAAATTTCAAAATTCAAAATTTTAAAATTCAAAATTCAAAATTCCAAAATTTCAAAAATTCAAAATTCACAAAATTCAAAATTCCAAAATTTCAAAATTTCAAAATCCAAAATTTCAAAATTCAAAAATTTCAAAATTTCAAATTTCAAAATTCAAAATTTCAAAATTCCAATTTCAAAATTCAAAAATGTTGAAATTTTGAATTTGGATTATTGAAATTTTGAATTGTTTGAATTTTTGAATTTTGGAATTTTGGAAATTTTGGAATTTTGAAATTTTGAAATTTTGGAATTTTGAAATTTTGAAATTTTTGTATGAGATGACAACGAGTGTCAGATCCTTTTTATCACATGAATTTTAAAAATTCCAATTTCAAAATTTTAAAATTCAAAATTCAAAATTCCAAAATTCCAAAATTCCAAAATTTCAAAAATTCAAAATTCTCAAAATTCTCAAAATTCAAAATTCCAAAATTTCAAAATTTCAGAATCCAAAATTTCAAATGATAAACTGTGTATGACAGATGATATACTGAGTATGACAGATGATATACTGAATATAACAGATGATATACTGAGTATGACAGATGATATACTGTGTCTGACAGATGATATACTGAGTATGACAGATACCATTCTGTGTTTGACAGATGATATACTGTGTATGACAGATGATATACTGAGTATGACAGATGTTATTCCGAGTATGACAGATGATATACTGTGTATGATAGATGATAATCTGTGTATTTCAGATGATACACTGTTTAATAGAGATACTGTGTATGACAGATGCTATACTGTGTATAACAGATGCTATACTGCGTTTGACAGATGGTATACCGTGTTTGACAGATGCTATACTGTACATGACAGATGATATACAGAGTATTACAGATGCTATTCTGAGTATGACAGATGATAGTTAGTTATATAGTTAGGTATTTTATTTTAAGCCAAATATGGCCCATGAGCATGTTTACAAATAATACAAATATTGATTTCAATGTGGTTAGATGGCAGCAGTACATGTGTTAGTAGTTTTGGCAGACATATATGCCACAGAACATGTATATAGTTAACGAAACCATAATGAACTTGTTTTACAGATTAACAATAATTCAAAGAAAGTTTTCAATAGGACGTAAGCTAATTTTAAACAATAATTGTTTAAGTTCACATGCGTGCGTACTCTGACTTAAGCGTGAACTAGTATGCATGTGACTTGAGAATTCTGGAGAATTCTTGGGAGAGATCTTTGGTTTGCCATTGTATACTGTAAAACTATATAGTTTTCATTGCTTTGGTTGCAAGGGTAGTGTTTTCGGTAGTCTTACTAACTAATTAACGGATTGAATATTGTTCACTCGTTTCCTTTTTTCAAAAGCCTTATATACGTACATTCCTAAATTTTGTGCTTCATTTTTATTTTCATGCTTCATTAATTGTTTAAATTTCATGAAACTAGGATTTTTCCAAAAGTATTGTTTTATATACATCTTTCTTAATTCATTGTAGTTTGTACATTCTATTACAAAGTGATATTCGTCTTCTAACAAATGACATTGTTTACACTTTCTATCGTCGTATGGGACCCATTCCGGTTTTTTCCATCGCCCTGTCTCTACTTATAGCCTATGCGAGGAGAGTCTTAGTCTTGTAAGGGCCGTTCGAAATTTATTGATATTTAAAACATCAAGATATTGATTAAAATCGAAAGTAGCTATAGATCTATAGCATAAAGCTCTTGATGAATTGTTTAATTCTGTGTTCCAATTTTGAATAAAATTATCTTTAAGTCTTTGCTTAAATGCATTTAGAAATGTTGTTACATTGCCTGCCCCTTGTGCAAGCCATGCATCATGGAAACCCAATGTTGATAGCAATATTTTGACCTGTGATACCCAATTGATTTTATTTATTTGCCTTTCACAATCTTCTTTAAGCATATCATATACCCTTTTTATATATTTAGTTTCATCAGATGTACATATTTTTAGCCAGTATTTTATAATTAAGTATAATCTCCTAGTTTTATAATCTAATCTCCCCGTTTCTCGGTATATAAAGTTATTTTGTGTAGACACTTTTACCCCTAATAGTCGTTTGCAAACACTCAAATGTGTCCTTTCTACTTGTTGGCCTTTATGGAAACCCCACACTTGAATGCTTGTTACGCCCATATTAAATTATTCTTCAGAAGTGACTTCTGAAGAATAATTTAATATGGGCGTAACAAGCTTGTCAAATAAATCAAGCGTGTGTTTTGGTGATAGGTTAGTAAAGTTATTAAGATGTTTGTTAAGTTTAAATATTGCCTTTAATGACTGACCAGCTAATATTTTATCAGTTTCATTGAATGACCCACCAGACGTAAAGACAATACCCAAGTGCTTGGATTTACTAACAATTTATAGCTCGTTTTCCTTATAATAAAATTTTAAATCATTTCGTAATCTTCCTCCTTTTTTAAACACCATTACTTTATATATTTTTTTCAATTAACAATCAATTTCCATCTCTCACAATATACAGCTAATACGTTTAATGATTTTTGTAAATCATTTTCCGATTTTGCGAATAGAATTATATCATCTGCATATAATAACAAACATAGATTAATCATACCCATCTCTACGCCCTCGACCCCATTTAATGTCAATTGTTCCTCTAAGTCATTGAGGTACATACTAAACAAAAATGGCGACAAGCATTCGCCCTGTCTCACGCCAAGCAAACATGAAAAATCGTCGCTGAGTGTATTCATATGCTTAACCCTTGACTTAACACTACTGTACATAGATTGTATCACATCCAGAATGTTACCCCTTATCCCAAATTTAATTAGTTTGTACCATAAAATATCCCGGATAACAAAATCAAAGGCCTTTGTGAAATCAACAAATGCACAATAGAGGGTGCCCCCTTGATTTAATGTATGTGTTATGAGGCCATGCAGTATAAAGACATTATCTACGGTGCTCATTCCCCTTCGGAAGCCTGACTGTGCCTCAATATAGACATGATACTGCTCTGCCCATTGAGTTAATCTGTTGTTAAGTAACCTAGAAAAAAGCTTTCCCATAGTACTGAGGAGTGTTATACCCCTATGATTGCTTGGGTCCCTTGAATCGCCGCTTTTGAATATGGGAACAATATAGCCCTCAATCCATGAATCTGGGAAATAGCCTCGAGATAACATGCGTTGCATATTTTATGCAAGTAAGGTAACAGAGTTTCTGATCCATGTTTATAAAATTCATTAAGTAATAAGTCTGGCCCGCTACTGGAATTGTTTCGAAGCTGTTTTATGCATTTAATTAGCTCTTGTTCCGTTATTGTTACGTCGAGTTCTTCGAACATTACTTGAAGTTCGCCGTTAAGGTATCTCTTATTGAAATAGCTTATATCTTCGTCCACTTGATAAAATTGACTATCCGGGTTATTAATGGCTTTAAAGTATAAAGAAAACTGATTGGCAGATATGTTATTTGAAGTAGAACACGTTGTCGATCCTTTTAATAACTTCCAATAATCACGTGCGTTTGAAACCCTTGCCTCGAGCAGTTTAACCGTATTCTTTTGTCTACATTCAAAGCTTTTTTTCCGTATAGTGTGTTTGTATTGAGACCGTGATCTGCACATATTTATTCTGTTTAAGTCCGATTTGTTTTTACGATATAAATTTAAATGACGAAAGAAACTATCCCTTGTAACCTTACATTCATCGTCAAACCACTGCCTTTTATTTTCGGTACTGTCAAATGTTTTGCTTTGAAACCTGTAAGTGTGTTTAAATAGCGGAGAGCAAACATCGTCCATTATGCCAAGAAAAGAATTAATATTTTCGTCTATACATTTGTTGCTATTAAGTGCATCAAGTTATCTAGTGCATGACAGATGATATACTGTATTTGACAGATGAGATACTGTGTAGAACAAATGCTAAAATGTGTATGACAGATGATATATTCAGTATTACAGATGATATACTGTGTATGACAGATGAGATACTGTGTATGACAGATGATATACTGTGTATGATAGAGGATATCCTGAGTATGACAGATGGTATTCTGAGTATGATAAATGTTATACTGTGTATGGCAGATGATAAACTGAGTATGAGAGATACCATTCTGTGTTTGACAAATGATATACTGAATATGACAGATGATAATATACTGTATTTGACAGATGATATACTGTGTATGACATATGATATACTGAGTATGAAAGATGCTATTCTGAGTATGACATATGATATACTGTGCATGACGGATGATATACTGTGCATGACAGATGATATACTGAGGATGACATATTATATACTGTGTATGACAAATGATATACTGTTTATGACAAATGATATACTGTTTATGACAGAGGATATACTGAGTATGACAGATATCATTCTGTGTTTGACAGATGATATACTGTTTATGACATTTGATATACTATGTTTGACAGATGCTATACTGTGTAAGTCTGATACTGAGTATGACAGATGATATACTGAGTATGGAATATTATATACTGTGTATGACAAATGATATACCGTTTATGACAGAGGATATACTGAGTATGACAGATACCATTCTGTGTATGACAGATGATATACTGAGTATGACATATGATATACTGAGTATGACGGATGATATACTGAGACTACTGTCATATTCAGAGTATGACAGATAATATACTGTGCATGACAAATGATATACCGTTTATGACAGAGGATATACTGAGTATGACAGATACCATTCTGTGTATGACAGATGATATACTGTGTATGACAAATGATATACCGTTTATGACAGAGGATATACTGAGTATGACAGATACCATTCTGTGTATGACAGATGATATACTGAGTATGACAGATGATATACTGAGACTACTGTCATATTCAGAGTATGACAGATGATATACTGTGCATGACAGATGATATACTGAGAATGACAGATGATCAAACAGATGATATAATATGTATTAAAGATGATTTACTGTGTATGATGATATTCTGTGTATGATAGATGATAAACTGAGTATGACAGATGATATACTGAGTATGACATATTGTATACTGTGTATGACAAATGATATACTGTTTATGACATATACCATTCTGTGTCTGACAGATGATATACTGTGTATGACATATGATATATTGTGTTTTACTGATGCTATACTGTGTAAGTCTGATACTGAGTATGACATATGATATACTGAGTATGACATATTATATACTGTGTATGACAAATGATATACTGTTTATGACAAAGGATATACTGAGTATGACAGATACCATTCTGTGTATGCCAGATGATTTACTGAGTATGACAGATACCATTCTGTGTATGCCAGATGATTTACTGAGTATGACAGATGATATACTGAGACTACTGTCATATTCAGAGTATGACAGATGATACACTGAGAAAGACAGATGATATACTCTACATGACAGATGCTATACTGAGTATGACTGATGATCAAACAGATGATATATAATATGTATTAAAGATGATTTACTGTGTATGATGATATTCTGTGTATGACAGATGATATACTGTGTATGACAGATGATCTACTGCGTATGGCAGATGACATTCTGAGTATGACAGATGATATATTGTGTATGAAGGATGATGATATTACTGTGTATGACAGATTATATTCTGTGTATGACAGATGATATACTAAGTATGACAGATGATCTGATGTGTATGACAGATGATATTCTGTGTACGGCAGATTATATTCTGAGTACGACAGCTGATATACTGTGTATGACAGATGATATACTGAGTATGACATGTGATAAATTGAGTATTACAGAAAATATACTGTGTATGACATAATATACTGTGTATGACAGATGATATACTGTGTATGACAGATGATATACTGAACAGTTGATATTGTGTATATGACAGATGTTGTTCTGAGTATGACAGATGATATACTGTATATGACAGATGATATAATGTGTTTGACAGGTGATTTACTGAGTATGACAGATGATATTTTGTGTATCACAGATGTTATTCTGAGTATGACATATGATATACTGTGTATGACAGATGATATTAATGTGTTTGAGAGATGATATACTGAGTATGACAGATGATCTACTGTGTATGACAGATGAATTCTGTGTATGGCAGATGATATATACTGTGTATGACAGATGATATATTGAGTACAACAGAGGATATTCTGAATATGACAGATGATATATGTGTATGCCAGATGATATACTGTGTATGACAGATGAGATACTGTGTAAAATATTGAAAAATAATACTAAGAAAAACGTAAACTACACTTGCAGATACATTATAAACAATACTGCGGAATGAATTACAGATACTACTCCAAAATAACAGATACTGTATATAATACTGCGACAGACATTACGGGTAATCGGAAGTTATGATTATACCTTGAAATACATGATACTAGATAATCATGGGAAATACGCTACGCATATGTTACATGGTAGAAAATAATTTGAACTATGCGTGAGAAACGATACTGCGTGATGATTTTTTATATTCGTATATACGTGATCATTTCTGTGTTTATGTTATATTACATATTAACGCTTCCAAGTTTGTTAGAGGAAAGCCTAAGCCGAATCTTAACTTACACTGTGCTGTATAATTGGGTTGACAATGGATATAACAAAGAAGAACAGATATGATGTTTAATCCCCGCCAGTAACATTTTTTAACGTTCCCAGGCGCACCCCTATTGTCAACCAGTGTGTGTTTGTGACGTATCGCAGGCTAACTGTGGCACTGTTTATGAGTGTGTATGAATTAATTGTAAAAGTTTTATAAACTGTAACACTGCGGTCTTTTTTCGACTGACTGATCCAATGCCAATCTCCACGCAGAGTTATCGTTCCTTGCACTCACATATATCTCTGCAAACTACTAAATTATAAAATGTTGGTAAAACCTGTTAAATTGGATTATTTTTGCCTGAAACTTATTTCTTGTGTAAATATAATTTTTAGAATTTCTGCAAATTAGATGTTGCAAGATTTGAAATAATGCATGAAAACAATTTAGTTTTAATCGGGACTATTTTACTACAAAAATAGTACGTACTTAGGTCTCCTCAATCGAAACGCAAATGTAAGCATTTCAACCCGAAGCTCGATAGCAGAAAATTGCTAAAATAAATTAACTCATAGAAATGAAAATTGAAATTATTTAATATAGGTCTATATTTTATCTTTGCAGATCACGCAAAAGGATTTATTTTAAACATAGTCCTAACCTTTTTGAATAATCACGTGACCTAACCGCTCGCCCTACTTCCTTTGACTTTGACTGAGGAACGAGTGTACTCTGGGGAGAGACTGATCCAATGCGTTTTTATGGTTTTGGATACTTTCCTTTTGTTTATCCTTCTTATCGATCGTTTTGTAAGCGTGTTTTTGATTGGCTGCGTCCTGTGAATTCTACATTTCCTGTTCGAATTGTTTATCTTTTGCTAAAATATGCTGTGTAGTCTAATTAACATCGTTGTTGTTACGTGTTTTGTTGTTATGTTTTGTGTTGTTATGTGTTTTACAATATTTATGTTTGACGGCCACATGTAAAAGACCAATGTGTAGATTTTAGTTTGTATTTCTACTATGTTTCTTTATTCAATTAATAAAACAAATTGTTTTTGCTGGTTGCGTTATCTGCGTGCTAAACTTACTATAAGTTCGAAATTGTAGCCATCATTTCTTTTTACTAGAATAGGTTATAATATTGAGAGTAAATCAAAGATTCCAACACACCAAATTAAACGATAGTAAATCGTCAAAACGTATAATATGTGCAATTAAAAGTTAAAAATCTTAAAGTTGAGTCAGTGAATCCGTTACATAATAGACAGTAAATAAGTAGATCTAAGACTACAACGAAGGGCCTACCTGAAAAGGCGATTAGTAGCGTCTGAATTGCTCGGGTTCATTTTTTTAATAAGGTTTTTGTTTGGAAAATAAGCAGACGACAATTCCGTGTTGTATGTTGTGATGTCACATGGCATCGGACACGTGCATTCCTTCGTGAAGAAAAGCGATGTAAAGTTTGCTGTAAAATATACAACAGAAATACTGAAAAATAAAGTGAAGTACTAAAATATTTGCATTTTCTGAAATAACATTAAACTTGCAATAATGAATCATATAAAATGTGAAATATGCTTCAACTACAAAAATGGAACTACACTGAGGGCCATGTGACGCCAGTGTTTTACTTCCAGCGACAAGTGGGGAAAAGTGATCCGACGTGTCACCTAAAATCTTTCGGATTTTAACAGCGCCACTTCGTTAAATTCCTACTAATCCTAACAAGACACGCAACGACATTGCATCCAAAAATACCGAAATGTAAAGTACTGGTCTCACCATCCACTCACACATATTATAAGAGAAGTCTCGCGAGACGTCTGGATGATCGAGTTAAAAAAGTTAACAAAGTAAGGGTAAATTGATTTGCATTTTTGTTTTGTTTGTTTGTATGGTGTTTTACGTCATTTTCAACACATGTCAGGTTATATATGACGGTCGATTTTTGTGGTGGAGGCAGACCACCCACTTTACCTGGGTAGAATCAGTACTGTAAACCTCCCGCCATCCACTTACAAGTCGAGCTCCCAGTGGGATTCGAACCGCAGCGGTGAGAGGCGAGAACGTTTACAGACAGTGGTTAACCATTTTCTATTGAGACATACTGGATGCGTGCGCGGTGCAGTGCATAGAGTGCGTGCGCATCCTTGAAAAATGTAGTTTATTATTTATTAAATTTGTTTTCATCAGAAAGAATCTAGTGAATGTAAATATTCGAAAAAAGATCGCCAACATGACGAAGACCAAATGTTGCTTGACGCTGTATCGTTGGATAAAACAAGTTACTGTTGAAAGAACTGAAAACATAGCTAACTTAAAGGCACTAAACCGCCAAATAACGGCAAATTTACGCTACAAAATCGTTTATTAAAGCCTTATCCAGTTGTTCAGGTCATAAACGAATTTAATTGTACCGATTAAAAGCATAGGTTTATAAATTATGAGTTGCTAACTTAATTCGACGCGTCAGTTTTGAGGTTTTGTCTGGCTAGTTAAAGCCGTTTATATTGTGTCTACAGAGTTCGGATTTTTAGAATATATAAGTTATGTATATAACTCATCGTCAGTAGGTTTAAAACGGTATACATTTTTTTTTGTAAAATTTGCTTGTTGATGACGGGATAGGAACCTGAAGCTCGTAATTTATTACGCAAAACAAAGAAACAGTGTAATGATCAAACATGAGTCAAACGCGTTGATATGCATGCATCAATATGTTTTTGGAATGGAAGCCCATTCTCTTCTTGATACCATTATTGGAATAATTAATGTAACTAATAATGAAACTAATATAATGTAATTAATATAAACCATACATTACGTATATTTACCTTTGGCTGACCCGTAACACTCCAAAGTAGCAATTGGGTCACACTTCTTTTGGTCTCCTGAAAAAAAGAACCGTAACACACATAGTGTGCATGCATCCAAATATACATGTATACACGCCTATATACATATATACTGAGAAAAATAAATTTAGCACATACAATGCGTGTCAATTCCACAGTCGAGATACAAAGCCGTGTATGTTCGGGTTCAGTGGTAAAATGACATATATATGACCAACTACAAGGCTACAAATTCATTTGTAAACAAAGTCGGTGATAAAATGTTGGGAACATGCTGTCATAGGTTATCGAAAATCGTTCTTATTTCAATGAAAAGGGGGGTAATTTTAAAATTACGAAAATTTGGAATGTTTTTGTTTAAGAATAACATTCTTTTTTGATCACATTTTAGCGTTTTTTATACAATGACAGAATGGGCAATTCTTGTCCAGGCCAAATAATAAATGTGTTCAAAGCAATACGTTTGTATAAAGAAATAATTTGTTTGTAATATAAGGTAGGTAATTCTTATACTAAGGCTTAAAAAATAATAAAACAACACAATTTTTGGAAAGTCTCATCCTTACCTAGCATTGCTAATAGCTACAAATATATAAATGTTCATAGTTTAATCTATGTCCCTAAAAAGTCGTGCTAAACTTTTTTTGTTCAGTATATATGGAGTGCGTGGTCCGGTGGTAGAGCGTCGGACTCCAGATCGAGAGGTTGTGGGTTCGATCCTCGCCGTGGCCATGTTATTTATCCTTAAGGAAGATAATTAATACACATTGCTTAGAACTGGTTCTACCAAGGAAGCCATCGAGAGTGATTAATATAAGCTGCAGAATTTATTTCGCAATCGATGGAAAAGAAATATGCTTAAAGCTCTAGACGCTATACAAAAACTGATACTAACTCATGAATATGTCACGGGTGAAGTAGTTTCAATTCGACGAACGGCCAAAAAGTCGCTATAAGAACGGGATTTGAACCAGGGTTTATTTGTAACATGACAGTTTTACCCCTACACCACGGAATCTTGTTGATATGTAGTAGCATTTCTAACACTAAATAGCCATTACGTAATAACTATAATACACACACCCGCACAAACATATACGCTACATTAAAAATGCGAGACTAAAGTTTTGAGACTTAATAAATAGTATTACTACCACCTCGCATGGTTATTTTACATATGCGAAATGATGGAGTATAAACAATTATACTGATACATCTTGAGGGTCATTCAAATATGTTAAGTTGTTTTGAATCATAATATATGTTAATACATATACAACATTCTCAAGAATTCGCCATAGCACGTTTGACTGTAAATCGAAAGGTCGTGTGTTAACTGGGAAGGGTTTAAACTAATGTTGGTAGAACTTGTTACCCGACCCATTTGTCGTTATAATATTTCTATTGTATATATGTGGATATTATTCTGTCTGTAAAATATTGGCAATAAAATATGTTTAAATCAAAGGTCGTGTGTTCGAGTCACGAAAGAGGCCAACATGTTTTCTTGTAAATCATAATGCTACCTGTGTAGAGAAACGATGTGCACTGTTCGATGTCTATAAATGATGTCCTGCGTTAAACTTGATCGCTTAAATACCCGAAATACAGGTTCTGTAGCTTTAACCTTAGTAAACTATTAGTTATTGGTTTGTTACAGACCCCCTACAGAAATATGTGGGGTCAGTTAGATTTATAGGGGGCGAGGCAATAGCCGAGTCCCCCTATATATCTGAATGAAACCATATATTTCTGTAGGGGGTCAGTAACAAACCCAATAGCCGAGTCACCTATATATCTGACTGACCCCACATATTTCTGTAGAGTGTCAGTAACAAACCCAATAACTCAGGCAAACACCGATATTTAACCCATTTTCATAGAATATCAACGTCAATGAGACGTTCGCGTAATCTTACGTAATGACGTTGACCGGTACAGTTTAAAACATTATTAATTTACTTATTGTGTTTGTTACTAACGCCACAAAGAACTATTTGCAAACGATATAAACTGTGAATCGGAATTGTAGTCCATATTGTTTTAGTGACCCTCTATGAAATCTATTGACCCACTACAGAATAATAGAGGGTCACCATGTGACCGCTCTAATCCAATGAAATTCCTAGGATTTTGTGCGCGGTGCAATAAAAAATATATAATCTGCCTGCATCCAATCAACTAAGTTGAACAAGATATAAATAAATGGTATATGTATGTAGTAAAACAAATAATAAACATATAGTATGTTTGTATCTACAAGGTATTGTGGACATATATCTACAAGACAGCGTGGACCTATATCTCCAATATCTACAAGACAGCGTGGACCTATATATAAATAGAGAGTAGTTATGCATCCACTCAACTTAGTGGAACAATATATGAATAGATAGCATGCACGTTTATATCTACAAGACTATATTATATATAAATAGATAGTATTTATGCATCCACTCAACTTAGTGGGAACAATATATAAATAGATGCATGCATGTTTATATCTACAAGACATGGTAATAAATAATAAATAAGCTAGTATGTATGGATATGTAAGTAGATTTGTTCGGCTCTGTTCTTATTGTATAATGCTATATGCGGTTTGCGCTGTGATTGCATGTGCGAGGCGAATTGATAACAACATATAGTAAGTTGCATTCAAATATTATTGAAAACTGTACGTTTGTAAAGTTACCTCTGTCAAAAGGTCCAATGCAACCACATTTGTTGAATATATAGTCGTTTCTACATTCTTGTACGCAGGCAAAGACAGAGTAATTGCTGAAATATTTGAGAGGATTGTCGAAGGTTGCAGAGTTGATATCCACACATTCTTGATTTCCAAAGGCCTTCACTGGGTGGGGTAGGTAGGAGTACTATAAACAAACATACACATTTAAACAAACCAACAACAAATGGATATCTCGTTAGTCGCTGGCCGCGTTGGTGTGTCGTGTGTTTGTCGTTAGTCGGCGGCCATGGTTATATGTATTTATTTCTCTCTAGTCGGTGGCCTTGAAGGTGCGTCATGTATTTGTCGTTAGTCGGTGGCCATGGTGGTGTGTCGTGTATTTGTCGCTAGTCGGTGGCCGTTGTTATGTGTTATTTCTAGTTGGTGACCATGGTGGTGTGTCGTGTATTTGTCGCTATAAGTCGGTGGCCGTGGTTATGTGTTATTTTTAGTCGTGGTGGTGTGTCGTGTATTGTCGCTAGTCGGTGGCCGCGGTTATGTGATATTTCTAGTCGGTGGCCATGATGGTGTGTCGTGTATCGTCGCTAGTCGGTGGCCGTGGTTATGTGTTATTTCTAGTCGGTGGTCATGGTGGTGTGTCGTGTATTTGTCGTCAGTCGGTGGCCATGGTGGTGGGTCGTGTATTTGTCGCTAGTCGGTTGCCGTGGCTATGTGTTATTTCTAATCGGTGGCCGTAATTGTGTGTCATTTAGTTCTCTCTAGTTGGTGACCGTGGAGGTGTGTCATGTAATTGTCGCTAGTCGGTGGCCATGGTTATGTGTCAACATTTGTCGCTAGTATGTGGCCCTTATGTGGGTGTCATGTATTTGTCGTTTGTCTGTGGCCGTGGTGGTGTGTCGTGTAATTGTCGTTAGTCGGTGGCCGTGGAGATATGCCGGTCGGTGGCCGTGGTGGTGTGTCGTGTATTTGTCATTTATCTGTGGCCATTGTGGTGTGTCGTATATTTAGTCAGTGTCCGTGGAAGTGTGTCGTGTAATTGTCGTTAGTCGGTGGCCGTGGAGGTATGCCTGTCAGTGTCCGTGGTGGTTTGTCGTGTATTTGTCGTTAGTCGGTGGCCGTGGAGTTATGCCGGTCGGTGGCCGTGGTGGCGTGTCGGTTATTTATACCTAGTCGGTGGCCGCGCTAGTGTGGTGATTATTTATCGCTAGTATTCTAACATACGCGGAAGTTTATTGGTGAGTTCATGAACATTATTAGTTATTTGGATTCTTAACAAGGGACATGCTGATTTATTAATTTTGAAATCCGTCGTTTTACAAAATGTTGGTGTTTTATTATCTTTAAAATTGCAAACAACACTGCATACTTCTATGGCGAGACATGACCCCAACATGGAAAACGCAGAGAATCGGTAAGAAGGAAATAGTCGGCGGTTTCCACAACGAATCTGATAGCTCCGCCATTTTGTTTTTGTGTATTAAGTTAATGATTGTATACATGATCAACTGGGGAAAAAACAAGAATGTATACGTTACATACAGCTAATGGTTTAGAGTAAATATATACATAGTTATAATTGTATGCAACTAATGTTTTAGAGTAAATATATACATAGTTATAATTGTATGCAACTAATGGTTTAGAGTAAATATATACATAGTTATAATTGTATGCAACTAATGGTTTAGAGTAAATATATACATAGTTATAATTGTATGCAACTAATGGTTTAGAGTAAATATATACATAGTTATAATTGTATGCAACTAATGGTTTAGAGTAAATATATACATAGTTACAATTGTATGTAACTAATGGTTTAGAGTAAATATATACATAGTTACAATAGTATGTAACTAATGGTTTAGAGAAAATATATACATAGTTATAATTGTATGTAACTAATGGTTTAGAGTAAATATATACATAGTTATAACTGTATGCAACTAATGGTTTAGAGTTAATATATACATAGTTATAATTGTATGTAACTAATGGTTTAGAGTAAATATATACATAGTTATAATTGTATGTAACTAATGGTTTAGAGTAAATATATACATAGTTATAACTGTATGCAACTAATGGTTTAGAGTTAATATATACATAGTTATAATTGTATGTAACTAATGGTTTAGAGTAAATATATACATAGTTATAATTGTATGTAACATACCTCGTGCTTATTGATACCGATATAGTAGCTGAACCCTGGTCCCACTGATGTTGCCAGTTGTGTATTTGGTTCGGTCCCGTATTCATGTAACACGACCTTCGTAAGAAAAGAAAAATAGGTTGTTGTTTTCTTTTTTAAAAAAAAAAACACAAAACATTGACAATATCAACAGTTATCAAATATTAAACAACATGTGTTAGAAAACCTCTGCCTAAAACAGATGACAATCTCAATACTTCACTTGTTAAGAAATATATTAACAAAACGTATTCTGTTTTGAACTCTACCATTTAAAACTTATATAATTAATCCAAACCATGCCCATGGAGGAGAATGTTGCAAATATAATGTCAACGTTGGCTGGAAAAATGATTTCGTTTAAACATATTTCTTTTACATCGATTGCGAAAAACGTTCTTGCAACTTACATTAATCACTATGGATGGCTTCCTGGGTAGGACCAGTACTAAGCAATATGGATTAATTATCTAGCGCAATGATCAATAGAAAGACCAGTGCGAGGATCGAATCCACGATCTTTTCGATCGAGATGTAAAGAGCGTTTCCCCCATATGTATTCTTTTCCATCTCGTTCCTTATAGTAAAGCGTCACCGACCCATAGGTCACCTGTTGTACTCTATTCTTGAAACTTTAGTTATTGGACGGTATGAATTTTCTGATATATGTATGAAGTTCTTCAATATTTATATATTGCTTAGAATGATTTTGCAAGATTGTGATTTTGTCGTTTTCTATTATCTCAATCCGCTTTTCAGTTTAGTCAGCCAGTGCTGGATATTTAACAAAAAACAGTATACAGTATACCAGTATAGTACGTCATGGTCTGAACAAGTCATCACTCTAGTAACTAATTAACTAATGTTTCATTTAAAGGGACACACGGCAATATTGAAGAGTGTACCAAGCATTGACATTAGCGTCTCCATTTAATTATCCATTTTGACTTTAAACCTGTTTGCATATAATTAGATAACATTTTGAGTTTTATTTTATTCGTCTTATTTTACCATAGGTTTAAATATATTATTGGTGCACAATTGTCAACAATTAATAATATGCAAAAACAATGTGCTTGGTGCTATACTTATAAATAATATTAATGATTGAACAGATGCAAGTTAGGTAGAAAAACTAACGGGACGCTGTGAGTTTGTAAAAAATCAAGATTGCCGTGTGTCCCTTTAATATGTAACACAGTATAGTTTACGTTTATCGTCATTTCAGCACTATGGCAAGTAATATTAATGAACCAAGAATTACCTTGAATCCAGCGCTACCAGCGTCTCCAATAAAATAGTTCTCTTGACCGGCCGATATTACAATCTCGAGTCCATTGTCAGGTCCTGTTTGTGAAGTTACGTACGCATTACTGTCAGATCCAGAGTTGAACGTATAACAGTACCCCGAGTCTGTTACTCGAACCTGTAGATGTGCACTGCAGTTTATAGGTACGCCTTCCCATGTGCAATACAGGTCAAAGCTATCAAGGGTCATGATCCCTTGTTCGAAAAGATATTTGATGCTGACATTGCGCAGATATTCCTCTCCGAACTCGCTAATCAGTTGTGATGTGTTGGTTTGAGGATATGCCATGTACAGTTGCTGGAGAAGTGCGCGTTCTTTGGTATCGTTGACTGAGTTATTACGTATTAAGTTGTAACTGCAAATTGTAACCGCAGGAAACTCAAGCGTCTTTTCGAACATGAGTGATTCCTTGAAAAGCGTTTTATACTCTAAATATCGGCCGACCTGCACAACAAATGCGCTCGTTATTCCGTACAAAGAGCCAACAATGAGAAGAAGCCAAAATACTCTGTAAAAAACAATGGTATAGGTAAACTATAGGGGCTTACTTTAAATATGAACTTAAGAAGGATTCTCCATAAATTGACATTTTTATTTTCTTAAACCGTAAAAGTTTTATTATTGGTTATTTTTTCTTGATGCATCTGATCAGACTGAAAAAGTTGCATCTATAGATGCAAAGTTCAGCATTAGAGTTGTAAAGTACGGATCTATATAAACCATAACCTGAAGAAAACTTGCATTGGAACAGCGAAGGGATGGGGATGATTATTACCTCCTGATAATTCCATTATTGCTATCAAATACAAATTTCACTCCATGAGCAGTTGTAATTTCTGACCACTCCTTCCACACTTGCCAGATCGAGGTAAATATGGATGTCCCGTGACACGCTGGCTTGGCTTGAACAGCTTCCCCATTGTCGGCGTTGTCATCCATCATACTTGTGCCTGAAAAACAACCTGACAATAGTGCATGCTAGAACATGGCCATAACACCAACAGTCACAGCTTCCCCATTGTCGGCGTTGTCATCCACCATACTTGTGCCTGAAAAACAACCTGACAATAGTGCATGCTGGAACATGGCAATAACACAACAGTCACAGCTTCCCCATTGTCAGCGTTGTCATCCACCATACTTGTGCCTGAAAAACAACCTGACATAGTGCATGCTGGAACATGGCAATAACACAACAGTCACAGCTTCCCCATTGTCGGCGTTGTCATCCATCATACTTGTGCCTGAAAAACAACCTGACATAGTACATGCTGGAACATGGCAATAACACCAACAGTCACAGCTTCCCCATTGTCGGCGTTGTCATCCACCATACTTGTGCCTGAAAAACAACCTGACATAGTGCATGCTGGAACTTGGCAATAACACCAACAGTCACACCTTCCCCATTGTCAGCGTTGTCATCCATCATACTTGTGCCTGAAAAACAACCTGACAATAGTGCATGCTAGAACATGGCAATAACACCAACAGTCACAGCTTCCCCATTGTCAGCGTTGTCATCCATCATACTTGTGCCTGAAAAACAACCTGACATAGTGCATGCTGGAACTTGGCCATAACACAACAACCTGAGAATAGCGCATGCTAGAACATGGCCATAACACAACAACCTGACAATAGTGCATGCTGGAACATGGCCATAACACAACAACCTGACAATAGCGCATGCTGGAACATGGAAATAACACAACAACCTGACAACAGCGCATACTAGAACATGGCAATAACACAACAACCGGAAGATAGTGCTTGCTGGAACATGGCCATAACACAACAACCTGACAATAGCGCATGCTGGAACATGGCCATAACACAACAACCTGACAATAGTGCATGCTACAACATGGCCATAACACAACAACCTGACAATAGCGCATGCTGGAACATGGCCATAACATAACAACCTGACAATAGTGCATGCTACAACATGGCCATAACACAACAACCTGACAATAGCGCATGCTGGAACATGGCCATAACACAACAACCTGACAATAGTGCATGCTACAACATGGCCATAACACAACAACCTGACAATAGTGCATGCTGGAACATGGCCATAACACAACAACCTGACAATAGCGCATGCTGGAACATGGCCATAACAAAACAACCTGACAATAGTTCATGCTGGAACATGGCAATAACACAACAATCTGACAATAGTGCATGCTACAACATGGCAATAACACAACAGCTAACCTGACAATAGTGCATGCTACAACATGGCAATAACACAACAGCTAACCTGACAATAGTGCATGCTAGAACATGGCAATAACACCAACAGTCATTCTCTGCATCGCAGTTTCTCTGACATAAAACAAGTTCTAGTATGTTATAGTCATCTCTAAATTTTAATCAATATTCAGAATTTAAATTGTGAGGGGGGATTGCTTGATAATGTTGTTTTTTGGAAAACCTAATGAATTAACTAGTTAGGAATTGATTCGGATTTTTTGCCTGTCGTTTATGCGATTTAAAGCGCCAGTATTAAATAGAAAAATCTATAAAGCGGGGGTATTTACACTATATTTTCGTCGTAAAAACAATAACGTGCCTTGAGAAAAGGATAATTAAAAAACGTGCAAGATAGACAACTACCATCAGTGTATTTTCAGACATAGTCATTGTCTATTGAGACACATTGGATGCGTGCGAAATAGCTCCGCCTCCTTGAAAAAAATAATTCGAATATGTTTTTTCCCAACTGAAAACATCAAGTGAATGTAAACAGGTAAATACATTATTAGAAGCTAAGGGCCTGAGCAGTAACGAATGAAAACGGATTGTAGGCATCGCAAGGCATGTATATTAATGGTCTTCCTCATGGTCCCTGTATTGGTTCAGATGCTACTTGAGTGCTGCCAGAAAAAAAGAGATTGTGGCTCCAGTGAAAATTAGGCTGTTTACGACAGATTGTGCAGCAACTTTGCAGTTCTGCAGGTGAGAATGTTCTAGGCCCATACTTCATATTTCCTTCTGGAAATCATAAGTTCGGCATTTCGGTCTAATTCAATTGAACATACGTCTGCTTCAAATGAAAAGAGGTCTTACTCTATTGAAGAGAGGTTATTTTCAATTGAACCTTTTTTATTGATTTCTTTTTACACTGATCTTGCTCGGAACGAGCGTTCTTTAAAGGGATACACACGGCAATCTTGCGGCGTCTGGTTAGTTTTTCGACATACATTGCATGTTTAGTTTTGAGTGAATATATGGTTTTTTTTCATCGAGAAGTCAGAAAACTTGAATTTTCACGAGTGCTTAAGAAGATATGATTTACCATATGCATCGTAGAATAAGAAGATCATATGAAAACTCCATATTTCAGTTCCGTATGTTTAATTATATGCAAATCGGTTTAAACAAAATTTTTTTACTAGATTCATCAATAGAATTGTAAATCTTACTGCTTAATACAGTCAAGATTACCTTAGTGTAATATGACTCAGTTGGGGTAAATATTATACAATTATGGACTTTTCAGCTGTTATACATGATGTGATATGCACCAAAAAAATCATTATTGACCGAGGCGATAGCCGAGGTCAATAATGATTTTTTGGTACATATCAACATCATGTATAACAGCTGAAAAGTCCATAACTGTTTTATTATATAACCCTCAATTTACAATTATATAAAACAGGTCAATATCAAAAAAACAATTATATAAAACAGGTCAATATCAAAAAAACAGGTCAATATCAAAAAAACAGGTCAATATCGCTAGATATTTTTTCTAAAAAATTACTTTTTAGCCAATGAAAACGCGTCTATTTATAGGTTATATAATAAATAGGTTTATATACGCGTTACTACTGTCTCCCCGCAGAGCTAGCTTTTATGGCGATATCGGTAGAGCGTCCGTTTCACAGGCAAGGGGTCCCGTGTTCAAACCCGCTGAGTGCCTAAATATTTATGTGTGTTTTTTCCGGTCCGATTACATTGGTGGAGAATCCGGGTAGGCATTGTATGAGGTTATTCCCAGATGCCTAGATCATTGTATATGTGTTGTGTAATATTTGAAGGTTTCAAATGTGATATTTGAAGGTTTCAAATATCAAAAATAAAAAGGTTTGAGGTATGTAATAGGACGCTGTTGTGGTGGTATGTCAATAGATAGGTTTATAAGCGCGTTACTACTATCTCGCCGCAGAGCTAGCTTTTATGGCGGTATCGGTAGAGCGTCCGCTTCACATGCAAGGGTCCCGAGTTCAAACCCGCTGAGTGCCTAAATATTTATGTGTATTTTGTCCAGTCCAATCACAGTATACCCCTTTAATTGAACGGAACGAGGTCAATGAGACTGTTTCCTTGTGGAATGCGGTAATGAGTTTATAAATACAAGATATAATAGTATTAATCCACACTGTGACAACTAATCGCTATGTAAAGACAAGCCAAATGTGTCAAGTTTTCATTTCGAAAAATAATGTCAACTGTTCGCATCGTATTCTTTCGGAAGGAAAAAAAACTGATCCAGAGCTCGAATCAGGAACCTTTCATGACTCTTCGAAGTGCTATACACTGCGCCAGTTTTTTAATTAAAATATTTCTGGCCATATTCTAATAGTACTTACTGGAATGATAACTTAAAACATTCTCAATTGAAACTCTTTTCAAACAGTTGAGCTTTGGTCTAATTCAATTAAAGAGAGGTCAAATTCGATTAAAAAATAATTCAACTGAATTAGACCACTCTTCAATTGACTTCAACCTCTGTTCAATCGAGTTAGACCGATGTTCAATTGCAACTGAAGTGTACCGTGGTCTTATTCACCTGAAGAGATGCTCATTATAATTGCAGAGAGGTCGAATTCAGTTGAATGGAGGTCTTATTCTAAGCCCTAAGAAATAATAAAAAAAATAATCGGAGCTCCCTACATATTTAGTTCGAATTTTGAACCGATCTGAAATTCCCAAGGTCGATTTTAGAAAACAGACGAAGAACATGGTTTAAAATGACACAGTAATGAAGGAAATGGGCAAGTATTTAAAAACAAACAAAAAACAACAACAAACATTTTTATTTAGTGAACAAGCTGCAACAGGTTAATTTGTTAAGTCAAAATCCGCGTTCATATAACTATACAGTACGTATACAGCGTTCCGACATTTAAAATAGGGTCAGTCACAAAACGATTAAAAATAGATTGATATATATCGTTGACGTTGCTTCAACTCAACTGAATTTTACCTCAACTGAATTTTACCTCAACTACTGAATTTTACCTCAACTGAATTTTACCTCAACTGAATTTTACCATATTATGTTTTGCGAATGTCCACATAGGCGACATCACCACGCTTTGAAATAAGTATAAAAGTCTAATGCAGGTTTCACAGACACAGTAAACCCAAAAACACGCAAAAGGACTAACATTAATGGCAATGTTAACAAGGAATAAAGGCGTATGACGTCACAAACAAAAAAAGGGTTGACATAAGGGCTACCGCCTTGGAACGGTCAGTGGCAAAAAAGGCCGCTGGGGGTTTAATCCAGGTTCTAGGGTGCACCAAACCTCACACTTACCCTACTTCATCCCAATAAAACGGGACAGTGTAAATAAAGAAATTCCCGCCATGAACTATTCTCTAACCAATAAGGCAGCATTAATAGGCAATATAAGTAAAACAAAAAGATGCTCGTGTATATATAAATACAAAAAAAAAATAGCCTAGAAAGCCACAAAGAAGGTACTCAGTGACTTGGCAGAAGCCAGAGCAACAAGAGAATAAACCATTGAGGGCACGACAAGACAAGATTGCAGACAAACATCAAACGTTACCGTCCTTTTGGGCTTTAGGTAAACGTCATCAAAGGGTTCCCAGCCTGTCCGGTCATCGCACAATTAAAGAGGAAAGCATAGTGACGAACTGTAAATGGGTCCACCACCAAGTATGCAGTGCGTTGCAAAATGATAGTGTCATAACCTCTTTTGATAAACCTTTTACAAGTTTAACAAAGATAGTATGAAAGTGATCATGACCAAGGATCTTACGAAGTTTGTAAATCACATCACCATAGAAATCAGGTTGTGATAGTCCTTGTCGCAGAAGAGTTCTTAAATTACTTTTATCTTAATGGGGATAGTTAACAATATCAAAATAAAAAACATCTCTCTTGTCATATATTTGCTAATTATTTCAACATTTTCAAATAAGAGATGTAAATCGAAAAAAGAAGCGTTAGTATCAGAAATATTAGCTTTTTTAAGTTGAAGTTATTAACCATAGTAGAAAAGAAAGGGTTGTCAATGTTCAATACGTCATCCAGCTACCGAGAGGTGTCATTTAAGGCTTCAATAAATTCTGCCTGGGTATCTGGTGAAAGACTCAACATGAGATTTCTTTCATAGCAATACAAAAAACAAATCTGCGACAAGGGGTGCATAGTGTAATTGTCCAAACTGCCGTTAGTAAAAAACGCTTTAATATAATAACAGTCCAAAAATGTAGCTTTTTCTCGAGCGAAAGGTTTTGAATAAGAGCAATAAGCTTGTCTTTGATAAGGTAATGTCGTAAGGTTGTATATAGTGTAGAGAAGTCATAAGTGTTTATAGATGAAACTTGACGTTTATTGCAAATTTTATCAAGAAAATCTCTTGAATGTTTTATAGATCAAAATAAGTTTTAGCACAATATTGTTTAACGTGATCTTTAACGGCAGTAAGACAAGATGTTAAACGTTTGGAGATGTTTGTGGTGGTGCAGGCACTAGAATTCGAAATAAAGCGGGCCGTATACGGATTTTTTTTATGTAATTTAGGAATCCAGTACACGTTTGGCAGTTTGTTCTGCTTTTCGTCTACCCATCCTTGAAAGTAGTGCACCGAGTGATATGTGTGGAAACATCATCATCCTCAGTATATTGAACTGGAGAATACGAATTAGTGCTACTGAATTCCAGAGATAAAACATTGATGTAATGTAGGCGTCAAACAATAATTACATTATTAGCTGCTTTATCAGCGGAACTAAAACAAATTTATTGTGAAATGACAGAAATTTTAAACTGTATGAAGAGTTAGGACTAAATGTTAAAAAAGTACATAGGATACTCCAGTTGACGAGTCGCAATGGTAAAAAGTGTACATAGACTTCAATACTACTAAAAGAACAGCTGGTAAAAATGCTTTCGAAAAATATTTCTTCAAGTTTATGAATAATTCAGTTTTTGGCAAACACATGGAAAACTTGAGAAAAATAATTAATGTTAAACTAACACACGACGAGGAAGTATTTTTGAAATACGCAGCAAGACCGTCATTTATTTCTTGTAAAATGTTCAGTAAAAACTTATTTTTCTTCAATAGGATAAAAAAAATACTGGTCTTAAATCGTCCTTCTTATGTTGGCATGTGCATTCTGGACTTGTCAAAATATTTAATGTATGATTTCCACTACAATTATATACTAAAACAAATACAATGAAAACGCTAAGCAATTGTTTACTGACACTAATTCGCTGTGCTATGAGATCAGGACAGAAGATGTGTATGCTGATCTTTACAAAGACAGGGAATTTTTTGACAACAGTGATTATGATCCAAAAAGTAAATTTTATTTTGATAATAACAAACAGGTTATTGGTAAAATGAAAGACGAAGCTTGTGGTGCAATAATCGTAGATTTTTTAGGATTAAGAAGCGAATCATACTCTTACATTTTGGCTAATAATACTGAACAAAAAAATGCAAAGGTGTCAAAAAATGTGTTGTTAAAAACAAATTGACACATGATAACTACAAAAAACATTTTAATTCACAGCAACGGAAGCTCACCATAAATGAAAGTTATCAGATCTGTTCCTTCTGACTTTGTTTTGATCACTTTAAAGATATTTTGAAGGGATCGGATAAGTCCTTCGACGCTCAGTATTTATTTGACTTTGTTTAGTAATCATGTTGGAACGTTAGCCTTCGGGCTTGGAACATGAGTAGCAGTTTTTGAGGTTTATTATCCACTTCCGTCTTAAGGTTTGCTGTATCAGAAAGGTTTCCGACAGTCATTTCGCAATGGTTTGGAATAATCTTGGTTTGCTAATTGTATTTACTGATTGGAATAAAGTAGTCTCGTTACAATTACCACTTGGCTGGAATCGTTCTCCTGTTTAGATAATTGGAGAACAGCCAGATTTAAAAAAAAAGTTAGAATAAAGTAACAAATCATATTATTAATTACCATATGAGTATTATAGAAATTGGGGTGTCTGGGGAAGTTTTTCCTGTTTTGCATACCGCAACATGCAAATGCCGTAAAACACCAATTTGCATATTTGAACAAATACAAACTACTTCATACTTCACAATCTGGGTTTCAACAGAAATATTCATGTCAAACAGCGCTTACAGAACTTATTGATCAATGGCTAAAGGAAATTGACGATGGAAACATAATAGGGGCAATATATTTTGATCTAAAAAAAGCGTTCGTCATTATTGACCACACAATTATGCTCCACAAACTTGCGTTATATAACATAGGTCAATCGCCTAAGAACTGGTTTACCTCATATCTCCTTAACAGATCACAATGCATGGTATCTGGCAGAGAAATATTTTCCAAAGACGCTGTCTATAGCGGAGTCCCACAAGGAACTGTTCACGGACCTGTACTTTTCGTATTATTTATAAACGATCTACCCTTTCATACAGTTGAAACTAGCACATACCTTTTTGCTGACGATTCAACATAACACACATATCACAAAGACACGTCAGTTGTAGAATCACGTTTACAAACTGATGCTCTTGGTTTTGTCTCTTGGTGCAATGACAATAAAATGCTTTTAAACGTAAATAAAACTTTCACAATGCATGTAGGTACTAAACATATGACAAATAAAGCAGATAAATATTATTATAAATGATACAGTAGTATAATCTGTTGAGTCACACACATTTCTGGGTGTAAACATAGACAACATTTTAACATGGGATAAGCAAATTGACAATGTATGTCTACATGTTTCAAGAAAGATTACTTTGATGAAACTATTGTCTAAATATGTCAACCAAAATACTTTGAAGACATACTACAACTGATATATACTACCGATGTTGGACTATGGTTGCATTATTTGGGAAAGATGTACCAACTCAAACAAAGACCGAATAGTTAAAATACAAAAACGTGCAGCAAGGCTTATTTTAAAAGCTGACTTTTTAACACCATCTGAGCAAATGTTTAAAGATTTAAATAGGTTATCATTCCCTAAACGTGCATATGCCTACTGGTTTACAAATCATTAAATGGTCAAACACCAAAATACATGAATCACCTATTAATAAATGCCTCAACACTTCGTGTGCGGACACTACGATCTAATATAAATGAGAACTTTCATATTCCCAGATCACATACATCTTAGTATGATATACTTAACGTACAAGTCAATAAAAGTATGTTCTGTTCTGTTCTGTTCTATGATAATTCTTTTTCTGCACGTGGTCATAAAGAATGGAACTCTCTGTCCGTCGAAATTAGACGATCATCATCTCTTCACCAATTCAAGCGCTTGCTAAAATATCAACTCATGAAATTGTAAAATTAAACTTTATTCTTGAAACTCGTATTGTCTCATTGAAACCTAACTTTCACATCCTGCAAGAGTGTTTGATGTGAGATATACTCAAAAGTGGAATTTTCACAACATTAGCAGTAGTGTTTACGATCTGCGGGAGCGTGTTCGGTGTGATATGTTCAATGCTATAGAGTGTGGTTGTCGCAACTTTAGCAGTAGTATTCCAGTATCTTTCATATTATGCGAGAGTGTGATGTGAGATGTACTTAATATTATAGAATGTGATTGTCATAATTTTAGTAGTAGTATTCCACTATTATTCACATTATGCAAGAGTGTGTGATATGAGATATGCTCAATGTTACAGAATGCGATTTCCAAAACGGAAGTAGTAGCAATCCACCATTTGTCACGTCCCGCGAGAGTGTGTGATGTGATAAATACTCAGTATATATAGTGTGATTGCCACAACAACAGTAGCAGTATTCCAATAGCTCTCGCATCATTCTGCCAGAGGGTGTGGTTTACCAAGTTAAATCTTGAGAGTGATAAACTGAACCACTTAAACTGAACACACTTCCAAAACGATCAGGTTCTGGTGAGGTTTTTATGTTGACAATTATTATTTACAGTGCAATAGCTAGAGTATATATTTGCAATAATTTCACGCATATCACCTCTATTCCTTTTATAAATGTGTATCTTATGAATTAATTATCTTAAAATTCTTAATATTCTTCTTAAAAGTGTATATTCTTAAACTCAATATACAGATTAATTTTAATATGTGCCATCCTTTTTAAAGCAGTTGTCTGTTTTAATGATTTATAAAACCGGTATTATTCATATTAATGATATTAATCTGTTGAATAAACCTCAATCAATTTATCTCAAACAAAAACATTTAGAAAAAATCATGAAGTTTCTAGACATATTTTATTATTTTTTGTACCATTGTTTTAATCACGTGTGTATATACTGTAAATATAATCTCACGGTTTTGTTTGAGGACCATATGTTAGACTGGCTAGTAGCCAAATATGTAATCCTCTTGAAATAAAGATAGTATTATTATTATTATTATTAATGTTATTTTATTATTATTATTATTATTATTATTATTATTATAAACCTACTGACGACGAGGTATTATATATAACTGACATATTTTGAGAATCTGACACAATATAAATGGCCAGGCCAAACCCAAAGCCTATAGCCTTGAATTACAGGTTACCAACTCATAATCATTTTAAACGTTTTATTCATTCACGGGTATTTAATAACCCGTTAAAAATCGTATACCTTTAATTGGTACATATACATTACTATATGACCTGAATACCCGGATATAGTTTTGATGAACGGTTGTGTAGTGTAGTTTTGCCGTTAGTCTGGCGGGTTTTTTTATTTAAAGAAAAGATGTCCAGTCTTACCTTTATCAATTACTCCTTTCTCCATAGTTATACATGCATACAAGTCACCGAGATCCACAGCAATGACGGCGAATAGTGCACACACATCTCATTTATTTCAGTGCTAATGGCTTACATTATCATATAGAGCTACGTGTTATTTGTATTAGGAATGGTTGAACAAATCCGGAACAAAAACAATGATTGTAAAAAAACTGTCGCATTGTTACGAGTATATTAATTAATAAAACTGACTATGATTCGTAAAACACTTCAATTGTTCAATCCAGAATAGTTATTCAAACTAATGGAATATAATGGAAGCTGTCCTACTGTTTAATAAATATTGAAATATCCTGTAATTAAGATGTCAAAGTGACAGTATTTATTGTTAGTAGTTCAAATATATAATTCAGCAGGGGATGGATCTTTTCCCATATCACCCTGGATTTGTATACAAATTTCTATCGTACATGTCGATACATTCAAGCTCAGGAAATGTTAAATAAACAGTATCAGTAATACTCCATTCATGATATTTTAGAACAATAAACTCCATTCAATTAAACAGATACTCGGGGAATGGTGTTTACTATAGTAGACCCATTCGTAGAGAAGAAGTTGTTCTAGCCCGGTGCAGGGAATTCATGTTATACTCAATCATATTTATTACAAGGTGAGCAATTACCAGAATGTATATATACCCTGTTTTGCATCGTTTACGGTCAAACATATATTTTTGGAATGTGTAGACTTTATTCCTATGCAGCAAAGGTACTACACAGTTAATGTTATGAAAGAGTTATTTGATCTGAAGATTTTAGTCTTGTTTTAGATTTCTTGAAAGAAATCAGACTATATAAATCGTTATAATAATCAGACTTTATAAATCATTATAATATGTTCTTATATATATTTTCTTGTTTACACACCCGTTGACGGGCATTTGTTACATAGTTTATATTACTACCATATCATCGCTTATTTGTAAATAGTTTTACCTTATACATTAATATTATTTTTTAATTACTACTTCATTTCTTCACCTTTCATCAGTTTTTTGCGCACAATATGACCTATTTATGTGTCGACGTGCCATAAAACACCATTCATTCATTCATTCATTCATTCGGGATATTTGATGTCGTATTTGTGATTTTAATCTAAGGTAAATGTATAAGTGTAGTAAGCTGTACCGTGACTGTTACATCTGTTTTCACTGTATATTTAGTGGCTATTTCATGATGTGTATGTATGAAACAACTAGTTATTTTATATCAATAAGGCGCACATCTGTACACCGTTTATATGTCGGAAATTTTAATGCAAACTTTAAAGAACATAACACTCCAAATAACGGCAAAATTACAATACAAAACCGTTTATCAAAACTCTAGCCAGGTGTTCAGGTCATATAATAATGTATATGTGCAGATTAAAAGTATAGGTGTGTTTTCAACGGTTTTTAAAATTACCGTGATTGAAAATTAAGAGTTGGTAACTCTTAATTCGAAGCTCCAGTTTTGAGGTTTGGCCCGGCTGGTGAAAGCGGTTTAAATTGTGTCTACAGAGTTTGGATTCTCAAAATAGGTAAATTATATATACCTCGTCGTCAGTAGGTTAAGAAACGGTATACATATGTTGTAAAATGTGACTGTTGTTGGTGGATTATCTCTTTCTGCGTAGTAACTATAATTTTTATTTTAAGATAAACGGACATGTCTTTAAAGTATGACTATTTAAATATAACTGAGAATACTAACTTTGATGGACAAAAACTAGTGCGATTCATTGGGTATCATTTCTAAGACCATTATTATGAAGAGCATTTTTTCCCATTTATCTTTACCACTGATGTTATTAAGGTATTGGCAAAACCTTAGGATATATGTACCTTTGTAGAGAACCTAGAACAGTGGAGATGTTATTAACTATATGCGTTTATTACATCTACATCTGCATCTATAGTATACGTTGATCTGTCAAAATTTGACAATCATTCAACGGAAAACGACTTTGCATCGCGGTTATTTATAATGTGAGCACAAGATAAAATAAGAGTTAAGAGAAGCAAGTGCAGGATGAACTAGAATAAATAATAAAGACAATAATAGACGTTAATATTATTATAAGGTAAATAAATACAAGAATACATGAGTATAGATAATAAAGAAAGAGGTACAGGTAAGATGCCCAAACCTACATAGAATCATCTGATATGAACCAATTCAGCTTTTGAGGCGGTACCAGGAACAAATGTGTCCCCGCTGACACAGCTTCACATCATCATTTGACTCATAGTAGGTTTAGTTGATATTCTGGTTTAAGGGCTGATAGCGGAATGCTCCCTCTTGAAATGTACCAAGGAGGGGGCCTCAGCTGCAGCAGCTGGTAGTGTGTTCCAGGCAGGCATAGTCCTCGGGAAGAAACTAAACTTGAATGTGTCCGTCTTTGCAGAAAAGTGTTGGAATTTCCTGGAATGTAGTGCTCTTGTACGTGTTATAGACGGAGTGAGGTACTCTGAGCAGCGGATGTCTATTAAGTCGTTGACCACTTTGTAGAGGAGTGTTAGTTGGAGCTTGGAACGTCTGTCTTCAAGTGTCTGCCACTGCAGGTGATCCAACATGGAAGTTACACTACTGGTATTTCTGTAGCGGTTGGTAACGTACCTCGACGCTCGTCTTTGTACCATTTCTAGTTTATGGAACTGGTCTGCATGGTGTGGTTTCCAAACTGTCGCACAATGCTCCACATGTGGTATCACCAGACTGATATATACATTTGTCTTGGTGTCCTCTTTCGGTGATCTTAGGTTCCTCCTCAGGAACCCTAGCATAGAATTGGCCTTTTTGCTGACTCTGTCGATGTGATTTTTGAAAGAAAGAGTTGATTGGAGGTCTACGCCTAGGTACTTGGTTGTGTCAGACCCTAGTAGAGTGTGCCCTTTTAATCTGTAGTTGTGGATTTAAGGGTTCTTGGACCTTGTGGCACGGAGAATACTACATTTCTGTGGGTGGAACTCCATGCCCCATTTCTGTTCCCAATCTGCTAGCGTCAGAAGGTCTTGTTGGAGAGCTCGGCAATCATCTTCTTTCCTTATCTGTCTGTATACAATGGCATCATCTGCAAACAGTCTTGTTTTAGAGGTTAACTTGTCTGGGAGGTCATTTATAATTCAATAAGTCATTTCTGATGTAGAGCCCTCTACTGTCACTTGCTGATGTCTGTTGGACAGGAAAAATTCAATCCACTTGTATGTGCTACCTCTGATGCCATAATGGTTGAGTTTCTTGAGGAGACGTTTGTGTGGGACTCGGTCGAATGCTTTAGAAAAGTCGAGAATGACCATATCAACCTGGATCCCAGTGTCTAACGAGGAAGCAAGCTCGTGAAAGAGTGTCTCGCAGCTTCTTCTTGCCCGGAAACCATGCTGGCAATCAGTCAGGATGTTATACATGTCCACATGTTTCAGCACATTACTGACGACTATGTGCTCCAACAGCTTGCAGCATAGGCAGGTGAGTGAAACTGGGCGATAGTTGCTGGCATCGTATCTCTCCCCTTTCTTGAAGACTGCTATAACGTTGGCTTGTCTCCAGTCTGTGGGCGTGACTCCGGTGCGTATGGCTATGTTGAAGATGATCGCCAAAAGTGGTGCGATTTCCTTGTGGCACTATTTAAGGACTCTGGCTGGGATCTGATCAGGGCCTGATGCTTTCGTGGGGTTAATTTTTAGCAATAGTGCTCCGACTCCCTCAGTGGTGACTATGATGTCATTCATGGATGGATAAGGGGTCCCGTCTGGGTCAGGAACTGAAGTAGTATCCTCTTGGGTGAAGACTGACTGATATTGGTTATTCAGTATGTCTGCCTTGTCCTTAGGGTTGTTGAAGAGGCGTCCCATGCTTTTGAGTGGAGAAATGCCGGTGTTGTCTTTTCTGATGGATTTGTTGTAGGCCCAGAATCTTTTCTGTTTACTTGGTCTTACATCGTCTGGGGTCCCAACTTCAATAATGTTGTTTATATATTTCCAAAAGGACTGTCTTTCTGCTCGTTGGATATTATTTTTTGATTCCTTGTATTTTCTAACATCACTTGCCTTTCCTGACTTTTTCATGCGTTTGAAGAGTTTGTTCCTTGTACGGATTTCTGCTTTGACTGTCCTGTCGATCCATGGCTTCTTATGTTTATTTCCTCTTAAGAGCCTTGATGGTATATACTTTTCTATGAGACTGAGTAGTTTCCCTTTGAATAATGTACATTACTCTTCAGCTGTTGATCGTTCACTCATTGTAGTGAAGGTGTTTTCCAGTTGTACAAGTTCGTCTTTGATGGCACCATAGTTGGCTTTTCGGTAGCAGAATACTTTCCTTGGTGCTGTTTTGATTTTTGATGGCCGCAGGCTTGACTCTATATAGATGGTCTCATGGTCAGATATGGAATAATTGCAACTGTGTTTACCAGTGATTGATTGTTTGTGAAAAACATGTCCAAGATGTTTTCTGTGTCCTCAGTTATCCTGGTTCGGCTTAAAACAAGTTTATCTAGGTAGTAGTCACTGCTGATGCTTAATAGATTATGGCTTTGTGAGGATCTTGTTGCATATGGCTTTACACTGTTGTTTGTCCAATCAATGTCTGGTAGGTTCAAGTAACCACCTAGCCAAATGTGTGCTGACTGTGGGATCCGTGAAAGACAGGGTTGAAGCTTTCCAAGACAATCGGGGTTGTTTTTGTCTGGAGGTCTATAGAATGAACCTATATAGAGTTGTTTTGCTCCTGTAATTGTTAATTTGGCCAAAACAAGTTTACTGTCACCTTCAACCTGAAGTTCCTCTGGTTCGGTACTCTCAAATGCATTTGATACAAGTACAAATACACCGCCTCCTCCTTGACCTGACCTATCTTTCCTGTATGCCTTGAAATCATCTGGGAATATTTCTGTCGATAGATGATGTTGTGTCAACCACGACTCTGTCCCGATGACAATGTTCGCTTTGGTTGTTTCAATCAGGTTTTCTAGCAGGGGTCTCTTGTCGACGATGGACTGACAGTTTATTAAATGGAGATGTTATTAACTATTACGATTATTCTTGTAAGAGGCAATACTTCTATACACATATAAAAAGCAACTTACAGTGTATGGATATTGGGAAATATTAGGGAAAAAAGTCTGCTGAACATTACCCCAGCTCCATGGATAAGACCTTAACATATCGGTGAATTGAGCGCTTTATTTGAGTTATTTTGTAATACATTTATATGTATGAAGTAGTCAAAACTAAGTAATGCTTAGTTTCATGATGATTTTTTCGCTTTATATACATTAATAAAAAAAACTTCGAGTTACGTTTCGAGTACTTATAATGACCTAAGCGCCACACAAACTTCTGTCTGATCATTTTCCCGCCTCATACCAAACACATAGTCAAAGTTTGGAGAATACTCATGCAAGCAGACCAAGACAAATCTCCACTCCACACTACCAACAGCTTGTCATTAATCTTATATAATTTATTTTACCTATAATCGGCAATCGGCCAAATATCACCGAGGCTACGGCTCCTTTAAAGTTGTGTGAGCCGAATCATTTTTGACATAATTCCTCTAAAAAAAAAGGTGTTAATGTACTAGCAAGGCTCCGACAATGTCATAGAAATAACAATAAATTATTTGTTTTGAGCGTGCAACGAACGGTTCTGTAATCGGTCTTGCACTGACATCAAATTACATCGACTTATCTTGAAGAGACTGAGACTATCAGATGCTGGTTGCTTGTCAGTTTGGATTGCCAGTCCTTTTTAGATTTTTCCCTTTTGAGATGCTCCATCCCACTTTCTCTGGATTTAAGTTTGCATTACTCCAAACGTGTGTCTCTTAGTAAGTAACGAATAGATTTCAATGGTTTAAAGGGAAAACATGGCAATCTTGTTTTTGGTTTTTAAAACTCACAACGTCCCGTTAGATTTTTTACATGACTAGCATTTGTTCAATCACTAATATTAATTATAAGAATAGTATAAAGCAAGTTGTTTTTGCATGTTATTACATGTTGATTATATGGCACCAATAGTATATTTAAGCCGATGGTACAATAGGACGAAAAATAAAAACTCAAATTTTTATTTAATTATACGCAAGCAGGTTTAAAGTCAAAATGATACTGGATACAAAAATCGAGACTCTAATTTCAATGCTTGATACACACTTCAAAATTGTCATGTGTCACTTTAACATTTCTAAGGATAAACTCGGATAGACGAGACCATCCGATTTACTTCCCCACCCATGAACGAGGATTAAGGAACGTGTCTTGACTAAGCTGTTTTTGTGCCGGTGCCGACAGAACCGATAAAAAAACCATTGCAGCTTAATCGAGTGATTCTAGTTGAAAATCCATTTTTTTCCACTTTGACTTTAGTTTTACCAATACCCGGGCCTGCATTTACCATTAGCAGAGCTAAGTTTGAATGTTGAACATAGCTGGGCGAATGTTGAAGGCATAGTTAAATTCGAATGTTGAACGTATATCATCTCTGTTCAACTGCTGAACGCAGCGGTGAGTTCAAATGTTAAACGCAGGGCTGTTTTCGAATGTTTAACGCTGGGCTAACTTCAAATGTTAAATTCAAGATTGTGTTTGAATGTTGAAAGCAGGGCTGTGCTCGTATGTCGAACATTGGACTTTGACCGAATGTTGAATGCCAATGCTGGATGTTATAATAGTCTACGGAACGCCCCTCGTCAACTGACCATCTGTCTCGAGCATTATTTTGATAATATAAACAGTTCTGAATGACACCCAACACGCGTTGTGCACAAACTGGCCTGGCTGCACAAGTACTTCCTGCTGGAAACATGTATACCCTCACAACCTTTAATTCGAAGTTGACAGTTTCTCGACTGCTGTCAAGACTGTGTTCATATGTTTATATGGGCATGGCCCAGTGGACTGCAATGGCCCAGTGGAATGCAATGCACGGTGGATTAAACTGGAGATTCTAGCTTCCCCCGACGCCACTTAGTTTCGTTAATGTGTTATTGGGCAATACACTTTCCTTAACCTCGGCCATCGGACCTGAGCGGAAAACGGGCGGTCTCGTATATTGGAGTCTATCCTCTGAGCACGTTTACAAAACCATAAGGATTATATTAGTTAGTAATAGTAGCCAGATTCCCGGACTCCGGTGTATCCGTTCCCTCTCGCTGGGTAGTAGAGCTCTAAATAACATATATTGTGCTGACGAGTCGTTAAACAACATTTCAAATATGTAATTTGTGTTTTCAGTTTTGCATATACATTGTACATTTGCATTAAACTAGGCCCCATAAAATAATCAATTGGGTGCACCCTAGAACCGGTTTAAACCCCCAGTGGCCTTTGTTGCCACTGACCGTTCCAATGCGGTAGCCCTATTGTCAACCCTTTTGTGTTTGTGATGTCGTTTGCATTTTTTATTACTTTTGCCTTCTCGTTTGTCTGTCTGCGTGTTTGTTTTTGTGTTTTGTGGTTGACTGTCGTCCTTGAATGCTGCTTTCCCTGTCCGATATTTTTGTCTTTCTTCATCTTTTCACAGTATCCTATTTAAGGGGTAGGGGAGAGATTTAGTGGTTGCACGCCTACCAAATATGTTTCCCTGCAGATTTAGTTGATGAAAACCTGTTGCAAACATGCAACCCTACATGTTTATACCAAAATGAAACATTGTTCAATTGTAAACACTTCACAAACACATCATTTTAAACCCGAAAACAAAATTCCACCATTAAATCAGCTGTTAATGGTAGAATGTTTAGTGTATGTCTAGCTTCAAATGTTGATTGACGTACATATCACGTCATTTATGTTTTGACTTGAAATGCACCACGTTGCGATATACAATATGTTGGACAAAAGGTCGATCTTTAAAAGTTCGATTTCGTTAACATAAATATAATGCAGGTAATCCTGAAAAGTTAAAAAAAAATACTTGTACCAACACTTTTGTCAGTCAGGTCATACTTTTAGTAACGTTACTTTCAACAGGTTGAATATATAATTAATGATAATGATGTTACTAAAAGCTTTAAAATAAAAGCTAGACACACTGCAGAGCTTAAGTGGATGAAAACCTTGCAGACACCGTATCCACTCGGCCTTAGCGACAATATTTATCAACAAGGAAATATTTCAAAAGATCCTAATATTGATATGTTTTCTATATTTTCTATTCGAAAACGTAACTCTAGGTCTCATGGTCGTAGGCGTAATGGTAAAATCAAACGTAAATCGCGTGTAATTATTTCAGTCGCTGATTTACTTACTGTGTTTAAACAATCTGGAAATCACTCTATGCTTTCATGTCTTACCTCTTTGTCCCTTTCTTCAGTTAAGTTGATCGACGAGGAAGCAGACAAAATTTTCATTCGTACAGATCCCTTGTATAACACTGCTTTCATAATTCAAAGCTACACACAACATGTTTTCCGAACCCATATTGACAAGGAGTCTGATCACGTCAAGCATTTTCTAAAATTACTATATCTTAATAAAGGTATTGATTTCATTGACATGCCTAGTATTTTTTGAGATAATCATGTAGTTGATTCTATCCCTAAATATTTAAAAAATTCCGAAAGTCCTGTAATTTGTTATAAGTATAAAAAACCTATTAGAAATATTATTTTCAATTATAACGAAATAGTTTCTGACCATGATATAGTAAATAACACTCATAAGAAATGTGAATGTAACACATCAAACTTTTGCTATGCTCCAGCAGGTCCTGTCATCACTTGCAATTTTGATATTGTTGATAAACGTATTCGTCATCTGTTTTCGAAAAGACCTAAGTATAGATTACCTTGTATTATCGATTTTAATGCCTGTCGTGCTAAGATCGCCCAATCCATTGACGATTTTAGTATAAAATCGTGTCGTAGAGAACATGCGGACCCAAACTCTCTTTCTACTTGGAAAAAGTCAACTTTTAAAAATTATAGATACACGTATTAACTATTATACTGCTAACCCCTCTTTACTTCCTCCGAGACCTAGGTTTTCCTTTCGTAATTTAAAATTGGGAATTCAGGAATTTCATAGTAAATTTGTTTGAGCGCTGATAAAGCAGATAATAATGTAATTATTGTTTGACGCCTACATTACGTCAATGTTTTATCTCTGAAACTCGGTAGCACTAATTCGTATACTCCAGTTCAATCTAATGAGAATGATGTTGTTTCCGTACATATCACTCGGTGCACTATGTTCAAGGCTGGGGTAGACGAAATGCACTATCGTCAGGTTGTTGTGTTATGGCCATGTTCCAGCATGCACTATTGACAGTTTGTTGTGTTATTGCCATGTTCCAGCATGCACTATTGTCAGGTTGTTGTGTTATTGTCATGTTCTAAGATGCACTATTGTCAGGTTGTTGTGTTATTGCCATGTTCCAGCATGCACTATTGTCAGGTTGTTGTGTTATTGCCATGTTCCAGCATGCACTATTGTCAGGTTGTTGTGTTATTGCCATGTTCCAGCATGCACTATTGTCAGGTTGTTGTGTTATTGCCATGTTCCAGCATGCACTATTGTCAGGTTGTTGTGTTATGGCCATGTTCCAGCATGCACTATTGTCAGGTTGTTGTGTTATGGCCATGTTCCAGCATGCACTATTGTCAGGTTGTTGTGTTATGGCCATGTTCCAGCATGCACTATTGTCAGGTTGTTGTGTAATGGCCATGTCCCAGCATGCACTATCGTCAGGTTGTTGTGTTATTGCGATGTTCCAGCATGTACTATTGTCAGGTTGTTGTGTTATTGCCATGTTCTAGCATGCATAATCGTCGGGTTGTTGTGTTATGGCCATGTTCTAGCATGCACTATCGTCAGGTTGTTGTGTTAGGGCCATGTTCCAGCATGCATTATTGTCAGGTTGTTGTGTTATTGTCATGTTCTAAGATGCACTATTGTCAGGTTGTTGTGTTATTGCCATGTTCCAGCATGCACTATTGTCAGGTTGTTGTGTTACTGCCATGTTCCAGCATGCACTATTGTCAGGTTGTTGTGTTATTGCCATGTTCCAACATGTACTATTGTCAGGTTGTTGTGTTATTGCCATGTTCCAGCATGCACTATTGTCAGGTTGTTGTGTTATTGCCATGTTACAGCATGCACTATTGTCAGGTTATTGTGTTATTGCCATGTTCCAGCATGCACTATTGTCAGGTTGTTGTGTTATGGCCATGTTCCAGCATGCACTATTGTCAGGTTGTTGTGTATTGTCCATGTTCCAGCATGCACTATCGTCAGGTTGTTGTGTTATGGCCATGTTCCAGCATGCATTATTGTCAGGTTGTTGTGTTATGGCCATGTTCTAGCATGCACTATCGTCAGGTTGTTGTGTTATGGCCATGTTCCAGCATGCACTATTGACAGTTTGTTGTGTTATTGCCATGTTCCAGCATGCACTATTGTCAGGTTGTTGTGTTATTGTCATGTTCTAAGATGCACTATTGTCAGGTTGTTGTGTTATTGCCATGTTCCAGCATGCACTATTGTCAGGTTGTTGTGTAATGGCCATGTTCCAGCATGCACTATCGTCAGGTTGTTGTGTTATTGCCATGTTCCAGCATGCACTATTGTCAGGTTGTTGTGTAATGGCCATGTTCCAGCATGCACTATCGTCAGGTTGTTGTGTTATTGCAATGTTCCAGCATGTACTATTGTCAGGTTGTTGTGTTATTGCCATGTTCTAGCATGCACTATCGTCAGGTTGTTGTGTTATGGCCATGTTCTAGCATGCACTATCGTCAGGTTGTTGTGTTAGGGCCATGTTCCAGCATGCATTATTGTCAGGTTGTTGTGTTATTGTCATGTTCTAAGATGCAATATTGTCAGGTTGTTGTGTTATTGCCATGTTCCAGCATGCACTATTGTCAGGTTGTTGTGTTACTGCCATGTTCCAGCATGCACTATTGTCAGGTTGTTGTGTTATTGCCATGTTCCAACATGTACTATTGTCAGGTTGTTGTGTTATTGCCATGTTCCAGCATGCACTATTGTCAGGTTGTTGTGTTATTGCCATGTTACAGCATGAACTATTGTCAGGTTGTTGTGTTATTGCCATGTTCCAGCATGCACTATTGTCAGGTTGTTGTGTTATGGCCATGTTCCAGCATGCACTATTGTCAGGTTGTTGTGTTTTGTCCATGTTCCAGCATGCACTATCGTCAGGTTGTTGTGTAATGGCCATGTTCCAGCATGCATTATTGTCAGGTTGTTGTGTTATGGCCATGTTCTAGCATGCACTATCGTCAGGTTGTTGTGTTATGGCCATGTTCCAGCATGCACTATTGACAGTTTGTTGTGTTATTGCCATGTTCCAGCATGCACTATTGTCAGGTTGTTGTGTTATTGTCATGTTCTAAGATGCACTATTGTCAGGTTGTTGTGTTATTGCCATGTTCCAGCATGCACTATTGTCAGGTTGTTGTGTAATGGCCATGTTCCAGCATGCACTATCGTCAGGTTGTTGTGTTATTGCCATGTTCCAGCCTGCACTATTGTCAGGTTGTTGTGTTATTGCCATGTTCTAGCATGCACTATCGTCAGGTTGTTGTGTTATGGCCATGTTTTAGCATGCACTATCGTCAGGTTGTTGGGTTAGGGCCATGTTCCAGCATGCATAATGGTCAGGTTGTTGTGTTATTGTCATGTTCTAAGATGCACTATTGTCAGGTTGTTGTGTTATTGCCATGTTCCAGCATGCACTATTGTCAGGTTGTTGTGTTACTGCCATGTTCCAGCATGCACTATTGTCAGGTTGTTGTGTTATTGCCATGTTCCAGCATGCACTATTGTCAGGTTGTTGTGTTATTGCCATGTTCCAGCATGCACTATTGTCAGGTTGTTGTGTTATTGCCATGTTCCAGCATGCACTATTGTCAGGTTGTTGTGTTATGGCCATGTTCCAGCATGCACTATTGTCAGGTTGTTGTGTTATGGCCATGTTCCAGCATGCACTATCGTCAGGTTGTTGTGTTATGGCCATGTTCCAGCATACATTATTGTCAGTTTGTTGTGTTATGGCCATGTTCTAGCATGCACTATCGTCAGGTTGTTGTGTTATGGCCATGTTCTAGCATGCACTATTGACAGTTTGTTGTGTTATTGCCATGTTCCAGCATGCACTATTGTCAGGTTGTTGTGTTACTGCCATGTTCCAGAATGCACTATTGTCAGGTTGTTGTGTTACTGCCATGTTCCAGCATGCACTCTTGTCAGGTTGTTGTGTTATTGCCATGTTCCAACATGCACTATTGTCAGGTTGTTGTGTTATTGCCATGTTCCAGCATGCACTATTGTCAGCTTGTTGTGTTATTGCCATGTTCCAGCATGCACTATTGTCAGGTTGTTGGGTTATGACCATGTTCCAGCATGCACTATTGTCAGGTTTTTGTGTTATGGCCATGTTCCAGCATGCACTATCGTCAGGTTGTTGTGTTATTGCCATGTTCCAGCATGCATTATTGTCAGGTTGTTGTGTTATGGCCATGTTCTAGCATGCACTATCGTCAGGTTGTTGTGTTATTGCCATGTTCCAGCATGCATTATTGTCAGGTTGTTGTGTTATGGCCATGTTCTAGCATGCACTATCGTCAGGTTTTTGTGTTATGGCCATGTTCCAGCATGCACTATCGTCAGGTTGTTGTGTTATTGCCATGTTCCAGCATGCATTATTGACAGTTTGTTGTGTTATTGCCATGTTCCAGCATGCACTATCGTCAGGTTGTTGTGTTATGGCCATGTTCTAGCATGCACTCTTGACAGTTTGTTGTGTTATTGCCATGTTCCAGCATGCACTATTGTCAGGTTGTTGTGTTATTGTCATGTTCTAAGATGCACTATTGTCAGGTTGTTGTGTTATTGCCATGTTCCAGCATGCACTATTGTCAGGTTGTTGTGTTATGGCCATGTTCCAGCATGTACTATTGTCAGGTTGTTGTGTTATGGCCATGTTCCAGCATGCACTATTGTCAGGTTGTTGTGTTATGGCCATGTTCCAGCATGCACTATTGTCAGGTTGTTGTGTTATTGTCATGTTCCAGCATGCACTATTGTCAGGTTGTTGTGTTATTGCCATGTTCCAGCATGCACTATTGTCAGGTTGTTGTGTTATTGCCATGTTCCAGCCTGCACTATTGTCAGGTTGTTGTGTTATTGCCATGTTCTAGCATGCACTATCGTCAGGTTGTTGTGTTATGGCCATGTTTTAGCATGCACTATCGTCAGGTTGTTGGGTTAGGGCCATGTTCCAGCATGCATAATGGTCAGGTTGTTGTGTTATTGTCATGTTCTAAGATGCACTATTGTCAGGTTGTTGTGTTATTGCCATGTTCCAGCATGCACTATTGTCAGGTTGTTGTGTTACTGCCATGTTCCAGCATGCACTATTGTCAGGTTGTTGTGTTATTGCCATGTTCCAGCATGCACTATTGTCAGGTTGTTGTGTTATTGCCATGTTCCAGCATGCACTATTGTCAGGTTGTTGTGTTATTGCCATGTTCCAGCATGAACTATTGTCAGGTTGTTGTGTTATGGCCATGTTCCAGCATGCACTATTGTCAGGTTGTTGTGTTATGGCCATGTTCCAGCATGCACTATCGTCAGGTTGTTGTGTTATGGCCATGTTCCAGCATACATTATTGTCAGTTTGTTGTGTTATGGCCATGTTCTAGCATGCACTATCGTCAGGTTGTTGTGTTATGGCCATGTTCTAGCATGCACTATTGACAGTTTGTTGTGTTATTGCCATGTTCCAGCATGCACTATTGTCAGGTTGTTGTGTTATTGTCATGTTCTAAGATGCACTATTGTCAGGTTGTTGTGTTATTGCCATGTTCCAGCATGCACTATTGTCAGGTTGTTGTGTTACTGCCATGTTCCAGAATGCACTATTGTCAGGTTGTGGTGTTACTGCCATGTTCCAGCATGCACTTTTGTCAGGTTGTTGTGTTATTGCCATGTTCCAACATGCACTATTGTCAGGTTGTTGTGTTATTGCCATGTTCCAGCATGCACTATTGTCAGCTTGTTGTGTTATTGCCATGTTCCAGCATGCACTATTGTCAGGTTGTTGGGTTATGACCATGTTCCAGCATGCACTATTGTCAGGTTTTTGTGTTATGGCCATGTTCCAGCATGCACTATCGTCAGGTTGTTGTGTTATTGCCATGTTCCAGCATGCATTATTGTCAGGTTGTTGTGTTATGGCCATGTTCTAGCATGCACTATCGTCAGGTTGTTGTGTTATGGCCATGTTCAAGCATGCACTATTGACAGTTTGTTGTGTTATTGCCATGTTCCAGCATGCACTATTGTCAGGTTGTTGTGTTATGGCCATGTTCCAGCATGCACTATCGTCAGGTTGTTGTGTTATGGCCATGTTCCAGCATGCATTATTGTCAGTTTGTTGTTTTATGGCCATGTTCTAGCATGCACTATCGTCAGGTTGTTGTGTTATGGCCATGTTCTAGCATGCACTATTGACAGTTTGTTGTGTTATTGCCATGTTCCAGCATGCACTATTGTCAGGTTGTTGTGTTATTGTCATGTTCTAAGATGCACTATTGTCAGGTTGTTGTGTTATTGCCATGTTCCAGCATGCACTATTGTCAGGTTGTTGTGTTATGGCCATGTTCCAGCATGCACTATTGTCAGGTTGTTGTGTTATGGCCATGTTCCAGCATGCACTATTGTCAGGTTGTTGTGTTATTGTCATGTTCCAGCATGCACTATTGTCAGGTTGTTGTGTTATTGCCATGTTCCAGCATGCACTATTGTCAGGTTGTTGTGTTATTGCCATGTTCCAGCATGCACTATTGTCAGGTTGTTTTGTTATTGTCATGTTCTAGCATGCACTATTGTCAGGTTGTTGTGTTATGGCCATGTTCCAGCATGCACTATTGTCAGGTTGTTGTGTTATTGCCATGTTCCAGCATGCACTATTGTCAGGTTGTTGCGTTATTGCCATGTTCAAGCATGCACTATTGTCAGGTTGTTGTGTTATTGCCATGTTCCAGCATGCATTATTGTCAGGTTGTTGTGTTATTGCCATGTTCTAGCATGCATTATTGTCAGGTTGTTGTGTTATTGCCATGTTCCAGCATGCACTATTGTCAGGTTGTTGTGTTATTGCCATGTTCCAGCATGCACTATTGTCAGGTTGTTGTGTTATTGCCATGTTCTAGCATGCACTATCGTCAGGTTGTTGTGTTATGGCCATGTTTTAGCATGCACTATCGTCAGGTTGTTGGGTTAGGGCCATGTTCCAGCATGCATTATTGTCAGGTTGTTGTGTTATTGTCATGTTCTAAGATGCACTATTGTCAGGTTGTTGTGTTATTGCCATGTTCCAGCATGCACTATTGTCAGGTTGTTGTGTTACTGCCATGTTCCAGCATGCACTATTGTCAGGTTGTTGTGTTATTGCCATGTTCCAGCATGCACTATTGTCAGGTTGTTGTGTTATTGCCATGTTCCAGCATGCACTATTGTCAGGTTGTTGTGTTATTGCCATGTTCCAGCATGCACTATTGTCAGGTTGTTGTGTTATGGCGATGTTCCAGCATGCACTATTGCCAGGTTGTTGTGTTATGGCCATGTTCCAGCATGCACTATCGTCAGGTTGTTGTGTTATGGCCATGTTCCAGCATACATTATTGTCAGTTTGTTGTGTTATGGCCATGTTCTAGCATGCACTATCGTCAGATTTTTGTGTTATAGCCATGTTCAAGCATGCACTATTGACAGTTTGTTGTGTTATTGCCATGTTCCAGCATGCACTATTGTCAGGTTGTTGTGTTATGGCCATGTTCCAGCATGCACTATTGTCAGGTTGTTGTGTTATGGCGATGTTCCAGCATGCACTATTGTCAGGTTGTTGTGTTATGGCGATGTTCCAGCATGCACTATTGCCAGGTTGTTGTGTTATGGCCATGTTCCAGCATGCACTATCGTCAGGTTGTTGTGTTATGGCCATGTTCCAGCATGCATTATTGTCAGTTTGTTGTTTTATGGCCATGTTCTAGCATGCAATATCGTCAGGTTGTTGTGTTATGGCCATGTTCTAGCATGCACTATTGACAGTTTGTTGTGTTATTGCCATGTTCCAGCATGCACTATTGCCAGGTTGTTGTGTTATGGCCATGTTCCAGCATGCACTATCGTCAGGTTGTTGTGTTATGGCCATGTTCCAGCATGCATTATTGTCAGTTTGTTGTTTTATGGCCATGTTCTAGCATGCAATATCGTCAGGTTGTTGTGTTATGGCCATGTTCTAGCATGCACTATTGACAGTTTGTTGTGTTATTGCCATGTTCCAGCATGCACTATTGTCAGGTTGTTGTGTTATTGTCATGTTCTAAGATGCACTATTGTCAGGTTGTTGTGTTATTGCCATGTTCCAGCATGCACTATTGTCAGGTTGTTGTGTTATGGCCATGTTCCAGCATGCACTATTGTCAGGTTGTTGTGTTATGGCCATGTTCCAGCATGCACTATTGTCAGGTTGTTGTTTTATTGTCATGTTCCAGCATGCACTATTGTCAGGTTGTTGTGTTATTGCCATGTTCCAGCATGCACTATTGTCAGGTTGTTGTGTTATTGCCATGTTCCAGAATGCACTATTGTCAGGTTGTTGTGTTATTGTCATGTTCCAGCATGCACTATTGTCAGGTTGTTATGTTATGGCCATGTTCCAGCATGCACTATTGTCAGGTTGTTGTGTTATGGCCATGTTCCAGCATGCACTATCGTCAGGTTGTTGTGTTATGGCCATGTTCCAGCATACATTATCGTCAGTTTGTTGTGTTATGGCCATGTTCTAGCATGCACTATCGTCAGGTTGTTGTGTTATGGCCATGTTCTAGCATGCACTATTGACAGTTTGTTGTGTTATTGCCATGTTCCAGCATGCACTATTGTCAGGTTGTTGTGTTATTGTCATGTTCTAAGATGCACTATTGTCAGGTTGTTGTGTAATTGCCATGTTCCAGCATGCACTATTGTCAGGTTGTTGTGTTATTGCCATGTTCCAGCATGCACTATTGTCAGGTTGTTGTGTTATTGCCATGTTCCAGCATGCACTATTGTCAGGTTGTTGTGTTATGGCCATGTTCCAGCATGCACTATTGTCAGGTTGTTTTGTTATTGTCATGTTCTAGCATGCACTATTGTCAGGTTGTTGTGTTATGGCCATGTTCCAGCATGCACTATTGTCAGGTTGTTGTGTTATTGCCATGTTCCAGCATGCACTATTGTCAGATTGTTGCGTTATTGCCATGTTCAAGCATGCACTATTGTCAGGTTGTTGTGTTATTGCCATGTTCCAGCATGCATTATTCTCAGGTTGTTGTGTTATTGCCATGTTCTAGCATGCATTATTGTCAGGTTGTTGTGTTATTGCCATGTTCCAGCATGCACTATTGTCAGGTTGTTGTGTTATTGCCATGTTCCAGCATGCACTATTGTCAGATTGTTTTGTTATTGTCATGTTCCAGCATGCACTATTGTCAGTTTGTTGTGTTATTGCCATGTTCTAGCATGCACTATTGTCAGGTTGTTGTGTTATGGCCATGTTCCAGCATGCACTATTGTCAGGTTGTTGTGTTATTGCCATGTTCCAGCATGCACTATTGTCAGGTTGTTGTGTTATTGCCATGTTCAAGCATGCACTATTGTCAGGTTGTTTTGTTATTGTCATGTTCCAGCATGCACTATTGTCAGGTTGTTGTGTTATGGCCATGTTCCAGCATGAACTATTGTCAGTTTGTTGTGTTAGGGCCATGTTCCAGCATGCACTATTGTCAGGTTGTTGTGTTATTGCCATGTTCTAGCATGCATTATTGTCAGGTTGTTGTGTTATTGCCATGTTCCAGCATGCACTATTGTCAGGTTGTTGTGTTATGGCCATGTTCCAGCATGCACTATTGTCAGTTTGTTGTGTTATGGCCATGTTGCAGCATGCACTATTGTCAGGTTGTTGTGTTATTGCCATGTTCTAGCATGCATTATTGTCAGGTTGTTGTGTTATTGCCATGTTCTAGCCTGCATTATTGTCAGGTTGTTGTGTTATTGCCATGTTCCAGCATGCACTATTGTCAGGTTGTTGTGTTATGGCCATGTTCCAGTATGCACTATTGTCAGGTTGTTGTGTTATTGCCATGTTCCAGCATGCACTATTGTCAGGATGTTGTGTTATGGCCATGTTCCAGCATTCACTATTGTCAGGTTGTTTTGTTATTGCCATGTTCCAGCATGCACTATTGTCAGGTTGTTGTGTTATTGCCATGTTCCAGCATGCACTATTGTCAGGTTGTTGTGTTATTGTCATGTTCCAGCATGCACTATTGTCAGGTTGTTGTGTTATTGCCATGTTATAGCATGCATTATTGTCAGGTTGTTGTGTTATTGCCATGTTCCAGCATGCACTATTGTCAGGTTGTTGTGTTATGGCCATGTTCCAGCATGCACTATTGTCAGGTTGTTGCGTTATTGTCATGTTCAAGCATGCACTATTGTCAGGTTGTTGCGTTATTGCCATGTTCAAGCATGCACTATTGTCAGGTTGTTGCGTTATTGCCATGTTCAAGCATGCACTATTGTCAGGTTGTTGTGTTATTGCCATGTTCAAGCATGCACTATTGTCAGGTTGTTGTGTTATTGCCATGTTCTAGCATGCATTATTGTCAGGGTGTTGCGTTATTGTCATGTTCAAGCATGCACTATTGTCAGGTTGTTGCGTTATTGCCATGTTCAAGCATGCACTATTGTCAGGTTGTTGTGTTATTGCCATGTTCAAGCATGCACTATTGTCAGGTTGTTGCGTTATTGCCATGTTCAAGCATGCACTTTTGTCAGGTTGTTGTGTTATTGCCATGTTCCATGTAATAATACATCAATGTATTGTTTAATGTATCTGGAAGTAAGGCGAGTAAAACAAGATAAGGTAAGGTATATACAGGAATAAAGAGGGGAACAAAAGGAATGATTGGTTATAATGACAATTAATCTCCGAAACGCTTCATCATATCTGAACCATATCTTCAAAGGTGTTAAAGTGTATCAAAAAACATCACCTGTCATCACCTGTCAAAATTTGAGTCATTAGAAATGAATATAGTTTCAAAAAGGTCAAGACAGCTAGTTTTGCCAATTCAAGGGGAGGTAATTCATAGACCCTTTGACCAACAACGCTGAATTATAATAGGAAATAACCTTACATTTATATCGACCTACTATGCAAGTATGATTAAAATCAAATGAACACGAGTGTAGTCTGAAAGACAGCCATATCCCCCGCTGCACAAAGATTTATAATATACAAATTTAAACATGGAATGTCACTGTAAAGTGACAAATTCTCCCTGAAGTTTCCTTGTTCCAAAAAGTGTGACTTTCAACTAAAAGAACATATGTTTTACACACAACTTGTAGTAGAGACATAAAGACTATACATATACAAAACATAACTTATAAATATTTGTGCTCATTTTATTTTAATCTCACAACCGTGATCTCGGGATACCGTTGTTAGTTATTCTCACAACTCGGAGTACCACCGTTCTCGGGATACCGTTGTGATTTAATCTCACAACTCGGAGTGAACATGATGTTCTTACACAATTATTTCGTTGTTATATTTTTCAACCATGCATGTGAACATGATGTGAAGGCCCGGGCCTTTTGGCCTAATAGGTAGCTATGCTACTGAGAATTTCACGATTCATATCCCTAATTGTAATTTTTACGTGGATTTTTTAAGTCGATAAATCGTTTGTTGACAATAATCACCAAAGTCACCGTAAATGGCGTTTACTACCTTAGGCCTAAACAAGAAAGTGTTTCGTTTCCTGTCACCCAACCGAATCGCCGTTTTTACCCCCGACACATCAATTTTTTACCCCTTCGTGTTTTTGCTGCTTTGTTTTGAAACATATTTGTGTTTTGGCCTTAATAGAATATAATTCAATCAGTTTTGCATGTAATTTAAAAATTGTAATGAAAGGTAACATATTTGTGTTTAGATCTACTCTGTTTGTGTAATGTATATCTCTCAATGCTACAGCCATACGTTAGAGTCCCGGTTGTTCAACGCTTTCACATTGAAGAATGTTTGACAGCTACTCACTAACGAGCGGCAGGACTGTGGTTCTACGAGTTTGTTTCAAAACAGATGAGGTTTACCTCTACCTCTACCAAATTGATGCATAGATAAAGTCGTAAAATTCTTTTAAAAAATCCACCCACTCACCACACACACACAATTTGTTTTCCGACTTAAGTCTTAAAGGGAGTACATCAGGCTTTTTATGGGGGTCTAGGTGTCCGATTTAAATTTTACAAATATCAATAATTTTTATTCTACATGACCAAAACATAATGAGCCTCCAAAATCTTTTATTTGCAAAGAAATTCATTCTGCACAGCATTACGTGCAAACTTAGGTGACGCGCCAGGGTTAATTTCAGCATATTACGTGCGATTCCGCGATTCCACCCTAGCTATATGGTGTTCTGAAACTTTAGACATTAACAAAATGGGTCTAGCTTCACATTTTGATTGTTAGTGTTTTATATCGTGAACTGGAACACTTTTATAATTTAAGATGTTTCTAGAAAAAATCCTGATGTACCCCTTTTAAGACCATTGGGCATGAATTAAACAAACATTTTTACATAAAAAAAATATAATAGAATAAAAATATTGGATCCTGCTCAGATTCGAACCCATCCCGCTCGCTTTATAATTATATGGGACTGCCGCTCTCCCCACTGAGCTAACACTCCTTTACAAATGTTGATAAACTATAATGGGAATTATTCTAAAACCGGAGTGTCCGAAGTCTAAAAGTAGTCACTCTGGATCTAAACCCAGTCAGATCTTGTTGATTTGCATTCGGTCTCGCCGACACGATTGACACAAATATTCAGGATTATTTTACTACCGAATCAGTCATTTTAATTTCATAGCAAGGGAGGTAAAAACTTAAGTATATTACACAGCGTACTACAAAGTAAGCTAAATATCTTATTCCGGAGAATGGGCAGCAACAACTTTTTACAAAGGATAGTAGCTTATGCGATAACCATTACTGACCAAACCTATTAAATATTATATGAAGACTATAAAGGCCATGCATATTTCTTAAATATATAAATCCAAGAAAGATGGAAGATATGCGTTTGATGGTGTTGCAAGATAAATAAATTATAAAGTTAACTGGTTACAAATCTCAATACACTATCCTAGGAGAACATTTTACGCAAGATCACGTGATGATGATTGATCTATTTATAGAACGCACAGCTAAACGATAAAACAATAGATGAAATAGCTACATAAACCTGTTAAAATATGGGTCTTCTTTTTCAGGCAATGCGTCGATTCATCAGTGAGGCTTAGCTAGGATTCGTGAAAAAACATTGTTACTAAAGCTTGGTGAACAAGTTCACTATGCTAAAAATCGACCGACGTATATAACCTTGCAATGGACATTTTTTAGATACAATTATGACGATGAATATTTCAATGATGTCGATTTCCATGCCAACATTGATGTTTTAAGCAAATTCTTCAAACTTTGTGGCATCATACCTGATTATATTAACGAATACCAGTGCAGTAATGGTAATGCCAAAAATACCATTAAAATCAAAATGTCTAGTTTGAGTGATAAGTAATACTAGTTTACCTTTTACACAAATCTACATTGTTTTCACAGTACCCTATTTAGAGGGTATGGGAACGATTTAGTGCGTTCGTGCCTACCAAATCAGTTTGCATGCAGATTTAGTACATGAAAACATGTTGCAAACATGCAACCCTGCATGCAACCCTGCATGTTCATACAAAAAAGACATAGTTTAATTGTAAACACTTCACAAACACATCCTTTTAAACTCGAAACAAACACTATTGAAAACTTATTTCTGAGCTTAGTTTACCAATTGGTATCGGAAAAGTGTCCCTAGGTACGAATCTCAGCGAGTCCTAATTAATGCACGTATCTCTTATTAGAGAAGAAAACGTGTTCAGATGTTTCTTAAATGAGGATTTTGTGTTGTCATTTTCATAACATCACTCCCGGGAATCGCACCGCCAGCATTGCTTTCTGGAGAGAAAAAAATGCACAACAGTACAGGCGTGCAACATACACTGCGGGCGTGCAATGAAATAAGAACAAATTCAAGGTGGACAAATTCGTCGTTTTGACAGATGCCTATTTATGTTTTACTATTATAAATAATATAATTATTGTTAAAATACACATTAACAAACACTCGATAACATCTATTTATCATAACTTACCCGAAGAAAAACATAATTGACCTTTTAGTTTGGCACTTAAAGCTGTACACTCCCTATTTTATCTGGTAATAACTCATGAATATGAATGAGTCACGTGTGAAGTAGTTCCAAATCGACGAACACCCCAAAAGTCGGTATATAATGAGAAATCGATGCGTAAAATTTTATTTAGCCTGCGTACAGGTAACATCGATAAATATACGGCTCCAAAATATATGTGATTAAAAAACAGTTGCCCAGAACGGGATTTGAACCACAGCCTTGCATTTGCAAGTTTTGAAAGTTGAACGCTGAACCACTAGACCACTGCTATTTATTGGTAGGTTGTAGCAGTTTTAACACCAAATAGCCATTTCGTAATATACAAACTCATCAAGCGTTAAATAACAAGTCGAGATTTGGTTGATTTGAGGCGAAGTATTAGTTTCATATTAATAACATACAGTATTACACAAGGCAATGTTAATTTACACTTGCGACAATATGGACTACATATTTAGTGATCCATCTTTAGTTGCGTTCAAATATGTTAATTACACTCAAGTGATATGAAAACGCAACACGGGAATTTCCGCTATATATTGTATATACTGCACACTTAATTTCACATAATATTCCAAAGAAATCTCAAGATGTTTTTTTTAAAAAAAAGTTGCAGTTAACTAGAGAAAGGACACAACTGTGATGTTGTAGACGTTTTAATCACACTACACTTTGTAACAAGAACTTCATCAATGTTGAAGTTGCTCTTCGAAAATTTGAGCTAGTTCAGTACTGTATTTAACGTAAATAGTTTGCAAAATTTTGCATCCTAAGTTTGCTCACATGATTGAGCCAAACGCGTACTCTGTGAATAATGAAACATTGCAGGAATACTATTTGCTGTATTATTTGTTGTTTTAGTATTTTTTCCAAAAGGAAAGGTCTTACGTAGCCATGTACCATTCGATTAAAAGCAGCATATTGTACATACATTATATAGCGGAAATTCCCGTGTTGCGTTTTCATATCACTTGAGTGTATTTTGCCTCATAATAAATGGTAGTTAGTATACTATTTTCTCAAGTAGCGGTGTAGTTCAGTGGATAGAGCACCGGACTTGAAATCAGAAGGTCGTGTGTTCGAACTTCGAAAGAAGCTTTTTTTTTTCTGTAAATATTACTGTTACCTGTGTATAGGTACGATGTGCCCTGGTCGATGTATATACAGTAAATGATTTCCTACGCTATATTTGCTCGCTTAAATACCCGATTTCGACATGAGCTGGTGAACATGAAGTTACAAATAAAGACACGCCTACAAATAAGAAATCGATTGACATAGGGACTCTGTAGCTTTAAACTTCCCCAATAAGAACGCCAAATTAACTAATAATTGAATGCGTTCGAGGTTCAATGCAGCATCTACCACGCTTTGAAAAGAGTTTTTTCTTCTCCGATATATTTCGGATCGCTTTGGTTTTGTTCATGTTGTTTGTTTGCGCGGAAGATACCAAAATAATTCAGAAATTAGTCTTCAAAGCGGTGGACATTCGCGAAATATAATATGGTAAATTTCAGTTGAGGTAAACAGGGGCGGATAATGTATTTGATGTTAGGAGGGTGTGTATGGGGATGGGAGGAGGGGGTGGCGTAACTTTTTCAGACGGGGTAGACAAGTAAAAAAACAACATTTTGCCACATAAAAACAATTATTTTTTGCAAATTCTTAGTAGGGCGTAGGCCTCGTTTAGTGTGGCGTAATCAAACTCCCCACTACAAAATGGCAAAACATTTTTATTTTATTTTGCTGTTGTTGTTGGCAGGCGCACGCCGGCTCCGCCCCGCCCCTCCCCTACCGCCCCTGGATCCCCCTTGGTAAAATTCTGTTGAGTTGAAGCAAATGACATTTCGCCATCTTGGGATGTGTTTTCGCAGTGCATCTGGGTTGTTTACTATACATAGAAGCTGTCATTTATAAATAAAGTCACCTTTTTTGTGCGAGCAATGCCATCCAAAGCATTAAAAGGAAATTTGATGTAAGAGTCATGTAATTATTGCAAACATCTATCGATTTACATTGAGTATTAATAATTTTTAATTCTTTTGAGTGATTTAATTATAGTATATCGATAGTGCACACCTATTTTCTGTGCGCAAAATACGCAAAATTTTATTTGAGCACAGTTATTTTGTGTGTTCTGCACACTGTTTTGTTGTGTACTTGGGAGGGTATATAAGCTCCTCTCACTTTAAATTTGGAGAGGAGACGACTGTGACTCGTGGTATGGATCTAACATATAATGTATAGAAATAATAATTTATGCTCACTGATTTTTTTTTTTGCAAATGAACAAATCACCAGTGTTAAATCGTTTTGTGAACAGTACTGTGAGTGTAACATATGATTTCACAGTGAGCCTTTTTCTAATTGTTACAGGTGGGTTGTTACCAATGTGTTATTTCTATGTTGTATCATGATAACTTAGGGTGGGGTAGGTTCTCGTCGGGTTAACAACAGATCAATGAGAGGCTGTAAATAAATATATACAATATTTATTTCTTGCAAAGTACAAGTAATCGATGACCTCGATGTATCAAACATCGAGTTATGGCTTTGAATGATCAATAACAATATATATAAAATAATATGAAAACAAACATGGCGGACAACAAAGAAATATGGCCGACGGGTCCTCAGACAAAGGTTTTACATTTAAACATCAATAAAAGCACAAAATGCATACATGTATCTTTATGAAAACATACGTAGACCTTAAACAAGATATGAAGAATAAGATGTAATAATAAGTAATATTTATTTCTTACAAAGTACAAAGTAATCGAGTCTTATTTTCGACCGTAAATTAACGTTTATACCACACCTTAAAAAAATGAAGACCAAGTGCCTTAAAGCTCTTAATTTACTTAAAGTTGTTGCAAACACTAATTGGGGAGCAGATCGTAAAGTACTTTTATAACTTTATAGATCTCTTATCAGATCCAAGCTGGACTACGGCTCAATAGTATATGGATCGACTCGCAAGTCATACTTGCAGATGCTCGATCCTGTACATAATCAAGGATTAAGACTCGCCTTATATGCCTTTCGTACATCACCAGCCGAAAGTCTATATGTTGAAGCTAATGAACCATCACTGTCTCATAGAAGGGACAAATAAGCCCTTCAATATATCATTAAATTAAAACTAACCCTTCAAACCAAACGTTCGATAATGTTTTTAATCCTAGTTATAAATCTCTTTTTGATCAAAAACCGAAGGCCATTCGACCATTTGGTCTTCGTATTAAACCAAAATTAAGAGACACTGAAATCGACCTAAATTTGATTGCCAAGTACAAAGTACCACAAACTCCACCGTGGACTTTGCAAACACCAACAATTATTTTTGATCTTTGTAATAGATACAAATCCAGTACACACCCTACTGTCTTTCAAAGCAAATTTAATGAAATTAAATCGAAATACAGTAACTTTCAACATATATACACAGATGGTTCTAAAGATGGAGATAAAGTAGCTGCAGCAGCTGTTGTTCACAAACACAGCATAAAGAGCCGCCTGCCTGACAATGACTCTATCTTTTCAGCTAAACTTAAGGCAATTGAACTTGCCTTAAATTATATTCAGGAATCTGATGATGACCATTTTGTAATATTTTCTGATTCCCTTTCATCTCTTCAAGCACTGGGTAATATAAACACGATAACCCAGTTGTGCTTCAACTTTTAGAAAAGTACAATTCTCCTATAGTTGATAATGTTATTATTTTCTGCTGGCTTCCAAGCCATGTAGGAATACGTGGTAATGATAGAGCTGATAGTGCTGCTAAAGCAGCATTAGGTTTACATATATCTAATTCCAAATTACCGTATAGTGATTTTAAAAGTTGTATTAACACATTTAATGGTAACTCTTGGCAAACCGCTAGGGATTTGTCAGTTAACAATAAACTCCATTAAATTAAACCGTTACTTGGAGAGTGGCGTTCGTTCTTCTAGTAGACCCATTCGTCGAGAAGAAGTTGTCCTAGCCCGGTGCAGGATATGGCATACACGTTATACTCATTCATATTTATTACAAGGTGAGCAGTTACCAGAATGTATACCCTGCTTTGCACCGTTAACGGTCAAACACATCTTGTTGGAATGTGTAGACTTTGATCCTATGCGTCAGAGGTACTACAATGTTAATACTATGACCGAGTTATTTGAAACTATAGATTTTAGTCTTGTTTTAGATTTCCTGGAGGAAGTCAGACTATATAAATCATTATAATTAAGAAATAGAACATCGTTTACTGTGAATTATCGTTTAATATATCACGGTTTGTCGTTCATTGTAAACAATAATTTCACGTGAAATTATTGTTTACAATTGAACGACAAACCGTGATATATTATAGATAATTCACCGTAAACGATGTTCTATTTCTATTCTAATAACCCTAAAATGTGAAAATAACGCACACATCTGAAATATTTCGCATTACTTTGCTTACTATCCTAACGTTGCATACGTTACAATGCGTAATGCGCAATGCTTATTCTCCTAACGTTGCAAAAGTTACAGTGATATATCGTTCAATATAACGAGATATTTTAAACTAGGCTATATAGTGCGGGTGTATTAGAATATGTTCTTATATATGTTTACTTATTTATATACCCGTTGACGGGCATTTGTTGATTTACATATATAGTTTATATTACTACCATATCATTTCTTTTTTGTAAATAGTTTTATCTTTATATATTTACATTAATTTTTAATTACTACTCAATTTCTTCATCTTTCGGAAGTTTTTTCGCACAATATGACCTATTTATACCAACTGGTTCTTAATTGTAAATAAATAAAGATTTATGAAAAACAAAAAAATAGATAGAATCACACATAAAGAAAAAGAACACATTCTAGGTGAAAAACTTTATTTAAAGGAGATATATTTAAATAAACCTAATAATTGAATATTGTTTAACGGCTCATCAACACAGTATAGGTTATTTAGAGCCGCCCCAGAGAGAGGGGAAGGATACATAGGAATCCGGGAACCGTGTCCTACTCTTTTTATCGAATAGATTCCTATGGTTCTTTAACGTGCTCGGAGGATAGACCGATACACGGGACCGCCCGGTTTACGTCCCCATCCGACGGACGAGGCTAAGGAAAAGAGTCTTGCCTAAGAACACACCGACGAAACTCAGTGCACCACGGAGGATTGAACCCGGGGCCTCCGGTTACAAATCCGCCGCGCTACCGACTGCACCACGCCAAACCTAAAAATTAACAAAGGATTGTATATTTGAAATTAAAGTCCCTCTGACTATTATTATCAAGAGTTTCCCTGATCAATGAGTCAGTTATTGAAACACATGTTGGAGTCTATGTTAATTGGGACTTATATGCAAGGTAAATAAAAAGAAATGCTCAGCTACCCAAACATAACAAAGTACCGAAAAACAGCAGCTACCCGAGTGCGTAACAATATATTTACTCAAAATATCTTAAGCTTCTGGTTGAGGGCTCTTAATTTATGTTTCCTATTACAACACTGTGTGTGTAGGCTAGAGGCATGTATTGTAATATGCTTTGTTTCTGAATAAGTTGTTGTTGTTGTTGTTGTTGTTGCTGCTGCTGTTGTTCATATGATCAAACATGAACGATTGATTAGTGGAAATGGAGTTTACAATTATCACGTAAAAGAATACGAAAACTACACTTCAGAAAAAATAAATAAGGAGTATTTTTAGCAGGGTTTTAATCACTATCGGTTGGTTAAGTAATATATAGAGCATGGTCTTATAGCACTGGTTGATTTGAAATTAATCAACAATATAAGAACATAGTGTATTTGTTCTGTAGCATGTCCATTTCATTTGTCTGCCATGCTCTAACTTCCGCAAACTCGTAGTACACAGTCATTTTGACAGATCTTACTTTCAGTTAAATGGTTTACAAACTGTACAAATACAAGGGAAATGTCAGCGATCGTTTTACAACTTCAATTAAATGATTTACAACAGTGCAAATACAAAGGCAATGTCAGCGACCATGCTACAACACTAAACAAATGTTGGTCAGAAAAGATAACTACACTGAAATATTCAACTGCATGTATTTTTTATTGTATTGAAAACAATCAGTTTGTACTATTTCATGCTAATTATATTTAAAGTCAGTAATCATTGTTTGTCCGATACTTCGTTTACAAACACAAAACTCGTATCATGATGGTATTGTTGCTGGAAGTAACGTTTCTTATCAGTTAGGAATGAGATATTGGAATGAAACTTTATGGGTAGCTAACTTATATGAAAAGGAAGCTTTGGATTGCATTTGGCGGTCACTAGGGACAATGTCAAGGTCACTGCTACTAAAAATAGAAAAACCGTTTCCGTAGGAATAAAATATTGGAACGAAACTTGATAGTTAGCTAGCCTTAATGAAAAGGAAGCTCGGGATTGCATTTGGTGTCACTGTGGTCAATGTCACTGTTATTAAAGATAGAACAACGGTTTCCGCTCAGTAACTTCAGTTAGGAATGAGATATAAAATGAAGCTTTATGGGTAGATAGCTTATATGAAAAGTTATGTTTAGTCTCATATTTTTCAGACAGTCAATTTGGCTTTTTACGCTTCTAAATTTAACACGCTACCTAATGCAGTAACGCATTACATTGCTGTTAACGTTTACATGTTCATGTGTCACTTTATCCAAGGAGAAAATTAATTATCCTCAACAAAAAAAAGTATCACACAATCACCGGTAGGGGACATTGTATTTTGCATTGCAATACTTCTTCTTGCTAAAGATGAATGGCCACCCTTTTTGTAGTATTATCAATTAACAAATTTAACTCTTAAACATAATATGAACATTTCTTGATAGTCCCGGAGAGAAACATATATTTAAAACCGCTACTAAGTGTGTATGCAAAAATAAGTATTATTTGCATGACGTGGAAACTACTTTTACCACTGCGTGACTGCACGGGGAAATGAAGTAAATCTGAATTGTATAGCTGCACAACTATTACCAGATAATGATAAATACATTTACCTGTGGATTAATTCACCTGTTCAAAGTTTTCTACATTGTCATCAAATAAAATCTTATTCTCGCTTTTCACAGATATTGCAATGTGTGTATTGATTTCGATTTAATTAAATAAACATGTTCATGAAACAAAACATGGCCGGAGAACTTTAAGCATTATGTTGTATAGAAACTATATTCACTCAAAATCGTATAACCTTCTCCACTGGATACACTAGAACTTAAATTTTGTACTATTTAATTTTGTTAATTTAATTTAATAATATTTTATTGCTTGATGTTATTTACATAAATACATGTGATATAAAAATTACAATAATAAATAACATTTACAAATGGATTGGACCACGAGTTATCACAACATCAGTTACGGTCCTTTCCAAATAGGCAGAGTTCAACAAAATGGTTATATCAATATCTAGTTAAACAAAGCAAAGAAATAATGTTTTAACAATAGTAATCGAAAGGGAAAGAAAAAAAAAGAACTACAACATATCAAACAAAATATCGTTCATCAAAAACCACTCCACACATGATAAGCCTCCCGTGTCCCATACCCTACCGCCATTCCGCCGAGCCCACCCAACATTCCGTAAAAGCTCACAAAGCACATATCAAAAATACGACAGTAGAGGAAAGAAATCAATTCTATTAGCTTTGAAAACGTTTCGTCTGTTTTATGAATTGTTGAACCTCAAAGAAAATGGTTTGGTTTTGTTCATCGTTTAAGTTTTCAATGCCATATAACAGTTTTTGGGTACTTATCGGATGATTAAAGCGCGTATTCACAAATAATTGAATTCGCTGATTTGTAAAAAGTTCACACCTGAAAAAGAAATGTTCGGCATCTTCATAATCATTTCCACAGACACAACGAGGTGTATCCCGTAAATGATTGTTATAAAGATCTGCATTTAAATTACTACACTTGTTTCTAATACGTGCATGAATAACTGTTAGATACCTGTCACCATACAAGAAGAACTTAGGTACAACGGGGGGTTTGAAAAGCGTCTTAAGTTTGGTTTTAAATATTGAAAGTGGTGTGGAGTCGCGAATTGTCGTGCCTAATCGTTCCAAAGTTTTAAAGATGATGGTATTATCGATCTAGAATAAATCTCTGTACGGCGTGACAGGGTGACGAAGTCATTATTGTTTTGTAGGTTATATGGATTTATTTCATTAACTAAAGAAGGAAATAATTCGTTTAAATATAGTGGTAAGTCGCCATGTTTTTCTTTATAAACCAAAAATAATTTTTGAATAGTTCTGCGATTTGCAAGTGATACCCACCTGATTTCGTTCAGTAAATTGTCAATATAAACAGAGCGTGTGAGACCAGTAACTACTCTTGCTGCATCATATTGTATTCTTTCCAAAGTATATTTTTCATAGTTAGTACAATTGTCCCATACTATTGATGCATATTCTAAAATAGGCCGTAAATATGAAATGTATATTTGGTTGAGAGTTGTTCGTTTTAGCTTAAATTTAATTATTCTCATTGATCCTAAGACTTTGTTTGAAGAACATACAATATTTGATAAATGTTCATGCCAAGATCCATCACGACTGAGTGTGACTCCAAGATGTTTATGATGTTCAACAAAATTTAACAGAGAAGCATCAAAATATAAGTTGGGTTGAATGGCATTTGAAAGAGAGAATAGCATGGCTTTAGTTTCTGACGGATTAAGTTTAACAAGCCATTGTTTTGACCAATCCAGGATTATCTGCAGGTCATTATTTAAAGTGCTTTCCAAATAACTAGGGTCCGCTGAAGATATACTAAAGCACTATCGTCAGCGAATAATCGAGTAGTGCTAAGAAGTGAGTCTGCAATGTCATTAACGTAAATTAAAAATAAAAGAGGTACAAGCACAGAGCCTTGAGGAACACCGGCATTGATGGTTTTAACATCCGAAAAGGAGGATCCGACAAAAACTTTCTGACTACGATCTTCTAAATAGCTAGATAACCAATTGAGTAAGTTTCCTGATATACCATACTTCTGGAGTTTAAAAATAGGTCCTCGATGCCAAACCCTATCAAATGCTTTAGAAATATCACAAAATATCATGCAAGTTAATTTCTTTTCGTCAAAGGCTTTACAAATTTGGTTGTATATATCAATCAATTGGAATACCGTGGAGTGACCTGGTAAGAAACCTGACTGTTTTTTGTAAATTAAATTATTAGAATGCAAGAAATTATACAAATATTTGAACACTACACGTTCCATCACCTTTCCGACACAACTAATCAGAGATTGGTCTACAATTTGAGGAAATATCCTTTTCACCATTTTCAAATAAGGGCATAACGTTTGCTAATTTCCAACAACTTGGGTACACATGTTCTTGTATAGATCGGTTAAATTAAATACAAAGTGGTTTACATGTCGTCTTTGATGTTTCTTTTAACATACGGTGACTGATCTCATCGGGTCCACTAGCTTTATTTGTAATTAGGTTAGACAAAACATCTGATATATTGGTTTCAATTATAGAAATATCATGAAGGGAACTATTTGTCTTAAGTTCAAAATTAGGCAATGTCGCCTGTGGATCATCAAGTGAAGATATTGATGCAAAGTAATCATTTAATGTGTTTGCCTTCTCTAAGTCAGACACAGCGGCGTATGTACAATCACTATTTTTTAATGGTGGTATAGCGCCGCAGCTTTTTGAATTTCCATTAACTAACAATTTGATAGTTTTCCAATAGTTTCTTGGATTGTTCGATCTCAAATCAGAGATAGTAAACTCAATGTTGTTAAAAAATGATTCTTTGGCATATTTTTTCATGTTATTCACTTTGTTTCGAAGGTTTTTAAATATTTTCATTTAATTTTGTTACAATGTCTGTCATGTTATTTGCACGAATATTATTGTATTACACGGGCTTTAGTGCCTAATGAATTTTGAAATATCATGATATGTTTGCATGCATGAAGTACACATACACTTTTCAAACTATTTAAAAATATACTGAAAGGAAAAAGAAATGCATAGTGGGTATTTCCGCTATATTATCTGTTAAGTATGCTACCGCTAATCGAATGGTACAGGGCGACATTAGGCCTGTCCTTTCGGAAAGAAGGTTTAAACAGCACCGGACGCACCAATGGTTACCCCTTTAAAGTTTCAGAGTCGACAGAATGCGCATTTGGCTCAAGCAAACTTAAGCTTTAAACGTTGCAATTTCAAACATTAAACACAATACTGAAATGGCTTGACTTTTACAAGCGAAACTTCAACATTTATGAATTTCGTGTAACAAAGTATACTTTGATTAAAAGGTCTACTACATGACAGAGTTGTTGTTTCTGTATTTAGTTGTAGCCTCTTTTTGTACAAAAGACATTGAGATATATCTGGAATATTACGTAGACGTGTATATAATAGTGTAGTATAGGCAATGTTTTGATTATGCGTTTCTTTTTCCTTTCAGTATAGATAAATGAATAGGCTAAATCACGTAAAACGGAAAAAAAAGAAGAAAAAAAACAACAACAAAAAACTGAAGAAACAACAACAAAAAACTGAAAAAAACAACAACAAAAAACTGAAAAAATACAAAATACAACCGATCACACGTAAACTAATCTATTCGTTAGTAAGAGTAGGGCAGGTTTCCGGATTCCGGTGTATCCTTCCCTTCTCTCTGGGACGGCTCCCGGATTCCTGTGTATCCTTCCCTTCTCTCTCTTCTCTCTGGGACGGCTCTCGGATTCCTGTGTATCCTTCCCTTTTCTCTGGGGCGGTTCCCGGAATCCTGTTTATCCTTCCCTTCTCTCCTCTGGGTCGGTTCCCGGATTCCTGTGTATCCTTCCCTTCTCTATGGGACGGTTCTAAATAACCGAGAACAACGTGCTGATGAGCCGTTAAATAACATTTAATTGACAGTGGAAGGGATCGTGACGTTGACGTTTCAATATGGAACATGATATTAAGTGATTTAAACATATTGTATTGCCATATATTATGCATCGGTTTGGCCACAAGTTCAAACAACATTAGTTACGGCCCTTCCCGATACAATATAATACAACAAGAAATCGGTAGAACCGAGGAAGGAACACGTGAAATACAATTGTATGGAAAATGTAGGATGAGTTGACCTTACAAGCTTTATACTTTTTTAAATTGCAGAGTGCAGTAGCTCCATCTAAACTGTTTTAAACTAAAACATCCTGAAATTATGCGCTACTAGATTAATACTGATACTTCCAATAAAGTTTCATGGATATCCGATGAAAAACTTAGGAAGAGTTGAGCGGACAAGCTTTAGAATTAAAAAACTTCAATGTCCCGTAACTCCGCCAAAAATTATTCAACCAGAACATTCTGAAAATTTGCACTACCAGGCAAAATACTGATACTTCATGTGCAGTTTTGTGAAAATCAGATGAAAAACAACTATAAGCAAAAAAAATCAAAGGGCCATAACTCAGTGGAAAATTATCGAACCGGAATGTCACGACAGTGTGCGCATCACCACTCGATATTGATGCTTCCAAGCAAGTTTCGCGAAATTCTAACAAGGGTTATAGAGAAATAGCCCGGATAATTTTTTTATAGTTGATTACTATGTATATATGCATTAAAAATACAAAGGGTCATAACCCAGTGGCAAATTATCGAACCGGAACGTCACGACAATATGCCAATATTCACTTGATACTGATACTTCCTAGCAAGTTTCGCGAAATTCTAAAAAGGTGTTATAGAGAAATATCCCGGACAATAATTTGCGTGGACGTACGGACGGACAAGGCGGCTACTATATAAATACCGATTTTTTCGGGGAGCACAAACATGTACATGGCTAAGCAAGTAGTTGCATAGTATATGTACACACATATACACACGGATATTAAGTATACTATATGCATATATATATATATATACACATGTACACACTGATATTAAGTGCACTATATATGCCATTGTTGTCATTAAGTATTTAAGTTCAACCTATTTGAAACGAATGTCCCTAAGACTTTTGACAGCCGTTGTAATTGGTGAAATAACTAGCAAAGTACACTTACATTGAATAATAATGTAACGTGTATGTTTATTTGTTAAGGTTTAATCCGAATCATGTGGTTTAAAATCAACCTTATATATAAATATTTTTCTTTAAAATTAATTCCTGAAATATTGCCTATTTTATTGACTTTCTAAAAAAGTAATTTGGAATATTCTTTACTCAGTACCCTCACTGTGAAAACTGGGTTTCATTAATGGTATCCGAGAGTTTTAGTCTAAATCGGAGGAACATTATATAGTCTCTTTCCATATGTCATGTACATTCACTCAATGACGTCCTGATTATCTGTTATCATCATTATAAATACCAACCTCACAATCTCAACATCCACATCATCAATAAACCTCACAATCTCAACATCCACATCATCAATAAACCTCACAATCTCAACATCCACATCATCAATATACCTCACAATCTCAACATCCACATCATCAATAAACCTCACAGTCAACACAACCACATCATCAATAAACCTCACAATCACCGCAACCACATCATTATTGTATTGTATTTTTTTCTATTCTATTGTGAATCGTTTTAATCACTTATCTACTGAGTACTACCTAATTATATCCAAATCCTCCTCCTCATCATCATCCTCATTATCATAATCATCATTATTATCATCATCATCAGCAGCAGCAACAACAGCAGCAGCAGCATTATCGGAATCATCAGCAGCACTAACATCATCATCGTCATCACCAGCCATTATCATCTACTTCATTATTCGTGTTATTATACAACCATCCGCAGGGATAAGCTAGCGTTTGCACATTATCCGTAGTCAACGCCAGGTAGTAGTGAGTAAAGTGCATTACAGTAATTAGTATATGCCAGTTTAGCAGTCGGACTGTACACACAGCACGGTAGGTACTTAAAATTGAAATATAATACAATAAGACGCGAATCAGTAAGTGATCATAAGTGACTGCAATTATATAAAACAGATGAGTACTGTAAACAGATGTTGTAGTCGTTCATATATTTTCTCATTTCTACTTTTACTTTCGTTTTTGATATCGTTCACAAAAACATCTTTTTATTCAGTGTACACTCAACTGTATTTGGCAAATAAAACAAATAAAACCAGTGAAATGCAGACGTTCTACTCGAAAGGTTAATTTCTACTCGAAAATTTTAAGTTATAAACAAAAGTGGTTGACCCATCGGAATTCGACCCTAGTCTATTAACATTTATTTTGTAGCCTACTTTCGTTTTCGGTTAAAAATTTGAGAAATTAGAAATAAACTATTGTATACTATACACCTGGCAGGCTGACAGCTATGATTTATTTTTACATGGAATTTTAACAAAAAAACGCGTATATTAGTTACATCTCAGTACTTAGTACGTACGCACACGAGGACGTATGTCACACTGCTTGTTAACGTATATCCATTTTAACTAGAAGGATAACGTATGGAAACTTTGTACATATATTTCCTAGGGGTTGCAGATGTGCTTTCATTTGACCCCTGGAGCCGAGAGAGCTGGGACACATGTCAAACACGCATACAATATTCTTACTCCTAAGACCTTTCAGGATTGATGCAGATATAAGGGAGTCGATGCCTATAGATCTAAATATATAACATGTATTGGAGCCCCAGGACAGGGTGTCACAGGTGAAACACAATTGAGAGGGGTTCAAATCATTCGCATTTGTTATAGCTCCTCGCTCCTCCTGCCAATATCGCCCCGATTCATTATAATATTGTGTAACCATAATAATTGCATACATTTGAGAATAAAATATTGTTTAAACTTATATCGCCCCGACGAAATTTCAGCTGTTGAAAACGCCCCTAAATGGCGTTTAACATCAAAAGGGAGGCAACACATATATACGTCGATTTTATTGTGAAATGCCATTTATATAATAGATTAAGGGGTGGAAGTTTTGTATTGCAAGCCTATCGTTTAGTTGAAGCACATGTTGATATTGAAAAAAAACACATGCTATTGTGTTAGAGTTTTAAAATGGATTATATGTATATGTTTCTTATATTTTGTCACTATTTACACGCATGTGCAGATCTGTTTACGAATAATTGATTACCACAGAAGTTCAACTCCATTTTGACGTGTATAGCTTAATGCTCTCCCTACACACGGACACATGACTTTACACACCTTCTTTGGAGGATGGCATACTTTATAGTAGGCTTATATCTTACCCGAAGTGGAACCTGTGACCACCGGGACGAGAGGCAAATATGACAAAGTATGCAAAAAAATATTTTTTTGTCTAGACTTGTATACAAACTTCAAAACATATCAAATAAATGAAAAACTGTACACCAAAAACAGCTATGGTGTCTTACATAGGGCAGGAATTTTGAATAGGATTTTTTTGTTTTGGTGTACAGTACCAAAAACAGCTATGGTCTCTTACATAGGGCAGGAATTTTGGGTAGGATTTTTTTTGTTTTGGTGTACAGTTTTTCATTTATTGGATATGTTTTGATGTTTATGTAAAAGTGTAGAAAAAAAATGTGGATGTAATATATCGGCATGGAATGTCTTCGATTCCTAGCACACATTCTCTAATTCACAAAACAGGGAGTATACATATGTCATGATTCTATGCATAACTTTCACGCACAGTGCCGTAACTAGAATGAATGAATAGTGTTTTACGGCACGTCGACACATAAATAGGTCATATTGTGCGCAAAAACTGATGAAAGATGAAGAAATGAAGGATTAATAAAAAATAATGTAAATATATAAAGATAAAATTATTTACAAATAAGGGACCGTAACTAGAAAACAGAGCTATGATTCCTGCTTTGAAAGATAGTTAGGGTATGCACAACCCCATCCGCATTTTCCGGTGAGGTTTCTGAAGACATCACACAAACCCTGCATAAAGAACCGCCGTAAGGATCTTACGAAGTTTGTAAATAATCTCGCACAGAAGTCAGGTTCTGGTAGTCTTTGTCGCAGGAGTTCTTAAATTACTTTTATATCTTTTGAAAATATCAGGGTTACGATATATAATGATGCAAAATTCACTCGATGTAAATTTTACAATGGTTTTCGTCATAAAAAATGCCTATGGATTGAAGGTTTTCTTGAAACTTAATCGTCAATAACTTTAATATACTTTAGTAATCTCCCACAGCATCGGTCTTATCTTCCTGTAACTTCGCAGCTTCCTCATAACGGTCTGTCCGAGATACAGACAGAGAGATTTCCATCGTTGTTTATATTACATTGTATTCCATTTTTAGCTCGACTATTCGAAAAATAAGAGAGCTTATATAATCACTCCGGCGTCGGCGTCCCGCATCAAGGTTTGCGTGTAAGCTGTGTTTACAAGTCTATTTCTCTTACATTTCTTATCCTAGCACAACCAAATTTGGCCATGGGCTTCCTTATAACATTATCTTAAGGACTTCATAAGCAATTTTGGTTCCTGTAACCCCTGGAGTCCCATGGAACCCACATTCTGATAGCCCTTAAAATGTGTCTATTTCACATCATATTTTGTGTGTAAGCTCTGTTTACAGGTCTATATCTCTTACATTTCTTGTCCTAGCTCAACTGAATTAGGGAATTGGTTTCGTTATAGTATGTTTTAAAAGTTTGCTTAAGTAATTTCGTCTTCTGCAAATTCTGGGCTCCCATTGAACCCAAATTGTGATGGCCCATAAAATGTGCAATAAAGGCATATCTAGGGGTTGGCATGTAAGCTGTTGTATATATCTATACTTTTTGTTTGGGATTTCTTATAGCATTATGCATTTTATCCATACTTCACCCCCACCCCCACCCCCTGCCTTTTTTTTTTTTTTTACATATTTCTGTGATGTTTTGGTCAATTCTTACACATATAGCTATGTTGCCCCACTACCCCCACACATCCCCAACCCACCCAACTCCCCCACACCCACTACTCGATATTTTTTTCTTTTTTACATACAGTGCTTTGGGTGTATAGAATCATTGGTAGTAAAGAATCAGTTCCTGTTTAAAATCAATTTTCTCAGCTCATATATTTTAGATTATTTTAAAACTTTCCAGGCTTGAAGATATATCATATACTCGTTAGAGGCCAGTTTCCGTCCAAGCCCAGTTTCCGTCATTCTCATTTAAAAAAACGTTTTTACACTTCAAATTACTTTCGCGATGTCACTTTTTGTCAGACGTTTACAACTGAAGATTGGAAACAGGAAAAACAACCAAAAAGTAAATAAGCGGTAAAAAACGAAAGGGATTTCTCCGAAAAATGTGTTTACTTCCTTATATGGCGTTGGGGATGCGCGTGCATACTGCCGCAAAATAACATTGTAATGACGTCATATTTTTATCACTCTTCAGTGGACGCAGTTAAAATATACCGTGATTATATAATTTAACCAAAGAGAAGCAACTCGTACAACCTGTATCTGTTTGATTTACACAGAGTTACTGTAAATTGTCGTCGTTGAACGTTTTACATTGACGTTACCAGGCGCATTTTTATAACGATCGATGTGACTGATGGAATAATGCAAACATACCATTTTTACAATGAAATTGTCGAATAGACTTGAAAACAAGTTTCTAATTCATAAACGTTTACTGTATCTTGACCTAGCTGAATCAATCACTCGATAAAATACATGACGGAAACTGGGCTTGTAAACAAAATGATTTCTCAGTTTTAGTCTATTTATACAAAGGTCACGTGCCACTTCGATAATTTATATAAAACAAAATTCTTTGGTATCAAATTTCCAGGAAGAGGTAACCTAATAGAAAATCGAGTAAAAATTGTCAGGATACATAGATTTGTCTGAAAAATTAGTTTATGTTTACATAAGTGACGGAAAGGGGCCCCCGACGAGTAAGCATACATTTATTCAACGGTAAAATTATTTGGGACATATTTCCATGCAAAATATATCACTACGTGAAACACCTCTCCGAAAAAATGATTCTATACTACCTGAATGAAGTGCGTTTTTGAAACGAAAAATTCATACTGTCACAATAAACTCAGAAATAAATATTTGCTGTTTTAACAAATGTTAGGGACAAAAGTCAAAATGCAATCATCAATTAAGGTTACTTGTTGAATTTTGGCACTTTTAAGGATAAAATGAAATTATGTAAATATTAGTGCAAAAACGCCTATTAAAAAATCACAGCCTCAGGACAATAATTTTAGAAATTTTGCTATCATACAACTAAAAAGGTAAATCTAAATCAGAAATTAAATAAACATTTTCCTTTCATTTTAAAATGAGACGTTTAACCCAAGTGATTCTATACCCCCCAAAGCACTGTATTGCTGTGTTGTTTTGGTCAATTCTCACACATACACTGAACAAAATTGCTAACAACTTTTGCATCTTAACTAATTTTCTTATTTTAAATGTATTTTAGAATACATATATGATAAGTATTTTGTTTTGACTCATAGTTTGTAAAACATTTATTTTTTGTTTAAATTGTTACATCTTTTGAGAGTTACCCTCCCTTTATATGAAAACATGGAATGTGCTGATAAAACACATAACATGAGTCAAATATCGCTTAAATATATAAAATTCTTAAAATTGGTATGAAATAATAGAAAAAAACATGAACATTTGACCCATTTATCGCGGGTCTATAAAAAAATGAAATATGGATAATCTTAAATTACCTCCCTTTAAATTGAATATTGTTTGAAATTCAAGTAACTGTAATTCAGCGTTAACATTAAATATTTCGAAAAAATTCTTTTGCAAACGCATTTGTAGTGGTAATGCTAGTAAAACATGATGTTAAAATAATTTTAACTGGCATATTTTAGAATTAGGAACATCGAAAGCTTCACTAATTTGAAGTACTTAATAAAATCCGATATACCCAGTTGTATAAGTGTTATAACTTATTTCTTATTTCCACCCCCCATCCCCCACCCCCCCCCCCCCCCAACCACTCGAAACTCATTTTTTTGTTTTACATGTTTCTGTGTTGTTTTGGTCAATTTATGTTGCCCCCCCCCCCCTCCACCTCCAGCCCGCCTCTCTCCCCCTCCCGCCCCCCCCCCCCCCACACACACCCCGCCAGCCCACATTCTCCCGCAACTCGAAGCTTTTGTTTCTTTTCTTTTTTACATATTTCTGTGGTGTTTTGGTCAGTTCTTACACATATAGCTGTGTTTCCCCCTCACCCCACCCCACACCCAGACTTCCACCCACACTCGAAACTCATTTTTTTAAAAATATTTCTGTGTTGTTTTGGTTAATTCTTACACATATAGCTATTTTGCCCCCCCCCCCCCCCCCCCCACCGCATTTTACATATCTCTGTGTTGTTTTGGTTACTTCTTACACATATAGCTATGTTGCCCCCCACCGCATTTTACATATCTCTGTGTTGTTTTGGTTAATTCTTACACATATAGCTATGTTGGCCCCCACCGCATTTTACATATCTCTGTGTTGTTTTGGTTAATTCTTACACATATAGCTATGTTGGCCCCCACCGCATTTTACATATATCTCTGTGTTGTTTTGGTTAATTCTTACACATATAGCTATGTTGGCCCCCATCGCATTTTACATATCTCTGTGTTGTTTTGTTGTATCAGTTAAATCAATATGTTTCGCCCCCCAACCATCCCACCACCCCATCATGACCACCACCCGAAATATTTTTTTGTTTGTTTTTGCATATATCTGTGTTGTTTTGTTTTATCAGTTTATCAATATGTTTCGTCCCACAACCATCCCACCACCCCATCATCACCACCATCCGAATGTTGTTTTTTGTGTGTTTTTTTTACATGTCTGTGTTGCTTTGTTTTATCAAATCTACACCTATATCAATGATGCGCCCCCGCCCTGCCCCCATTTGGTTTGTGGGCTCCCCTAACATGAAGGACAGGGGGAGGGGAATTGTTTTCATTTTATCTTTCATTATTTGAATATTAAAATTTTAATTTGAACGCATCATTTACATATTTGACCAAATATTTCTTTAAAATGACAATTTTTTATTAAAACTGATAAATTTAAAAAAAAAAGTTCACACCCTGCCCCAGATTTTACTATAATTTGTATGAGATTCTAACAATAATTTTATATCGGCCTGAGTTTCTATACCCGCCCTGCCCCCCAACACCATCCCCACATTGTTTTAGCCTTGTTTTCTGATGGTATATACTGACTATATAATTTATTATTCTCTGAAAAATCGAATACTCGAGCTGCGCTGGTCTCTGACAGCTCTTGTATCTTTTCGATTGACTTGACATTGTTTAACGACTTTTGTTCTTGGAAAATACATATTGTCACGCTCACTTTTGTCATTGTTATAATCTCTGTTACAACCCTTTTATATTAACGTGCTTCTTCTTTTATAATTTATATTTATAGATGAGCCCCCTTTACCAGTAGTACCACTTCAGACTCACAGGGGCAATGGTGTGACGATGAGATTACAATGGGCGTGGGAAACAGAAACAAAACGTATCTTTTTTTTTGATGGGCCTATTTATATTTTACTTTCTGAACAGCGGTTAACAATGATTTTATAATCCAGTATCATTGCCCACACCAGTACCATTGCCCTGTTCGATACTCAGGTTCTCGAGTACTTGTCCCATCTCTAGTTTGTAACTTGTGAACAATTATTCTTTTATTTCATGTATATATCAGATCAAGGCAAGACGTAAATATCAAAATGTGTAGCAGGACTAAATATGGACACGCTTGGAAATAGAGCAGCTGACTCTTTTATATGCATCAGACGTGAATTGTTTTCATTTTTTTTCCAGTTATATATCTCGTTATTGTAAGTAAACTACCAGATTAACAATGGGAGGTCGACTACAGGACAAGGATAAGGATCAACTGGAAAAATGGATCGGGACTGAACCCAAGACATTCGCCTTGCTGTACAGTATAACCAGGGATGGATGTGACTCGACAACCTTCCATCAGAAATGTGACAACCAGGGTGCTACAGTCACAGTGCTCTATAACCAGCAAGGATCTGTATACGGGGGCTACGCGGAGATGAGCTGGAATTCAAAAGGCGCCTGGATGACGGATGTAAATGCTTTTCTTTATCAATTACATTACAGTGGGAACCCGGTTAGAAGAAAATTTCCTTTAAAGCCTACAGCAAATAGTCACTTCGGATACACAGACTATGGGCCACTATTTGAGGGATCGAGAAATTTTCTCACATTCTCTGGTACAGTAAACAATTCTGGCGGGTACTTTGTTCTTGATGGTACCCTGAATTTTGGATCTTCGTTTGATAACCAGGGTATACCAATGAACCAAATCAACAATGGAACCACGAACGCGACAGAGCTGGAAGTGTACCGTGTTGTCAGTGAGTATAGTGATATTTCTTATTCATGGACAGGTTAAAACGCATTGAAAACAGATGAGTGTGTGATTTGTTCAGGTAATATTAAAGCGATGGTTGGACTTTTACTTAAGTAATATGTACAGTCTCGCACAAACGCCAGGTGATAACAATGGAAACTTTTAAAACTATCCAACAAACAGAAGTGCACTAAATGTTAAAGAAACTAACCCGCCAAGTAACGGCAAAATTGCACTACAAAACCGTGTATAAAAACTCTTATCTATGTGTTCAGGTCATATAATAAAGTATATGTGCCGATTAAACTAAGTCTTTTTTTCACGGTTTGTAAAAATACCCGTGATTGAATATGCGTTAAATCAATTATGAGTTGGTAACTCTTAATTCAACGGTCCAGTTTCGGGGTTAGGCTTCGCTGGTTAAAGCCGGTTAAATTGTGTCCATAGAGTTTAGATTCTCAAAATATGCAAGTTATATATATACCTCGTCGTCAGTCATTTTAGAAACGGTGTACACATGATGTAAAATGTGCATGTTGTTGGCGGGATAGCTACTGTGTCATTATGTTTGTTTCAAAATTATTATTATTAGCAGTACTGGTTAAATACCACTACAGCATATGATGCGGCGACTCGTTCGTTCGTTTGTCTGTCCGTTTGTCCATCCGAAAAAACAATGGTTACGCCTTTCACTCCAAATGTCTAGTTGGTCTGAAATGAATTCAGCTTTCTGTGAAATGTAATACGTCTAAATATTTAATAAATACGAAAAAAGTGTAATCGTTACTTGTCTAGACTCTTGAGTTAATGATATTTATGTACCAAAATGATTGGCATGAACTGTAGCTAATCCAAAAGAAAATCAGTTTAATTTGAACTTATTTATTTTACATCGATTGTAACGAAAGCTCTATGAACTTATTTGAATCACTCTCGATGTCTTCATGGGTAGAACCAGTACTAAGCAATGCAGATAAAGTGTCTTGCTCAGAGAGACAACGCATATGGCAATGACGGGAATCGAACCCACGACTTTTGGATCATGGGTCCAACGCTCTACCACTAGACCACAGCGCTCCACAGTTTGAAAATCAGTTTGGACATACTTTCAATTTGACTGTCATTTGGCGATTTTTCTGAACATATATATAATATAATATTGTCTAATATTTTGTTTTCAAACACAACTAGTGCTAGGAATATGGCGTTGTTGCTGGAAGGAACGTGTTTTATAGGTGCCATATGTTGTATAGAAACTGTATTCACTCAAAATTGTATCACCTTCTCCACTAGACACACATACACTTAACGGTGTAAAATTACCATAACTATACTATGCATTTGTACTATTTTGTTACATTGTCTGACATGATATTTTCATGTATATACTTGTACCACACATGCCTTAGTGCCTATTGGATTTTGAAATAAACTATCTATCCAAACTATAGATATAGAAAACACTCGACCACCGAAACACCTTGACTGATTTCACTATAGGACACTCCGCTAATACATAAGTGGTGTAAATAAAAGATAGATGTTTTGCAATATCAAAGATGGCGGTCACGGCTATATAGGAAAATGTATCGCTACTCCACTAGAACCTCAATACAAAATATGAGGTCTCAACAAAGCCACCACTATGACATATTTTGGTGCAATGGTGAGGATTTCAGGATGTCCACCAGAGACCATTCTTGTTTGCGTTGACGTATATATGTAAAGTTAGTCCTTAGCTACTTAGCCTTCTTAAAGTCTTTAAGAATCTCGACGACAGGAATATTACAGATGGTTTCTAGTTTGACTTAAAAATAAAATTCAAGTTTCTGTAAAATCCAAAGTGGCCAAACTGGTATGATAAAATAGGAATTAGTGAAAAGTACAAAACTGAGGCATCCCCAAACTTCAGATCCATATAAAATCAAAATGGCCGACGTTGCCAAAACTAGAGAGAAAAAACACGGTGTTTGCTTCTGCTCTCAAGCCACACAATTTAATAAACAAAATGGGGCCTTTTCCGACAATATCAATATGGTAAATTATTGTGTTCAACCAAAATACAGTTTGCTTGTTCAGCAAAGGTGCGTTGGCAAATACAGTTCCCAGACTAACGCTGTTACCATCGGACATCTTGCGATTATTAGTAGTAGAACGTATACACTTTATTAATGTTACATCTATTGAGAAAAAAGCTACCCAACTTATACAAATCAATTTCGATGCTGAGGATGAAAGCGATAGAGTGGTATTGATGTGTGAGGAATCTGGAGAAACCCAAATGTCCATTTATTGTATTGCAGATGGAAAGGATGAAAAGAGAATACCCAAAACAGTAACCCCTTGGCGAGAAACACCGACTTGGAATACAAAGGTATTTAAAAAAAGTATTTTAATATACGCGTTTCCATAAATGGCTGTTGTTAGACGAATTTCCTTTGATTCATGATAACATGTTGTTTTCATGGAAACACATTTGCCCAAAGGCATTTATCACTGATGAAGATTACTTTTAATTGTGGCTGCATGCAGTTGTTCTTCATTACCCATCATCGTGAAACATACACTCTGAAAAAGGAAAATACTTGGCTGAAAGTCGGGATTTGGTGTGGATTAAGAATAAGTATAAAAGTCGAACAGGAAATGTAGCTTTCACAGAACACAGTAAACCCCAAAACAAGCAAAACGACAAACATCAATGGCAATGTTAATAAGGAATAAAGGCATATGACGTCACAAACACAAAAAGGGTTGACAATAGGGCTACCGCCTTGGAACGGTCAGTGGCAAAAAAGGTCGCTGGGGGTTTAAACCAGGTTCTAGGGTGCAACATACCTCACACTTACCCTACTGTCATCCCAATACAACGGGACTGTGTAAATAAAGAAATCCCCGCCATGAACTATTCTCTAACCAACAAGGCAGCATTAACAGGCAATATAAGTAAAACACAAATATGCTCGTGTATATATAAATACAAAACACAATAGCCTAGAAAGCCACAAAGAAGGTATTCATTGACTTGGTAGAAGCCAGAGCAACAAGAGAATAAATCATTGAGGGCACGAAAAGACAAGATAGCAGACAAACATCAAACGTCACCGTCCTTTTGGGCTTTAGGTAGACGTCATCATAGGGTCCATAGCCTGTCCGGTCATCGCACAATTAAAGAGGAACGCATAGTGGAAAATTTCCAAATTTTGTATTAATGCCGCTAAATTTTCCCAATTGAAAAGGTAGAGGTACCTTTGAAAAAAACGTAAACAAATGTAAATGAGTCCACCACCAAGAATGCAGTGCGTTGCAAAATGATAGGGTAATAACCTCTAAGATAGTATGAAAGTGATCATGACCAAGGATCTGACGAAGTTTGTAAATCACGTCACCATAGACTTGGACTGACAGCAATTCACTCTCCTTTCTGTCAGATGGGGAACCTAAACGGGCGGTTCTGTGTTTCTGAGTCTATCCTCCGAGCATGTTAAAGAAACTTAGGAATATATTTCGTTATTAAGAATAGGACAGGTTCCCAGATGCATGTGTCCTCCTCTATCTGGCGCGGCCCTAAATAACATATGCGATTTATCAGTAAGTGTCTGTACCATGATATAGGCTTTATAATATCGAAAGCGTTTAGAAGAAAAATTTGCCTTAGCACTGTTTGGTTGATAATTTATCTATATGATGTTGGGATGCATCAGCGTATGTTGAAACCTACCTTTTTACAAACGTTTGATTTGTGTGTCTCCGATAGCGTCTCCGTGGGCGAGGGGTTACCGACATTGCATTGTAAACATTCACGCCTGTCATCGCTGCGAGTTCAAATCCCACTTGGAGCTCGACTTGTAAGTGAGGAAGTGTCGATTCTTACGGATGGCGGGAAGTGTACGGTTGTGGTTCTACCCAGGAAAAGTGGGTAGTCTGCCTTCACCACAAAAAATCGATCGTCATATATAACCGTGCATGTGTTGAGAAATATAAAACACCAAACAAACAAACAAATCATAGCTAGGCGTCTCTGCCGTAGTTCGTCTGGGTGTTGTCTGTCCTTGATTTTTCGCAAATATTGTCTCCGTATTTACTAGTCAAAATCCCTAAGTACCCACCTAAGAATATGTCAATAATATTCTCATTGTTTTCTCACTATAATTCACGCTTGATGGGAAATATGGTTGAAATATGGTTGAACTGTAAAATAGTCTGCTCTAATCACATGAACAAATATTAAAGCTTGTGTCACCGCTAAATACCACAACTCAACTAAAGTCCACATTAAGTTCCGCTAAAGTCCACAATTCCGCAATAGTCCACAAACATTTCCGATAAAATCCACAACAAAAGCTAACGACATGTCCACAAAATCTTCCGCCAAAGTCCACAAAAAATAATATCGCTAAAGACCACAACACTATTTCAGCGAAAAACACAATTTTGAATTAATGGTTTTCTCATTTGTGAGATATGTTTCAGCATTTTTTCATTAATTTATGCAAAACATATTTGCGCCAGATGTAGTTTACATAATCCATAAGTTTTGTAAATATGCAATATTTGGCAGGAAGAAGCGTTAAAGCGCTAGGTGCAATCAGCAAATACGTGTGTTGCAACACTGTATTAGGCTGCACTAAAAGTAACACTTTTGGGACTAAAAGTAGCAACATAAGCTAATGGTAATACGATAAATAAATTACACAACATTACACAATGGATAATGAAACTGATATTTATGTTTTGTTTATGATTTAAAAGAGGAGGTATTTTTCTGAAATAAATAACATGTTTAGTTGAGCAACCTGAATTTCCAATAAAAATTTCCCCAAGAATGTGTTGTTACCTTTAGGGTATAGGGATGTTACGTTTAGTGTAGGTAAAAAATGGTGTTGCCTTTAGTGCAGAAATTGTTACCTTTAGTGCAATTTATTTTATTACCTTTAGTGTATGTTGTTACTTTTAGTCCCAAAAGTGTTACCTTTAGTGCTGCTAGTTACCTTTATAGGGGTTAATATCAAACTCTCCGTGTTTGTGTATGATTCTCTACCACGGGGAACTGTTTGTTTTGGTCTATGCCGCCCCCACCCCAGGTAGAGTAAAATATTGATAGGTGCACGTGCATAATACTAAAGATCAGGTTATACTTTATCCGTCTTAATGGGTTTGCACATATGCTGGTGACCACTGGAACCGTATTGGACAACTCTGTTCCTTTGTTTTAGCTATATATCAAGCACGAAAATGTGGTTGTAAGAAAATAAACCGTACATGTATCAGTTGCAAATGCTACCGTGCTACTTTGGCATGTACAGCGCCATGTAGCTATGCGTGGCAATTTTAACAGAATGCAATTGAAAGTAGTTTATCAGGACTAAATATCAAGATATACAAGTTGAACAAGAAATGTAGCATTCATAGAACACAATCAACCAAACCATTGTTACGAGTAAAATGTAACAAGAAAGGAAGAAAAACCAGCCACACAAAAACATAATTAACACATTTATTTACATAAAATATTCACTTACAGAATACACAAATCCAGCTGTTCATAAATATCCAATTTTTGAATTAGTCCAAATAAAATTATCCAATGTTCCTTTAATTCACACTAGCAAGTGTCTCTTTAATCCAAAACAATAAGTGCCTCTTTAATCAAAAACAGTAAGTGTCCTTTCAGTCTAAATAAATTTCAAATAATTCTGGTTTAGTCCAAATATCCAGTTTCACTGTTATTTTGAATGAGCACAATAATAAGTAAATCCTCTCACAAATATTTTATAAAAGCATCAAAATCTAAATTAACGTTATTGAAGAATACTGAAATCTGATCCCAACTCAACTCCCAGAGTTTGTTTATATACTATCACAGACTCTTCCTGAAGGGTTCCCCACTGAAACCGTCCAATGAAAATAGTCCAAATTTCATCATAAATGAATTTGCATAAAATAATCTAATGAAAACAGATCACTTCATCATAAATGAATTTTTGTATAACTAACTTGCACATGTTTACATCTGTACTATTCCTAACTTTCTTCAAGGCCAAATCAATAATAAACATACAACACTACATGTATCCTTTAGACATACATGCAACAATTCATGTAAACATTTAGATATATATAGGTAACATCATACATTAAAAACAAACAACAGTTACAAGGGAACATGCGACATTACAACCATAACAGGGTTGATAATATGGGTACCGCCTTGGCATAGTCAATAGAAAAAAAACGCCGCTGGAAGATAGTATCAGTCCAAACTTAAGTTTAAGATTATACAAAATAAAAAGTCTAAAATATGTCAATATTGGTAGTATTTTTGATTTCTATGGGATTTTTGTGGGTGGGGTATTGATTTAATTGGAAATTGCAGAGTGAATCGTGAATGCTCGGCCAATCCCGTCATTCTTCGGGATTCCCACCTCGTGTGTATCACGGTACTTCGGTATGTTCAAAATCTTGACATTCTGTTAGTCGGAAGGCAACGGCACATAAAATAGGGCACTGTTGCTATGTAAACAATATGGCCGATAGCCACACGTGTGGATGTATAATTTGCGTTGAGTGTTTTTTTTACAATGCAGATGAATGTTTTATCACTGCTTTCATGTAAATAAACTATTGATGGAGCAATCAGCTGAATAACTTTGCAACATTTGGATGATAACTTTGATTTTGAATGCAAATTTGTTTTGGCGGGAATCTAAAGCGCGATGAGTAACCAACATGGAAACCTACCTATTACATTCGAGTAATGCTGCGAAGCAGTGTACGAGATGTTGCGAATGAGCAAAGAGTAAGTTAAGTAATATGTTCCGTTAATAAGTACATCCGGATATCATTATTTAATACGTATATAACCTCAAGTATATGAATAACCGAACATCTGATAACCACTACAGAATGTAAAGCATATATTGAACATATAGTTTGTGGTTGGTGGGGTATACTCATATTTTTATTTTGAATAAATGCATAATCATGGCGAAATATTTGCAAAAATCATTGTTGGTTTTACAGTGGAAGCCAAAATATAGAGAAAGAAAGAAAGTATTAGTTTAATATACAGCTGTATATTATATTTACAGTATTACAGTATTTCGGCCGCCATCTTGGATATTTGGCGGCCATCTTGAAAATGATCGAAATTGAATTGTCTCATGTTATTTTTCATTTGAATATAATATTTGCAAGCACTGTGCAAATTAACATACTCATATCACAATCTGAACTATTTTCTGGTTATTTCCTCCGTTATTTAATGCAATTGTTACCTTTAGGGTTGCAACAAACGTATTTGCTGATTGTAAAGAGCGCTCTTAGCGCTTTAATGCATCTTCCTGCCAAATATTGCATATTTATAAAACTTATGGATCATTTATACATGTAAACTACACCATAAATTAATGAAAAAATGCTGAAATGTCTCACAAATGAAAAAAATAATAATTCATTATTGTGTTTTTCGATGAAATAGTGTTGTGGACTTTAGCGAAAACGTTTGTGGTCTTTGGCGACAATTTTTTTGTGGACTTTAGCGGAAAATGTTGTGGACTTTGGCGTTCGTTTTTTTTGAGTGGATTTTAGCGGAAATGTATGTGGACTTAAGCGTTTTTTTATGTGGACTTGTGTGTGGACTATAGCGGAGTTGTGGACTTGCGAAAATGTATGTGGACTTTAGCGGAGTTCTGGTCTTTAGCGGTGCCACAAAGCTTTCAAGTCGATGTGTTTTAGATATAAATTATGACAATTATACAACTGGGTACTCAGGAATTTTGTTAAGTATATAATGAATATACCATGAATACTTAATTAGTATATATACTCCTCAAAATAATTTAAGGACCACAAAAAAGAACAATTATAATTACTTATTCTTTAATATTCTGCATTTCATATCCAAATAACAAGTTAATACTTTTAGGTAACGTAGCAATAGAAAATGGCACAAATCAAAACATGATCCTTAAAGTATTATGTGTATACATATTAATTATTTGTTCGTGGTATTATATAGCAATATCCTGATGTGCTTTACTCTAAAAAAAATGGTGTAAAAACTTATTTTTTCTATGCATTATGTCGCTGTATTATTTAATCTATGACGTCATCATACCATTGTTTATTTGTCACATTATTGTTTATCGTCACATACATCTCGTATTATTTGTTGCCATCAGCTTCTAGAGAAACTAACAGAAGACGCAGTAGCTTTCAAGCCAATGCCTGAGCTAAACATTCCCCAAGCCCGAATCCTGATGATCGGTCCCGTGGGTGCGGGCAAGTCGAGTTTCTACAATACAATCAACTCCATATTCAAGGGTCGTATTGCTACCAGGGCCTGCAGTGGCAGTGCAGAGCAGAGTCTCACCACAACGGTAACGGATTAAAGGGACACACGGCAATCTTGAATTTTTATCATCATTAAAATGAGCGTCTCGATTTATTAATTCAGTATCTCTATTGTGCCCATCTCTTCGAGATACGTGAGTGCTCTCGCGCTTGTCGAGGTTGTTGGCGACTTCAGAACTACACACACACACAAACTTAATTCAGTATCCATTTTACTTTAAACCTGCTTGCATATAATAAAATAAAAAATTGAGTTTTCAATTTTCTGTTTAAATATATTATTGGTGCAGTAAAATCTACAATTTGTAATAGGAAAAAACAGCTTGCTGTATACTATTCTTATAATTAATATAAATGATTAAACAAAACTTTTGAAAAACGAATTTAAAAAAAATCAAGATTGCCGTGTGCCCCTTTAATAGCTCACTTGCTTGAGAACAAGTCTAGTGCCAAATCATTCTAAGGAGGGACATAGAGGATCTTATATGAGTGACTGTGTTTTATTGATTTTAATAAACGAGTTGCATAAAATGATAGGATATGAGGCTCTGCCGAGTATCCTGTCCTTTTATTCAACGAGTTTATTAAAGTCAATAATACACAGTCACGAATGTAAGATTCTGTTTATCAAATAACACATCTACGACTTGATAGTTTCACTTTAAAGGGAATGTAGCGACACAGCCAAACAATCGTTATTATTGAGAGTTCTGAACAATTTGGAAAACGATGAAAGAATTATCAAAATCGGATGATAAACAAAGTAGATACGATCATTTGAAGGTTCTGTTGGAAGCCGCCATTTTGAGAGCTATGACATCACTGTTCTAAATGACCATATATATGGAATATTTCTAAATATGAAAATTTACTGATTTAACAGAAAGTGTATGAAACATGTGTATACTTAATGGCAATAATGCTTTGTATGACAAGTAAAGATTTGCATTCATTTTCGTTGCTTTAAATGATATTTATCCATATTCCATATATAGCAATTTGGAACAATGACGTCATAGTTCTCAAAATGGTCGTCCCATACCCGTTTTAGAATAACCTTCAAATGGTCATATCTTTTTTGTTTATCATCCGATTTGGATAATTATTTCACCTTTTTCAAAGTTTTTTCAGAACTTTCAATAATAGAGCATGTTGGCTGTGTCTCTATATTCCCTTTAATGTTGGCAATTTGTAAGAGAAATCACGATGTCGTTTTGTTGTTTTCATGATGTCAGCCACGTAACGCGGCTGTAAACGCGTTCGCTCTACAAATAATGCGACACCTTAAACCAAATTTAACGTTACTAACCTACATTTTATAAAGATTTCAAATAATGATCAATAGTTAAGGTGTCTGAACGTATCGTATTATATACCATGCAAACAATTTTCATTTTAAAAAAATGTCGAGATGAAATGGATGAAATGCAATCGATTAACACTTAATTGGATATGTAACGCTGTTAGTAATACTATATTTGAAATAGCTTTTAACATTACACGCGTCATATTTATTGTCTACCGTCAAAGGCGAAGGACTATTGAATTGTATTTCCGTCGTTCCGCCACCAATTCAGTTTCCGCCCAATAATTGTAATATTTATAATCCGATCTTGATGAAACTATAGGATTAGTTTTATTTTTGAATTGAAGATTTTATCATTTGTCATGTTGGAGTAACAGCCCTTTTATTTTAAAAAAATAACGATTTTTTAGCTCTACTGACCGAATGCCAGCAGAGCTTATGGGATGCCGAGCTGTCCGTCGTCCGTCCGTCGGTCGTTAACTTTTGGCTCGTTAAGACGATAGGGCCTTCATTTCTCATCAGATCTTTACCGAACTTTACCTGGTTGTTAATACTGGTGAAAGCTCGGAAAAGTTCGAAACCTAGCTAAATCGGACAAGGAACACCAGAGTTATGTGCCATTGAATTATTGAAAAATGCAATGTTTAGCCTTGTGAACACTCTAGCGCCTGCATTTTGTATTCGTTCTTTCCTAAACTTGGCCAGATTGTTGATATCAATGAAAGCTCAGATGAGTTTGAAAACCAGCCAGATCGAACCAGTAACACCGGAGTTTTGGACCTTTTACAAAATTTGGTAATGTACACTGGAAACATTTTTAATTATCATTATTATTTTTTTTTTTTTTTTTATTTATTTTTTTTTTCTCATAAGAAACCTTGGTTCTTCTTTCTTTAATTGGGAGCTTAGGGGCCCTTGTTGGATCAGTTTTACATAGAGTTATAGGGAAGAACTTCAAAATCTTCTTCTCCGATACTAGAGATAAAGGTTTAATATTTTTTATTTATTATCAGCTTATGGGTCCTCTACCAAATTTGTTCAACTGGTGACCATGGGCTCAACTTTGGCCCCGCCCCAGGTGTCACAGTTTTACATAGACTGATATAGGGAAAAATTTAAAAAATCTTCTCCTCTGAAACTACAAGAGCTAAAAGTTTAATATTTTGTATTTGTTATCAGCTTATGTTCCTCTAAAAGGTTTATTCAAATGGTGACCCTGGGATCTAATCTGGCCCCGTCCCAGGGTCACAGTTTTACATAGACTTATATATAGGGGAAAATCTTTAAACAATATTCTTCTCTGAAACTACTAGAGCTGAAGGTTTAATATTTTGTATTTATCATCAGCTTATGTTCCTCTACCAAGTTTGTTTAAATGGTGATCCTGGGGTCGAATTTAGCCCCACGCCAGGGGTCACATGTTTTACATAGAGTTACATAGGGAAAAGCTTTAAAAAAATCTTCTTCTCTGAAAGAGTCAGAGGTTTAATGTGGTTTAATATTTTGTATTTACCATTAGCTTATGTTTCTCTACCAAGTTTGTTCAAATGGTGACCCTGGAGTCAAATTTGGCTCTTTCACATGTTTAACATAGACTTATATAGGGACAAACTTAAAAAATATTCTTCTCTCAAATTACAAGAGCCAACGGTTTAATATTTTGTATTTACACTCAGCTTCTGGTCCTCAACCAAGTTTGTTCAAATGGTGACCATTGGTTCAAATTTGGCCCCATCCCTGGGTCAGATGTCAAACTTGGTTTGAGTGTTTACATTAACGAAAGTTTGACTTGTTTTAAAGCTAGTCAAACTTGAGCCAAATATGTCCCTCCCACTATATCTTGGTATTTGAAGACACTTTATAAAAAACTAGTTTGGTACTGCCATATCTGACACACAATCCGTCTATCCCCCACCCCAAACCACACCATACCACACCACCATGGACACCATATAGCAAGTAGAGCGATACAGGCCCTTATCGGCGTTATCAACAAAAGCGAAAACTGTATTTAAGGAAATCTTATTTCTGACATTGTTCACAGTACACCCAGTATCAAGTTCGAGTCCGCTCTGGGGCCACCCTCAATCTCCGGCTGTGTGACACCAGAGGCCTGGATGAGACACAAGGGCTGGATCTCATTGAGTGTAACTATCTGCTGGAGGGAAATATTCCGGACTACTACCAGGTATATGTGAAATAAGTGTCTGGAGAACCACAGAGGCTGTGGAGACACATGGGCTGGGAAGAGGCTGGGGAAGACATAAGGGTTTTGGAGACACAGGGGCTGTGGAGACATAGTGGTTGGGGAGTCACAGCCTGGGGAGACACGGGGCCTGGGGAGACACAGCGGTTGGGGAGACTCAGGGGATAGAGGAGACACATGGTCTGGGGAGACACAGGGGTTGAGAGGACACAGGGGTTGGGGGTACACAGGGGCTGGATATCTTGGGAGTGTAAACACCTACTGGACGGCAGTGGTACAAAAAAAATAATTAGATATAAAAACAAAAACTCTACAGAAAACACTTGATTATCAGTGTAGCACATATAGTTGAAATTAATCATTATGTTAATAACTCTTCTTAATACGTTTAAGAATGCAATTAAACATTTAGAGATGTAGAACAAAATTTATAAGTGTTCATTTTTACAGTCCTCCAAAATTAATGTCTGTAATCTGTCGGTATCATGTAATGGTGTATACCTTATTTACTATTAACAGTGACCACATTTAGTGGTGTATTCTCATACTCGACAAGTTCAAATTCTAACTTCAGAGAGCATACATTATTACTAGTACTAATCAAAGTAGTGAAGGCACTGATGGGCGGTGCTTTTTGTAAGTGTTGGAATGGATGGGAAATGGAAGTGCTGTAAATATAACTTCCATGGTTTGTTTGTTTACATTCAGTGATGTTTCAGATTATTGATATTCATTATCAATTTCATATGTAAACATATTTTAGCTAACTCATATGGCCCGAATTAGCTTCCGTAGATTTTTTTCTGAGGAGCACTGACTGTTCTATTTTTAGTAACATGCACTTGGCACAGACCGTCTGCTTGTAGCACGATTATAACTCGATTTATAACCGTTTAGACAGATGATAAACAGTTGATTTAGTGAAAATTTGATAAAATAGGTATGTATGACCTAAATAAATAATAAATTGCATTTATTCTGAACATTGTTTCTTATTTAGGGCATCAAATGAATAAGCGACCTTTTGTTTACAAACACCGACTGATCGTCTGTCAAAATGCGTCATAATCTCTCATTGCATATTAATACATAAACAATCTAAGGATTTACTTAGGAGAATATTTGTAAATTACACAGTAAGCGAACACACACGGACAATATTTGTTAATTACACAGTAAGCGAACACACATCATCATTTTCTGTCAGTGATCACATAATATCGAATTTATTAAAGGCATGCATGAGAAATTACTTCTTCGAGCGTAGTGTTGCATAGTGTTGCATTGTGCTGTTAGGTTTGTCACATTCCTAGCATTCCATTTAAAACACCATTATACCTCTGACGGTGCTAAAGCACCGCCAAAAACGGTGGTATATTCTAACCCACCGAATACGTTGCTTCGTGTTTATACGTATTATTCTCCAACGGTTAACTTGCATGAGCAGATATATTATGAATTGCACATATTTCCAGCTGGGTGTATGGGAATATTTTATTTCACCCTGAATCGAAGACGAATGGTGAAATGAAAAATCACCCAGGTTTGGAATATTCATTTACCCTGATAGGAATCTAATTAACGAAATGACTTTTGGTCGATTACAACCCCGGTACTTGTATAGTTACTGCCCCAATGCATAATGTCGCAATTGACCGTATAACATTACAATTATTTGTGGGACTGTCTGAAAAAACGTCTGACAGAATCTGAACACTGTCCGCCATTTTGATTTCACATACTTCAGTAACACGTCGCCGACGCTTGACCGGTCACATTTTTGTTGTTTGTTTTTCAAGAAATTGGGATAGATAATTGTTACACTGCCATTGGTAACGCGTATAAATCATACTTCAGTTCAACCCCTCCTCACCAATAACACCCGACACGCACGGGTTCATCAGTAAGCCGTCGGCGGGGGACAAGATACATTGTGTGGCGTTCGTGATTGATGCGACTACTCTGGAAGTCTTGCCGGCAAAGGTTCTCCAGAAGATGAAAAGTTCCCAGGCGTTGATGAACCAAAGAGGTTATAAAGGAGAGGAACTCTTTAAGATTTTTCTTTCGTTCCTATCCTATTTACTATGTACTGTACCAAAATATACTGAACCAAGCAGCTAACGCACCAGTAGAAACAACCTTTAATGTATGAACTTATTATATGTCGACTGGTACCGTTAAATTTACAGTCGTTATTGACAAGATATGTGGTTCGTTCAGAATGAAATTTGTTTGATTTATTGGTTGTTATTATTGAGATATTAAAGGTATTGTCTACAGGTGCGTAATAGCTGCTTGGTTCAGTATGTATAATATATGTTGTAAACATGTTGAAATAAAATATGTTTAAACCAAAAAGGTTATAACCGACCATGACCCATTCTTTAACATACTGGTTTAAAGTTTTGAATTAGCCCAATTTCTACGTATTTCAGTTTAGTTTAAACACTATTTTATTCTCAAATGTATACAATTGTTATGGTTACACAATATTATAATGAATGTAACACAGTTTCAGTTTGTAACGCACAAATCAAGCACACCGCCTTAAAACGTCATACACAGTTGCATCTACTTCTAAGTAAACGAAGTAACTTCTTCAACAATGCGCCTTTCTGTTGGATAATCAAAAAAGCACAGCAACCTTGTCACGTGAGAATGCTCCACTTTAAACAATACAGTTCTTGTTTTAAATAAGTTTAGTTTTTTCGGAGAATGCTATCGCAGTATGTGCATTTTTTGAAGTATATACATTTATTTTAATCTTTCAGGCATTCCACAGTCGATTCTTTTGACAAAAATCGACAAACTTTGCAAAGAAGTTCAAACTGACGTATCCAACGTTTATACAAGCGAAGCTGTTATGAAACACGTGGAAAAGGCTTCTCAAATGCTCGGACTTCCACGGACTAATGTACTTCCGGTAAAGAATTACGAGAACGAGGCACAGCTGAAAGACAACATCAGTATTTTGGCTATGTTTGCACTAAGCCAAATGCTCAACTCAGCCGAAGATTACATGGAAAACCTTTATGAGAAAATGTCAGCTGAAGAAACAGGCATTCGAAAACTGAACATAAAGGACTGACGAACACAAAGTGGCATTCAATGTAAATATTGAAGAATAATGATGCTATGTCATATCACGAGAACATTTTTTGTAATTAGATATTTGCCGGTAAGGAGGTGCCTAACAGTGTATCGGAATATATCCTTCCAGCACGTTCAAGAACTATATGAATATATTCGATAGTCCACGATTAGGGCGCGTACCCGAAGTTTTTCTGCGCTTTTGTAGATTTTGCTTAAGCTTTTATGTTGTAAGAAATATTTTATGATATATGTTGTAAGGGATAGTTCATGGTTTATACTGTATAGAGTAATTAAATTCGGTAAATGTGACGAAATTCTTCATATTATCACATTAATGTATTCCTGTGTAACGTCAGAAGGTGTATGTCTAAATTAAATGGTTAATATATATTTTGTTACATCCGGAAGTTTATATTTGGGATTTTTTGCTGGTATAACTCATGATCTGCCGTGTTTGTCGAACCAAGCTGGGGGTAAATGTGTATTTTTTTTAAAACAAAAACGAACGCCAGACGTACAAAGCAGTTGAAATAACTTAGTACGTACGTTTTATTAAATATGTCATTAAAACAACTACATATTTTATGACAAAATATAGCACAAATTCTATGAGGAAAAAAAAGTTTCCATTTAACAATTCATAGAATACATTTACGTTATCAGTGAATTTGAGTTATAACAAGATGAATGTATCGTTTATTTAGGTAAAACCCATAGGCGTAGGATCGTTTCAGATATTCAGATATGGATTTGTGTGTTGGGGAGGTGTGTGGGTGTTCAGATATGGTTATGTGTGTGGTGGTGGTGGTGGGGGTGTTCGTGTGTGTGTGTGTGTGTGTGTGTGTGTGTTCATATATGTTTGTGTGTGTGGAGGGGTGGAGTGGGGCTTGTTGTCAATGCAAATTTGTTATGAGCGAACAAGCTTTAGAATTAAAACACTTCAATGTCCCGTAACTCCGCTAAAAGCTATTCAACGGGAACATCCTGACAATATGCACAACCGGGCAAAATACTGATACTAGTTTTGCGAAAATCAGATGAAAAAGAACTGTATGCATAAAAAGTCAAAGGACCATAACTCAGTGGAAAATTATCGAACCGGAATGTCACGACAGTATGCGCATATCCACTTGATATTGATACTTCCAAGCAAGTTTCGCGAAATTCTAACAAGGGTTTTTAGAGAAATAGCCCGGACAAGAATTTTCTATTTGACTACTATGTATATATGCATTAAAAATACAAAGGGCCATAACTTAGTGGACAATTATCGAACCGGAACGTCACAGCAATATGCCCATCTCCACTTCATATTGATACTTCCTAGCAAGTTTCGCGAAATTCTAACAAGGGGTTATAGAGAAATAGCACGGACAAGAATTTGCACGGACGCACGGACGGACAAGGCTGCTACTATATGAATACCGAGTTTTTCGGGGAGCATACAAATGTACATGGCTAAGCAAGTAGTTGCATAGAATATATACACACTGATGTATACTATATATGCCATTGTTATCATTAAGTATTTAAGTTCAACCTATTTGAAACGTATGTCCCTAACAATACTCGTTTTTTGACAGCCGTTGTAATTGATGAAATAACTAGCAAAGTACATTTACACTGGAAAATAATTCAACATGTATGTTTATTTGTTATGGTTTAATCCGAATCCTGTGGTTTAAAATCAACCTTATATATAAATATTTTTCTTTAAAATTAATTCCTGAAACATTGCCTATTTTATTGACTTTTTAAAACGAGTATTTTGGAATATTCTTTACTATGTACTCTCACTGTGAAAACTGGGTTTCATTAATGGTATCCGAGAGTTTTAATCTAAATCGGAGGAACATTATATATCTCTTTCCATGTGTCATGTACATTCACTCCATGACGTCCTAATTATCTGTTATCATCATTATAAATACCAACCTCACAATCTCAACAACCACATCATCAATAAACCTCACAATCACCACAACCACATCATCAATAAACCTCACAATCACCACAACCACATCATCAATAAACCTCACAGTCACCACAACCACATCATCAATAAACCTCACAATCACCACAACCACATCATCAATAAACCTCACAGTCACCACAACCACATCATCAATAAACCTCACAGTCACCACAACCACATCATCAATAAACCTCACAATCACCACAACCACATCATCAATAAAGCTCACAATCACCACAACCACATCATCAATAAAGCTCACAATCACCACAACCACATCATCAATAAACCTCACAATCACCACAACCACATCATCAATAAACCTCACAATCACCACAACCAAATCATCAATAAACCTCACAATCAGCACAACTACAGCATTATTGTATTTTTTTTCTATTCTATTCTATTGTGAATCGTTTTAATCACTTCTCTACTAGTACTACCTAATTATATCCACATCCTCCTCCTCATCATCCTCCTCATTATCATAATCATCATTATTATCATTATCATCATCATCAGCAGCAACAACAGCAGCAGCAGCATTATCGGAATCAGCAGCAGCACTAACATCATCATCGTCATCACAAACCATTATCATCTACTACATTATTCGTGTCATTTACATTATTCGTGTTATTATACAACCATCCGCAGGGAAAAGCTAGCGTTTGCACATTATCCGTAGTCAACGCCAGATGTGTACGGTAGGGAGTAGGAAGTAAAGTGCATTACAGTAATGATTGTATGCCAGTTTAGCAGCCGGACTGTAAACAGCACGTAACGTATAAAGGTAGATACTTAAAATTGAAATATAATACAATAAGACGTGAATCTATAAGTGATCATAAGTGACTGCAATTATATAAAACACATGAGTACTGTAAACAGATGTTGTAGTCGCTCATCTATTTGCTCATTTCTACTTTTACTTTTGTTTTTGATATCGTTCATATCTACACAACTGTATTTGGCAAATACAACACGTGAAATGCTGACGTTCTACTCGAAAAGGTTAATTTCTACTCGAAAATGTTAAGTTGTAAACAAAAGTGGTTGACCCATCTGAATTCGTCCCTAATCTATTAGCATTTATTGTGTGGCCTACTTTCGTTTTCGGTTAAAAATTTAAGAAATTAGAAATAAACTATTGTATACTATACACCTGGCAGGCTGACAGCTATGCTTTATTTTTACATGTTTTTTTAACAAAAAAGCGGGTATATTAATAACGTCTCGGTACTCGGTACGTACGCACACCAGGACGTATGTCACACTGCTTGTTAACGTATATCCATTTTAACTAGAAGGATAACGTATGGAAACTTAGTACATGTATTTCCTAGGGGTTGCAGATCTATATGCTCTCATTTGACCCCTGGAGCCAGGAGATCTGGGACAAAGGTCAAACACGCATACAATATTATTACTCCTATAAACTTTCAGGATCGGTGCAGATATAAAGGGAGTCGATGCCTGATCTATATATATAACATGTATTCGAGCCCAAGGACAGGGTGTCACAGGTGTAACAAAATGAGATATCATCTGACTGTCATCCAAGGCCTTTGAGAGTACTTTAAGCCAATATATTGATCATCATCAAACATCATCAAGCCATAGAGAGTAGAAAATTAATCTGGGTTTCAATCCGTCCACCATAGAAACATGAGAGGGCAGAAGCGAGTTTTTATATCGTTTTGAAAATATCAGGGTTACGATATATAATGATGCAAAATTAAGTCTATGTACAATGGTTCTCGTCATAGAAAATGCCTATGGACTGAAGGTTTTCTTGACACTTAATCCTCAATAACTTTAGTATACTTAAGTAATCATCCACAACATCGGTCGTATCTTCCTGCAACTTTGCAGCTTCCTCATAACGGTCTGTCCGAGATACAGACAGATACATTTGCATCGTTGTTTCTATTACATTGAATTCTATTGTATCTTTTCAATTGACTTGACATTGTATAACGACATATTGTCACGCTCACTTTTGTCATTGTCATAATCTCTGTTACAACGCTGTTATATTAACGTGCTTCCCCTTTTGTAATTTATGTTTATAGATGAGCCCTCTTTTACCAGTATTACCACTTCAGACTCACTTGGGCAATGGTGTGATGTAAAGTGGGCGTGGGAAATAGATAAATGCTTTCTTCTATCATCGGGAAAAAAAAGTACCTTCTTTTTTGATGGGCCTGTTTATATTTTACTTTTTGAACAGCGGTTAACAAATAATGACTCTACACCAGTGTCATTGCTCTGCTCGATACCCCAGTACTCGTCCCAGCTCTAGTTTGTAAATCGTGAACAAGTATTATTTTATTTCAGGTATATATCAGATCAGCGTAATACTTCAATATCAACAATTGTAGCAAGACAAATACATATTACTACGGACACACGTAAAAATAGAGCAGCAATGACTTGTTCCTGACTCCTTTATATGCATCAGACGTGAATTGTTTTCATTCTTTTCAGTTATATATCTCGTTATTGTAAGTAAACTACAATGGAAGGTCGACTACAGGACAAGGACATGGACCAACTGGAAGAATGGATCGGTACTGGACCCAAGACATTCACCTTGCTGTACAGTATAACCAGAGATGGGTGTAACGCGACAGCCTTCCACCAAAAATGTGACAACCAGGGTGCTACAGTCACTGTGCTCTATAACCAGCAAAGATCTGTGTACGGAGGCTACGCGGAGATGAGCTGGAATACAACAAGCGCCTGGATGAAGGATGGAAATGCTTTCCTGTATCAAATACATTACAGTGGGAACCCGGTTAGTAGGAAATTTCCATTTAGGGCTACCGTAAGTAGTCACTTCGGACACTCAAACTATGGGCCACTATTTGGATCAGGCAGCGGTCATGATTTACTCACATTTACCAATACAGTTAACAATTCTGGAGGACACTTCGCTCTTAATGGCAGCATGGCCATTGGAATTAGTTTTGATAACCTGGGTACAACAGCGAACCAAATCAACAATGGAACCATGAACGTGACAGATCTCGAAGTGTATCGTGTCGTCAGTAAGTATAATGATATCATCCTGTATTTGTTTCACGTGTTACTTGACTTTTTTTGCAGAAAACAATGGTTTAAACATATTGTATCGCATTGTTTTACAAAGTATGCAAATGGGTCGGGCCACAAGATCTTACAACATTAGTTACGGCCCTTCCCAATGAAAACAATGGTCGTGGCTCCAGCGAAAATTGAGTGTTTACAGTAGAATTTGCAGCAACTCTACAGTTCTGCAGGTGAGAAGGTTCTAGGCCCATTCTTCATATTTTTATCTAGATGTAAATGGAGAGTGGGTTTGGAATGTTCATTCCTGTTGGCGCCATATAACCTCTTCGATTGATGCTCCATAAAACACCAATTCAACTCAATCATATTGATGATGAGGCGAAACCATCTTTAAAGGGGAACACGTGTGCCGATTATATGCGATGATCGAATATCTCACAATAGACTGCTGACGATAGAAAACGTTAAACAAGTAATGCAATGAAGATACGAAACTAAGTGTTGCATTCATTATTATTTTTTGTTTTTAGTATTACTATCATTAGCTCTACTGGATGAATACCAGGGCAATCAGTCCGAAGCTACTTTTCTTTCTAAACTACCGGTTTGGCAAACTTTGGCGACATGAATATTGTAGGTGTTTTGTATTTGGTCTTAAATAAAATTCAAGTTCCTGTAAAAAACAAAATGTCTTTGATGAAACAAAAGTTAGCAAATAGTACCAATGTGAGGCCTCAACAAACATCCGATCCATCTAAATTTTAAAATGGCTGCCGTTGTTTAAATTGGAAAATGTGTACTAGAATTCGCTTCTGCTTTAAAGCCTCACGAGGTCTTTAAGAAGAGATCAGTATAATGGTAAATGAGTGTGGCCAACCAAAATGAGTATTGCTCGTTCAGCAAAGATACGTTTGAAAATGCAGTTCCCAGATGAACACTATTACCATCCGGCATCTTGCTGTTGTTAATATACTACTACTCAACGTTTGCTCAGCACCAAGATTTCAATCTGACATTTTACGGCGGCTGGTTTTACCAACAGCATAAAACTCAACAATTAATTTTGTTTTACGATTAATGCATTTTATTATTTTATGCTCAACATATCTATACTTTTTACCATATAAAAGAAACATAAATATCCTTCATCTGGGTTCAAAAGTGAAAACGGTTTGTGTTTAGCAAACTTTCAGTAGAACGTTAAACATTATTAATTATTAATTTCACATCCAGTGAGAAACAAGCTACAAAACTTATACAAAGCACTCTCAATGGCGCAGGTTATAGTTTAGTGCGGTATTTGTGTGGGAGGAAAACTCATTTTATATCCTCTTATGTACAACGCCGTGATGGGGATTCGAACCCGGTTTTCATACTTACCATCATGTTTTGTATTATGAGTAGTATTGATATGTTTATTGTAACTGCAGATGGAAAGGATGAAAAGAGAACTGTAACACCTTGGCGAGAAACACCGACTTGGAATACAAAGGTATTTAAATTGTGTTTTGAATATACGAGTTTTATTTCCAGAATTGACTGTTGTCTAACAAATTATATTTGACTGCTGTAACAAAAGCAGGTGATATAATCTGAGAAAGTTCCTTTGATTTATGATAATTCTATGTTGTCATGGCAACACGAGTGCCAAAAAAAGCATATGGCTGCATGCAATTGTTCTTCTTTACCCGTCATCGCGAAACTACTAACTACCGGACAGAATTTAGACCTTTCGCAAGAGGTCTGCATGACAGTCTTTGAGTTTTGACCCTGACAACGCTTTGAAAAAAAAATATTTTCAAATAAACGTGACCTCAAACTTTCTTTCAGCAAATGTGAGCGCCACTAGGCAGCATCACCAGGCACTCGTCACCAATAGAGCGTTTGCTAGACGTGTTTTATAAAGAAACTATCCCACCAAATAACGGCCAAATTACGCCACAAAACCGTTTATTAAAGCTCTATCCAGGTATTCAGGTCATAAAAATAATGTATAAATATGCCGAATAAAAGTATATGCCTATTCACGGGTTCTTAAAATATTAGTATTATGCCCTTTTAGATCGATGTGCATAACTTTCAATTACGCATTCTGGTTTTATCAAGTGAGTCTGGCGTTGCCCCGTGGATAGCACGGTGGACTTGAAATACGGAGGACCCGGGTTCAAGCCTCATCGACGCCACCGAGTTTCTCGGTGCCTTCTTTTAGACATTATGCTTTCCATTCTATAACCTCGTCTGTCTGATGGGGTCATAAACCGGGCGGTTCTGTGTTTCGGAGTCTATCCTACGAACATATTTCGCTAGTAAAAATAGGGCAGGTTTCCGAATTTCTATGTATCATTCCCCTATATCTGGCGCAATACAATTGGTATTGAGGAATTTTCTTTCCTTTAGTATATATATATATATATATATATTATATATATATTAATATATATGAATATATAATGAATATACAATGAATAATTTATTAATATATGTTTATATACATAATTAATTATTCGTGGTAGTGTATAGCATATCCTCAAATACGTTGCTCTAAAAAAATATAATAAAAACTTAGTTTGTGTTATTTAATCCATGGCGTCATATTGTGGCTTTGTCACATTATTGTTTATGTAATAGATAAGAGTATGGTTTCATTGAGTTGGTTAATTTAAACATCGAGATTGGCGTAGCCCATCGGAGGTGTTTAAAATAACCAACGAGATGAAACCATGCTCTATTTGTTTTGTAGCATTTCCATTTCAGCTCTATTTCAGTATTCGAACTGTTTATTCTAACTTTAATTCTAACTGTTATTCTAACTGTTATTCTAACTGTAATTCTAACTGTTATTCTAACTGTTATTCTGACAGGTCTTATTTTCAATTAAACGATTTACACCTGTGCTATTGCAAAGAGAATTTTCAGTGACCATGCTACAATTGTCACATATTATTTGTTGTCATCAGCTTCTAGAGAAACTAACAGAAGACGTAGTAGCCTTCAAGCCTATGCCTGAGCTGAAAATCCCTCAAGCCCGCATCCTGATGATCGGTCCCGTGGGTGCGGGCAAGTCGAGTTTCTACAATACAATCAACTCCATATTCAAGGGTCGTATAGCTACCAGGGCCTGCAGTGGCAGTGCGGAGCAGAGTCTCACAACAACGGTAAACTGATGCTTTTTATTTGATTGTTCGTTTTATGAACACTCTTACGATAAAACCAAATTATGAAGAAAAAAATCCCGAGGGACTTTGATCATTTTTATTTTACCTCCTCCCAGATTTTAATCGAACATTTCATTCTATTTTCCTTTCCAACGAAAAGTAAAAAAGTAGCTTTTCCATTTTATTTTTCCCTCTTCAGCACTTCTCTGTTTCAATGGTTCGTGAAACGAATAATCAAAAAAATAAAGGCCTCAGATTAATAGTTCACTTGCCTGATCATTTAATGGAAAAAGTTCTCCAACTAGTGCCAGATCATTCTAAGGAGGGGCACATATCTCCTGTTCGAGTGACTATCATTTTTCATTTTTAAAAAACGGCTTTAAATCTCAAGATGAAATGCAGTATAATACTTGTTTTATTTCGAATAGCTTTTAACATTACACCTGTCATATATATTAACGTTTTGAGTTGACGGATAACTATTTCGGCCATCTGAGTCGTAGTGCTAGTGCATATGCTGTGAATAATAAAACAGAAAATGAAAAATAAAAGTTAAAAAATTTAAAAATTAAAATGTTAATTAAATATGTACAGTGTATTTTTGTGTGCAAATGGGTCAATATCTGTATGTTCGTGTTTAATAAAATAGTTGTCTTTTGCACGTGTTGTGATGAAATGAAAGTTAGCGCCAAGTAATAATTAGTGGAATGATAGCTATGTTAATAAAACTATAATACTTTATATTCACATGGCTTGCTTATTTTTAAGATATGCGAAGCATCACTATGTTGACTTAAAACAAATTGATTTTTATTTGGTCAATTAGAATTTGTCTGAAGTAAATGTGAAAGAAAAAGTTTCATTTTAATGAAGTGATGGTGCATTAAAAGTATATGTTTAGTGGGCGGGACTATAAGAATCTTTCATGGGTATCCGGTGAAGATAGGGAATTCCAACCCTCGGTATAAGTGTTTTAATCGGAACCTCGGCTCCCGAGGTTCCGATTAAAACACTTATACCGAGGGTTGGAATTCCCTATCTGAACCGAATACCCATGATAGATTCTTTTTCTTGCATATCAGAGACATGGTGTACGTTGACGCCGCCAGCTACTAACGTTTTGCATGTTTTCCTGCATACCGGATGTTGGTGCGCGTGAATTTTATCTCGACCCTAGGGTGAGATGGAAATATCTAGCCCCGGTAAAATGACGGATATTCTTGTCCGATATGCAAGAATATCTTTTATAGGCGTTATCAACAAAGCGAAACTGTCATTAAGCAAATCTTATTTCTGACATTGTTCACAGTACACCCAGTATCGAGTTCGAGTCCGTTCTGGAGCCACCCTCAATCTCCGGCTGTGTGACACTAGAGGCCTGGAGGAGACACAAGGGCTGGATCTCATTGAGTGTAACTATCTGCTGGATGGAAATATTCCGGATTGCTACCAGGTATGTGAAATAATTGTCTGGGGAACCACAGGGGCTGTGGAGACACAGGGGCTGTAGAGACACATGAGCTGCGGAGACACATGGGCTGGGAAGACACATGGGCTTGGGAGACACAGTGGCTGGGGAGACACATGGACTGGGGGAGACATAGGGGATGGAGGACACACTGTGGCTGGGAAGACACAATGGCTTTGGAGACACATGGGCTGTGGAGACATATTGGCTGTGGAGTCACATGGGCCGGAGGAGATACATGGCCTGGTGAGACACCAGCTTGGGAGTCACAGGGGCCGGAGGAGATACATGGCCTGGTGAGACACGAGCTGGGGAGTCACAGGGGCCGGAAGAGATACATGGCCTGGTGAGACACGAGCTGGGGAGTCACAGGGGCCGGAGGAGATACATGGCCTGGTGAGACACGTTCTGGGGAGTCACAGGGACGGGGAGACACGGTGGATGGAGGAGACGCAGGGGCTAAAAGAGACACAGGGGTGGGGAGACGAATAACTGAAGCAGAAACATGGGATGGAGTAGACACATGGGTTGGGGAGACACAAGGGCTGATAAGGCACAGGGGCTGGGGAGACACGGGGATGGAGGAGACACAAGGGCTTGGAGAGACACGGGTTTGGAGGAGATACAGAGGCTGCGGAGACACGGGGCCTGGGGAGACACAGAAGCTGGGGAGTCACAGGGGATGATAAGAAACAGGGGCTGGGGGTACACAGGGCTGAATATATTGGAGTGTAACCATCTACTGGACGGCAGTGGTACAGAAAAATGATTAAATATATAAAAATAAAAAAAATGTCGACAAAAAATATGTTAATAAATTTTCTTAATACATTTAATAATACAATTAAGCATTCAGAGGTAGAACAGAGCAAGTGTTCATTGTACAGTCCTCCAAAATTAATGTCTGTAATCTGTCGGTATCATGTAATGGTGTATACTTTATTTACTAATAACTAAGTGTCGACATTTAGTGATGTATTCTCACACTCGGCAAGTTCAAGTTCAACTTCAGAGCACATACTGCATACGTTGCTTCTTGTTAGTCTATACGTATTGTCCACTAACGGCTGACTTGCATGAGCAGATATTATGAATTGCACATATTTCCAACTGGTATTGGAATATTTCATTTCACCCTGAGTCGAAAACGAATGGTGAGATGAAAAATTAACCATGTGTGGAATATTCCTTTACTCTGCTGGGAATCTAGGTAACGAAATGACTTTTGGGCGAATACAACCCGAGTACCTGTATAGTTACCTCCCCTAATGCATAATGTCGCAATTATTAAAAACTATTTGTGGGACTGTCTTAAAAAATCTGAGAGAATCTGAACACTGTTAAATTGTCCGCCATTTTGATTTCATATAACACGTCGACGACGTTAGACCAATCGAGTGTGTTATTGTTTTAAGGAATGGGGATAGAAAATTGTTTCACTGTCATTGATAACGCGTATAAATCATATTTCAGTTCAACCCCTCCTCACCAATAACACTCGACACGCACGGGTTCATCAGTAAGCCGTCGGCGGGGGGACAAGATACATTGTGTGGTGTTCGTGATTGATGCGACTACTCTGGAAGTCTTGCCGGCAAAGGTTCTCCAGAAGATGAAAAGTTTCCAGACATTGATGAGCCAAAAAGGTTATAACCGACCTTGACCTTTGTTAGAATACTGGTTAAAGGTTTTGGATTAGCTCCACTTCTACTTATTTCAGTTTGTAACGCACCAATCAAGCACGCCAACTTAAAACAGTTGCATCTTCTGCTAAATAAACAAACTAACTTATTCGACAATACGTCTTTCTATTGGATCACTTGTCCCGTGAGAATGCTCTAGTTTAAACAATATAGTTCTTGTTTTAAATAGTATTAAGTTTAATTTGTTCGGGGAATGCTATCGCAGTATGTGCATTTTTTAAAGTATATACATTTATTTTAATCTTTCAGGCATTCCACAGTCGATTCTTTTGACAAAAATCGACAAACTTTGCAAAGAAGTTCAAACTGAGGTATCCAACGTTTATACAAGCGAAACTGTTATGAAACACGTGGAAAAGGCTTCTCAAATACTCGGGCTTCCGCGCGCTAATGTACTTCCGGTAAAGAATTACGAGAAAGAGGCGCAGCTGAAAGATAACGTCAGTATCTTGGCTATGTTTGCACTAAGCCAAATACTCAACTCAGCCGAAGATTACATGGAAAATCTTTATGACAACATGCCAGCTGAAGAAACAGGCATTCGAAAACTGAACATAAAGGACTGAAGAACACAAAGTGGCATTCAATGTAAATATTGAAGAGTAATGATGCTATTTCATATCACGAGAACACTTTTTGTAATTAGATATTTGCCGGTAAGGAGGTGCCTAACAGTGTATCGGAATATATCCTTCCAGCACGTTTAAGAACTATATGAATATATTCGATAGTCCACGATTAGGGCGCGTACCCGAACTTTTTCTGCGCTTTTGTAGATTTTGCTTAAGCTTTTATGTTGTAAAAGATATTTTATGACATATGTTGTAAGAGATATGTTAATGGTATATAATAACTAAATTCGGTATATGTGACGAAATTCTTAATATTATCATATTAATGTATTCCTGTGTAACGTCAGAATTTAAGCACTGTAATCAAGTAATCAGTACTTATTGTACCATAGGTGTTCGGCAGGGTGAAACTTTATCTTCGTTATTATATTGCATGTATTTGCATGATATAGAAAATTGTTTACGCTGACGATATTATAACTACTTTGCCAAGCATAACAGAATAATTACGTACGAGTTTACATATTGAATAGAATCGTGACCAAAAGTAATATCGAAACAAGGAAGGTCACGGTAAGTGACAAATGCCCCCAAGTTCATTTGACCTTAGACCTCCAAGTGTGACCTAGACCTTTCATGTAGGACCCGATTCTTGCCCATGACACCACTCACAGTGATTAACGTTTGTGTGAAGTGTCATGAAATTCTCTTCGGTACTTTTGAAGTTATGGATGAGACATGATTGTTTCGGACGGACAAATGAAAACAATAAATAAAAATAGAACGAACGGACGAACTAACGGACGGACGGTGCGATTACTATATGCCCTCTGCTGCCGGCTGCATATACTCCCTTCGGGGCATACACACGAAATTAACGATATTTAAAAGGTGGAATTTGTCTAGAATTTTAGCACTTATGACAATGAAATAATAAATAATTTACATATTTGTGGATATTGTCATCACAGGCGGATCCTTTGCAGAGGGACTTTAAACTCTTGTCAGAGGGACCTTGCACACTTGTCAGAGGGACCTTACGCTCTTGTCATAGGGACCTTACGCTCTTGTCAGAGGGACCTTACACTCTTGTCAGAGGGACCTTACACTCCTGTCAGAGGGACCTTACAGTCTTGTCATAGGGACCTTCCACTCTTGTCAGAGGGACCTTACACTCTTGCCCAGCAAACACAAAGGGTTTTCTTAATGAATTAATATTTAAAAAAGTTGGATCACATCGCGTTGGTACATGTTTTATATCAATTGTAAAATATTCTAGTGCAGAATGGGATTTTTGTCAAGGAATTACTTTCATTTAAATAAGCCTAGGTGTTAAAATGACGAACGACATCTAATGTGAACTTTGTAGAACGTGTTCGTTAACAAGTGAATGATCTTGTGTGTGTGCGTTTGCAAAAAAGAGGCAATTAATAGAAAGCTCTATTCGTAAAATTGTGTACAAAAGCATTGAACATTTTCAATTTCAGCCATAAGTTAATAAGTTCAATATTTTTAAATTATGTCATGCCTTTACCAAGCTACGAGTTTTCTCTCACACTTAAAAATAGAAGCTGGTAGACTGGTTACATAACTACGAGTTTTCTCTCACACTTAAAAAAAGAAGCTGGTAGATTGGTTACCAAACTACGAGTTTTCTCTCACACTTAAAAACAGAAGCTGGTAGATTGGTTACCAAACTACGAGTTTTCTCTCACACTTAAAAATAGCTGGTAGATTGGTGAAACCGATACAAAATCTAATTGGCAAAATCAAATTTTGATTGTTGCAATGTTTTAGAAGATGAGTTTCATTTTGTATTTAGAATACAAACAATATACTGATTTTTTGAAGACGATCGAATGTATTCACGTCTGGGAAATTAATTGTAAACTTGTGTCATAGGTCGAACTAATGTCATACACTGAACAAAATTGCTAAGTATCAACTTTTGTATCTTAATTAATTTTCTTATTTTAAATATATTTTAGAATAGATATATGATAAGTATTTTGTTTTGACCCATAATTTGTAAAACATTTATTTTTTGTTTAAAGGGGGTACATCAGGATTTTTCATGAAACATCTTAAATCATAAAATTGTTCCAGTTCATGATAAAACACTTATGTCAATCAAAATATGATGTTAGAGCCATTGTGTTACTATCTAAACTTTGAAAACAGCATATAGCTATGACGGAATCGAACGTAAAATGCTGAAATTAACCCTGGTGCGTCACCTAGGATAGCACGTATTACTGTGCAGAATGAATTTCTTTGCAAATAAGGGCTCATTTTTAGGCTCATTCATTATGTTTAGGACATTCAGTATAGAAAATATTAATATTTGTCAATTTTTAGTCGGACACCTAGACCCCCATGAAAATCCTGATGTACTCCCTTTAAATTGTTACATCTTTTGAGAGTTACCCGCCCTTTATATGAAAACATGAAATGTACTGATAAAACACATAACTTGAGTCAAAGATCGTTTAAAGATATACAATTCTTAAAATTGGTATTAAATAATAGAAAAAAAACATAAATATTTGACCCATTTATCGCAGATTTTCCGTCTATAAAAAAATGAAATATGGATAATCTTAAAGTATCTCCCTTTACATTGAATAGTGTTTGAAATTCAATTAATGTAATTCAGCAATAACATTAAACATTTCGAAAATTTCTTTTGCAAACGCATTTGTAGTGGTAATGCTAGTAAAACATGATGTCAAAATAATTTTTACTGGCATATTTTAGAAATAGGAACATCGAAAGCTTCACTAATTCGAAGTACTTAATAAACTCCTATATACCCAGTTGTATAAGTGTTATAACTTATTTCTAAGAAAACACATTGATTTAAAAGTTCATGCAATCAGAGCAGACGATTTACACTCGTTATTTTGCAGTTTAACCGTATCTCTAATCAAGCTCAAAATACACAACACAATGAGAATATTATTGACATATTCTTAGGTTGATACTTAGCAATTTGGTTTAGTATATATGCTGTGTTTGTTGAATAAATATTCTATATATTTTGAGTTGCAGTTACATATATTTTAAATACCGTCTGTATTGTTACGCTATGTTTCGTATTAAATAAATGCATACATTGCTAATGGATTAATTGCGGTATGCCTTATACTATTAAGTTAATACGAACTGCACGACAGAGGTGTATGTCTAAATTAAATGTTAATGTGACCGTGTTAATGTTTGGGGTTATACTCGCTTGGCTTAGGTACTCAGGGTGGTCACTTCTGTGGGACCTGAGAAAACAATCAATTCAGAATGTAGATCAACTTTCTTTTAATGTATCACGTTGAAGTATAAGGGAGCAAGTCCTTATTGTTACAATACAATAAGGGTTAACATGTGCGTAATGTTATGTACTATTAAATATACACATACAAATATGTTACTCCTAATTTGCTCAGAATAATAAAAGTAAATGTATGCGAATAAAGTAAACTCGTTAAATACTTAGGTTAACAAATATAATAGTTCTTGACTCTATCATGTAAACATGAATACACAAATTGCATTAATAGAAGAACAATGTTTACATGTACAATATATTTATGAATCAATCAATATATTTATGAATCAATCCCTTAGAATACAAGTATGTCTGTATGAACAATATTCTTATACCTATCAGTCTGAACATAGGTTATTCACCAACTTGTTATATGCCTGCATCGATTTACATTACATACAGATGTAGATAAACAATATTATTGAAATTGAGAAGTAGTACGGACAATGACCGTGACCTTAAGTTAAACTTGCAATACGTTTATTTCTAGTATTTATTCTTAGAATTATTGAACCGAAGTTGAATACTTCATTTTGGTTATGACAAACGCACAATCATGAATTGCACATGAAACAATGCATTATTCCAAATAGAACTCGAACTAGACATAGTAAATTGTGATAATGTGCATAAATATTCATGTTAAAATAATAAAGTTTCTTACCTGAGAAAACAATCAATCCAGAATGTAGATCAACTTTCTTTTAATGTATCACGTTGAAGTATAAGGGAGCAAGTGATCTTTAGGTAGCTACATGCCGTTTTATGTGATTATTTCTCAGATTGGTTGTCATGGTGAAGTGGACACTTTGACCAATGAAAATCTGTCGAGGCTATTTGCTGACCTGTAACCCTTGCATATATTTAAATACTGACCAGTATATTTCGGCGGAACTAAATTGACTATGATTGATTAGGTCCATAGAAATTCTCAGAGATATGACAGCAACTGCTACCAGGGGGTTCGCCAGCTTCCTGTATTCAGACAGGGAATGGTCAATTGATTAATATGTGGTTACCTTGAAGTTCTTAAAGTATACATATTTTTCTATTAATATCACTTTTTGGCTGACCACTTGATATATAAGCCTGGTGAGAAACTCAGAGAATGGCCGTTCAGGGTTAAACTATTTGTAAGAAGCACTGCGTCTTAATATTAATTACCGCTGCATATTTGCAAAATAAAACCTTAAACATAGATAACTGCAAACTACAATTAACACAAATCAAATTCTAACGACTATATATATATGTATATGTAAATGAAAATGCAATATTAAAGAATTGAACAGGAAAAGAACATGCACACAATACATCATTAATTATAGCTGGGTAACATTAATATATATTTTGTTATAACTCATGATCTTCCGTGTTTGTCGAACCAAGCTGGGTGTAAATGTGTATTTTTTTAAAACAAAAACGAACGCCAGACGTACAGAGCAGTTGAAATAACTTAGTACGTACGTTTTTTTACATATGTCATTAAAACAACTACATATTTTATGACAAAATATAGCACACATTCTATGAGAAAAAAAAAGTTTCCATTTAACAATTCATTTACGTTATCAGTGAATTTGAGTTATAACAAGATGAACGTATCGTTTGTTTAGGTAAAACCCATAGGCGTAGGATCGTTTCAGATATTCAGATATGGATGTGTGTGTTGGGGGTGGTGTGTGGGTGTTCAGATATGGTTGTGTGTGTGGTGGTGTGTGGGTGGGGGTGTTCATGTGCGTGCGTGCGTGCGTGCGTGCGGGTTCATATAATTGTGTGTGTGTGGAGGGGTGGAGTGGGGCTTGTTGTCTATGTAAATTTGTTAATTTATTGGTCAATACACAATTTAGGCCAAAAATAAAATTATGTTTGTTTCCCCTTCCCGACCCATGCAAAAAAGGGTTGGGTAGGTAGGTAGGTAAAATATTTTTTTTATTTCATTTCTTTTATTTGAGATCAAAACTGGAATACATGCTACCTATAAGACACATTTAAGACACAAAAAAAAAAGAAAAAAAAATATTTTTTTTCGCCAGTGTCGAAAAAATAATTCGGGTCGCGGCAATTTCGGTGGGTCGGTCGGGAAGGGGAAACAAACATAATTTTATTTTTGGCCTTATCAAAATATTGGGACAGAGCAAAACATACTCTGCCCCCACCCACTCATATTATTGAACGGCCTACCCCCATTTCCCTGTTCCTACGTCTATAAATCAAGCAACAATGTTGCGTAGTAAAGAGAAGTAAAATACTGCCATACATTTATAATTGTATTATAAACAGACACTATATCATAATTTTCCATGGCGAACATGTTGAGATTTTATCTTATCTTCACTAAGTGATAACACTTGTGTTACTCGGTTTGTATCCTTAGGTTATATATATAGTAAAATAACAATCTGTGGTAGACTAAAGAGATGATAATTTTCAAGATTCGTATTTGAAAGATACATATATTGAATCATTTTTTGCATAAATGTGCTTGAAAAATGCAGGGTTTTAAAATAATCACATTAAATATCTTAACTTTAACAGTAAACTTGGTTGACCATCTAGGATAAAGACCGGGTCTATCACCTCTCAGAATTTAGAGGTGTGTCAAATGGCTGGTCACTGCTTGGTCAGTTTATTTTGATGATGCTTTATCAAAATTATAAATGCACTACCTAATAATCATATTCATCATTTGCAAACTGTAAACAATAACATTACATGTTGCCTATGCACTCTGGTCAAACATCTCCGCGCGCAATCCTAACAATGACGAAATAATGTACAACATTCATGAACAGCATTTCAAACATTTCCAAGAACGTAACGACACTCACTCCTACTGTCAGGCCGAAGTATCCACCAAATGATCCTGAAATTAGAAGAAAAAAAACCATAAAGGTGATTTTAAGATCCAAATCTAGAAGTGTGTGTTGTGTTTGTATAAAAATATCTACCTGACGTATAGCAAATGTATGGGTTTTCTTTTAATGGTATGGCTAAAAATAACCAGAAAAGTGTTCATGGTACACGGATGCCCTGATCTACATATTGGATAGTAAGCCAGTAGTACAAACATTGAAGGAGACATTGTTTACTATAAAGTAGCTAATGTAACAAAAGCCAAATGTTACAACATATGTATACCTTTTCTAAACCTACTGACGACAAGGTATATATACTGAAAGGAAAAATAAACGCATAATCAAACAAGAAATATCACTGTAAGTGACAAATGCCCCCGAAGTGACCTTTGATCTCTAAGTATGGCCTTGACCTTGGAGCCATGGACCTGGATTTTGTGCGCGTCACGTCGTCTTGTTGTGGTGAGCACTTGTGCCGAGGTATTTGAAAATCCGTCCATGAATGCCAGAGTTATTGACCGGACACGATTTACTTTTGACCTCCAAGTGTGACCTTGACATTGAAGACCAGGGTTTTGCGCGCGACACATCGTCTTGTTCTGGTGATCACTTGTGCCAAGTTATTTAAAAATCCCTGCAGGGGTTGTGACGTTACGGACACGAAACTGCGTACTTGTTTTTGACCTATGAACTGCAAGTGTGACCTTGACCTTTGAGGTACGGACCTGGGTTTTGCGCGCGACACATCGTCTTGTTATGGTGATCACTTGTGCCAAGTTAATTAAACCCCATGCAGGGGTTTTGAGGGTACAGTCCGGACACGAATTGCGACTGACGGACGGAAGGACTACTTATGAACTGCAAGTGTGACCTTGACCTTTGAGGTACGGACCTGAGTTTTGCACGTGACACATCGTCCTGTTATGGTGATCACTTGTGCCAAGTTAATTAAAAATCCATGCAGGGGTTTTGAAGGTACAGTCCGGACATGAACTTCGGACGGACGGACGCACTGACGGACAGACAGATGGTGCGATTACTATATACCCCCGAAACCCTTTCGGGGTCATACAAATTGCCTATACTACACTATTATACACATATAACTTCACCTAATATTACATATATATCTCATCGTGTTTTGTACAAAATGGATCTACAACTAATTACAGAAAGGTTTGTTTGTATGGTGTATGCATTTTTGGTAATTATCTATGTTGCTTTTATATCAAATTACAACACTCAGGGATTAAAGAATACCACTGCTGTATCGATTCAGACTTGGCTTTCCCAATGTAATGTTTGATTATTGTATGGCGTTTTACGTCATTTTAAACACATCTAAGGTTATATATGACGGTCGATTTTTTTTGTGGTGGAGGCAGGCCACCCACTTTTTCCTGGTAGAACCAGTACTGTACACCTTCCGCCATCCGTAATAATCGACACTTCCTCACTTACAAGTCGAGCTCCCAGTGGGATTCGAACCCGCCGCGGTGAGAGGCGAAGGTTTACAACGCAACGTCGTTAACCATTCGACCACGGAGACGAACAATTACAGAAAATTACAGAAAGGACAACTACTTCATGTAGTAGAACTTTTAATCAAAGTATACTTTAATTGTTACACGAAATTCATAAATGTTGAAGTTTCGCTTGAAAAAGTCAAGCCATTTAATGTTGAGATTGCAACGTTTTCTCACCTGCTTGAGCCAAATGCGCATTCTGTCGATAATGAAACTTTAAAGGGGTAACCATTGATGTGTTCGGTACTGTTTCCGAAAGGACAGGCTTAATGTCACCCTGTACCATTCGATTAGCAGTAGCATATTAAACATACAATATAGCGGAAATACCCATTATGCATTTCTTTTTCCTTTCAGTATATATATAGACATAATATAAACGGCTTTAACCAGCCAGACAAAACCCAAAACCTGCAGCGTTGAATTAAGAGTTACCAACTTTTTCAATGACGAGTATTTTTAAGAACCTGTGAAAAAAAATCTTATACGTGTTATCGGCACGTATCCATTATCATAGTAACTGGGCCACACACTGTTTTGTAGTGTAAGTTTGCCATTTTGGGCGGGTTAGTTTCTCTTTTTACTGGATGATGAACACTTACGTACGCATCAATAGTATGGCGTGTGTGTGTGTGTATTTCTAAGGATTATAGTCCCTCCACCTACGACAGGCGTCCTACCTGACGATTATAGGCACAATGTCTGGACTTTTATCTGTGTGTTGTTGTGTGATGTGATGATATGTCTACTTGAAGCAGCGAACTCAATGGTTTCTTTATAGTGCTGCCACACTGGAATACCACGCCGTAGTAGACATGATACCCCCACCCGCCAGTCACATTATTCTGACACTGGTGACGTGATGTCAAGCCGACGAGACATACACACCGTGACTACAGTCTGAAGTATGCAGAGCTAGTAATGAAAGTACTGCGGATGTCTTAGAATGGGAGCTTTTAAAGGGACACATGGCAGTCTTGATTTATTTAAAACTCGCGGCGTCCCGTTTTTCTACATGACTTGCATGACTTGTAAGACTAATATGAAGCAAATAGTTGTTACATATTACTACCGGTTGATTATAATGCACCAATAGTATATTTAAACCTAAGGCAGAATAAGAAGAAAAACATGAAAACTCAAAAATGTATTTTTATTATATGCAAGCAGGCATAACGTCCAAATGATACTGGATAAATAAAATGAAACACCTTTTTTAATGCATGATAAAAACGTCTAAATTGCCTTGTGTCCGTTTAAAAAAAAAATCTTAACCAAAATCAATGAATTAAGGTCATAACGACCTACTTTTGCCAGGCATGCCTATTTCTCATGGTATAATAAATGTGCTCAGTGTTTGTAGCACAGTGCGGATCTACGATGTCATTGCGTTTGGGCGCTGTGACTTCCCTAGGACCATTTTTCTCATTGTTTATTTATAAAATAATATAAAGCCAAAAAGAAATCCATGAAGGAACCCTTTGCAATAGAAATTATATTCAACTATAAATCATGTATCGGAATCGCCAGTGAACAATTAAGAGATTACATATAATTATACAAGATATTACATGAGAGCCCGTTTAATATTGAATTTATTAAACGAGTTTGACGGACGGACGGACCGACCGACCGACACTCACCCTCACACCAACCCAAAGTCCCCTCCCCCCATCCCACTCACCACACGCAGACTGGCACACATACAATCATACACGCACACGCGCGCGTGCGCGCACGCACACAGACCACACACATTAACATATGTACATGGCAGACACATACGCAAACTAACAAACACAGTGCATATTATCATAGGATTGTAGTATGGTCGGTCAAATTGCCTTTGATGAATGCATAGCACTAATTCTTTAATTCAGTACAAACAAAGGGGCGGAGCTTTACCATACTCTAATAAATTTATGGAAGTTAGAGTGCGGACAGCACGCGCGGACAGGGTCACTATAAATAAACCATACTACAAAAAAGATAGAGTCTGTATCCGCTCGTTGGTTAGGCCATACCAAGTTTTTTCTATGTTTAGTGCCAATGGGCTCGTAGGCTTTTAAGTGGCTGGGCTAAAAAGAACAATAACATTTTTGACATTCATATGAAAACCATCGGAAACACTTTTCCGCGTCGACGACAACGCAAAACAAGTTATAAAATGACTAGGGAAATAAACAACTTGATCAACTACATCAATTCCTAATTGGAATAAACAAAATCTTACTGCATGAACATCATTATAGCTTGCTTTGGTGTTTGAATATGGTTTCAGTTAAAAAACAAACCTCCAAAGAATGATGAAAAATACAGCTGTTCTTTTCGACTCTTCCTCTGTTTTTTCCTGCCTGGTGGCAGTGAAGTAATAAGCTTATTAGTTCACTGCTGGTAGGTAGGTTTCGAGAAAGCAATGTGACGCTAAAGATAGAAAAAACTTGGTATAGCCTTATTCAGTCCTACAAAATGTCTAAGTTATCAAAATTCTCCTTTTATCTTATCTGGGAGGTCATAATTACCCATTAAATTGGAATGACAAGCTTCACCACAAGTATAATAAATGGGCAGATCAGATTACCAGTACCGGTCAGTGGTCATCTGTATTTCTGAGATATTCTCTAGCTTACTATTTCGCAATTCATTTAGAACTGAGAGTTGTATGTTTTTACAGATCATTATTGTCAGAATTTCTCAAACACATTTGTGTTGTACTTTTTAATTAAAATTAAATAGTAATATTTTATCAAATTAGTACATCAGAAGGTATTTCAATACATTGTCTATATAAAGAAAGATTCCTGCAATTTGTCTTATGTAAGTAAATCAATAAAATGCTATGGCATGCAGTGTAATAATTATAACTTTGATAACACTCAACTGAATAACCCGAATTTTTAAAAAAAAAAATCATGTTCGTCCGTCCGAGTGTATATGACACCTATCTCCTCCTACATTGTTTGAGGTACGAACTTGAAACTTTGGTATATATTGTAGGAATATATGTGTAGTTGCGCAAGGGTTTATTAACGTTTCCTTACCTCTCTAGGGGTGTGATGGGAGTGGGCGTTGTTTTACATTAAAAGTACAGCATGTCTCTGATATGCAAGAAAAAGAATTTATTATGGGTATTCGGTTCAGATAGGTAATTCCAACGCTCGGTATAAGTGTTTTAATCGGAACTGAGGCAGCCTCAGTTCCGATAAAAACACTTATACCTCGGGTTGGAATTCCCTATCTTCACCGGATACCCATGAAAATGTCTTAAAGTATTACACGGGCCTTAGTGTCTATTGGATTTTGAAATAAACCATCTATCTATCATGATATGTTTGCAGGCATGAAGTACACATACACTTTTCAAACTATTTAAACATATACTGAAAGGAAAAAGAAACGCATAAGGGGTAGTTCCGTTATATATTGTATGTTTAGTATGCTACTGCCAATCGAATGGTACAGGGCGACATTAGGCCTGTCCTTTCGGAAAGAAGGTTTAAACGGCACCGAACACACCAATGTTCCCTTTAACGTTTCAGTCTCGACAGAATGCGCATTAGGCTCAAGCAGGTGAGCAAACTATAGCTTTAAACGTTGCAATCTCTTAACATTAAACACAATACTGAAATGGCTTGACTTTTTCAAGCGAAACTTAAACATTTATGAATTTCAAGTAACAAGGTATACTTTGATTAAAAGGTCTACTACATGACAGAGTTGTTGTTTCTGTAATTAGTTGAAGCCTCTTTTTGTACAAAACACAGTGAGATAAATCTGGAATATTACGTGGACATAGGTGTATAGTGTAGTATAGGCAATGTTTTGATTATGCGTTTCTTTTTCCTTTCAGTATATATAAATCAGTAGGCTAAATCACGTAAAACGGAAAAAAAGAAAAAGAAAAAAGAAAGAAAAAATACAAAATACAACCGATCACACGTAAACTATTCTATTCGTTATTAGGGCAGGTTCCCGGATTCCTGTGTATCTTCTCTTCTCTCTGGGACAGCTCCCGGATTCCTGTGTATCCTTCCCCTCTCTCTGGGACGGCTCTAAATGTTCCCGGATTCCTGTGTATCTTCTCTTCTCTCTGGGACGGCTCTAAATGTTCCCGGATTCCTGTGTATCATTCCCTTCTCTCTGGGACGGCTCTAAATGTTCCCGGATTCCTGTGTATCCTTCCCTTCTCTCTGGGACGGCTCTAAATGTTCCCGGATTCCTATGTATCCTTCCCTTCTCTCTGGGACGGCTTTAAATGTTCCTGGATTCCTGTGTATCATTCCCTTCTATCTTGGACGGCTCTAAATGTTCCCGGATTCCTGTGTATACTTCCCTTCTCTCTGGGACGGCTCTAAATGTTCCCGGATTCCGGTGTATCATTCCCTTCTCTCTGGGACGGCTTTAATTGTTCCCGGATTCCTGTGTATCTTCCCTTCTCTCCTCTGGGACGGCTCTAAACGTTCCCGGATTCATGTGTATCATTCCCTTCTCTCTGGGACGGCTCTAAATGTTCCCGGATTCCTGTGTATCCTTCCCTTCTCTCTGGGACGGTCTAAATGTTCCCGAATTCCTGTGTATCTTTCCCTTCTCTCTGGGACGGTCTAAATGTACCCGAATTCCTGTGTATCCTTCCCTTCTCTGGGACGGCACTAAATGTTCCCGGATTCCTGTGTATCATTCCCTTCTCTCTGAGACGGCTCTAAATGTTCCCGGATTCCTGTGTATTTTCCCTTCTCTCTGGGACGGCTCCCGGATTCCTGTGTATCATTCCCTTCTCTCTGAGACGGCTCTAAATGTTCCCGGATTCCTGTGTATTTTCCCTTCTCTCTGGGACGGCTCCCGGATTCCTGTGTATCATTCCCTTCTGTCTGGGACGGTTCTAAATGTTCCCGGATTCCTGTGTATCATTCCGTCCTCTCTGAGACGGCTCTAAATGTTCCCGGATTCCTGTGTATCCTTCTCTTCTCTCTGGGACGGCGCTAAAGGTTCCCGGATTCCTGTGTATCCTTCCCTTCTCTCTGGGACGGCTCTAAATGTTCCCGGATTACTGTGAATCATTCCCTTTTCTCTGGGACGGCTCTAAATGTTCCCGGATTCCTGTGTATCTTCCTTTCTCTCTGGGACGGCTCCTGGATTCCTGTGTATCCTTCCCTTCTCTCTGGGTCGGCTCTAAATGTTCCGGATTCCTGTGTATCCTTCCCTTCTCTCAGGGACGGCTCTAAATGTTCCCGGATTCCTATGTATCATTCTCTTCTCTCTGGGACGGTTCTAACTGTTACCGGATTCCTGTGTATCCTTCCCTTCTCTCTGGGACGGCTCTAAACGTTCCCGGATTCATTCCTGTGTATCCTTCCCTTCTCTCTGGGACGGCTCTAAATGTTCCCGGATTCCTGTGTATCCTTTCCTTCGCTCTGGGACGGCTCTAAATGTTCCCGGATTCCTGTGTATCTTTCCTTTCTCTCTTGAACGGCTTTAACTGTTTCCGGATTTCTGTGTATCATTCCCTTCTCTCTGAGACGGCTCTAAATGTTCCCGGATTCCTGTGTATTTTCTCTTCTCTCTGGGACGGCTCCCGGATTTCTGTGTATCCTTCTCTTCTCTCTGGGACGGCTCTAAATGTTTCCGGATTCCTGTGTATCATTCCCTTCTCTCTGAGACGGCTCTAAATGTTCCCGGATTCCTGTGTATTTTCTCTTCTCTCTGGGACGGCTCCCGGATTTCTGTGTATCCTTCTCTTCTCTCTGGGACGGCTCTCAATGTTCCCGGATTCCTGTGTATCCTTCTCTCCACTCTGGGACGGCTCTAAATGTTCCCGGAATCCTGTGTATCATTCCCTTCTCTCTGGGACGGTTCTGAATGTTCCCGGATTCCTGTGTATGCTTCCCTTCTCTCTGGGACGGCTCGGCTCTGAATGTTCCCGGATTCCTGTGTATCTTTCCCTTCTCTCTGTGACGGCTCTAAATGTTCCCGGTTTCCTGTGTATCCTTCCCCTCTCTCTGGGACGGTTCTAAATGTTCCCGGATTCCTATGTATCCTTCCCTTCTCTCTGGGACGGCTCTAAATGTTCCCGGATTTTTTCCTTCTCTCTGGGACGGTTCTAAATGTTCCCGGATTCCTGTGTATCCCTCCCTTCTCTCTGGGACGGCTCTAAATGTTCCCGGATTCCTGTGTATCCTCTTCTCTCTGGGTCGGCTCTAAATGTTTCCGGATTCCTGTGTATCTTCCCTTCTCTCTGGGACGGTTCTAAATGTTCCCGGATTCCAGTGTATCCTTCCCTTCTCTCTGGGACGGCTCTAAATGTTCCCGGATTCCTGTGTATCCTTCCCTTCTCTCTGGGACGGCTCTAAATGTTCCCGGATTCCTGTGTATCCTTCACTTCTCTCTCTGGGACGGCTCTAAATTTTCCCGGATTCCTGTGTATCCTTCCCGTCTCTCTGGGACGGCTCTAAATGTTCCCGGATTCCTGTGTATCCTTCCCGTCTCTCTGGAACGGCTCTAAATGTTCCCGGATTCCTGTGTATCCTTCCCTTCTCTCTGAGACGGTCTAAATGTTCCCGGATTCCTGTGTATCCTTCCCTTCTCTCTGAGACGACTCTAAATGTTCCCGGATTCCTGTGTATCCTTCCCTTCTCTCTGGGACGGTTCTAAATAACCGAGAATAACCTGTTGACGGGCCGTTAAATAGCATTATATTGAAAGTGGAAGAGTTCTTTCAATATGGAACCTGATATTAAGTGATTTAAACATATTTTATTGGGATATATTATGCATGGGGTTGGGCCACAAGTTCAAACAACATTAGTTACGGCCATTCCCGATACAATATACTACAACAAGAAATCGGTAGAACCGATGGATGCTCCTCAAATAAAGGTTCACACGTGAAATACAATTGTATGGAAAATGTAGGATGAGTTGACCTGACAAGCTTTATATTTTTTTAAAAATAGCAAAGTGCAGTAACTCCACCCAATTGTTTTTTAAACCAAAACATCCTGAAAATATGCGCTACTAGAAATAATACTGATACTGCCAATAAAGTTTCACGGATATCAGATGAAAAACTTAGGAGGAGTTGAGCGGACAAGCTTTAGAATTAAAAAAAACTTCAACTCCGCCAACAATTATTCATTGATGCTTCCAAGCAAGTTTCGCGAAATTATAACAAGGGTTTATAGAGAAATAGCCCGGACAAGAATTTTCTATTTGACTACTATTTATATAATTATGCATTAAAAATACAAAGTGCCATAACTTAATGGACAATTACCGAACCGGAACGTCACAACTATATGCTCATCTCCACTTCACATTGGTACTTCCTAGCAAGTTTCGCGAAATTCTAACAAGGGGTTATAGAGAAATAGCACGGACAAGAATTTGCACGGACGCATGGACGGACGCACGGAGGAACATTATATATCTCTTTCCATGTGTCATGTTCATTCAATCCATAACGTCCTAGTTATCTGTTATCATCATTATAAATACCAACCTCACAATCTCAACATCCACATCATCAATAAACCTCACAATAACCACAACCACATCATCAATAAACCTCACAGTCACCACAACCACATCATCAATAAACCTCACAGTCACCACAACCACATCATCAATAAACCTCACAATCACCACAACCACATCATCAATAAACCTCACAATCACCACAACCACATCATCAATAAACCTCACAATCACCACAACCACATCATCAATAAACCTCACAATCACCACAACCACATCATCAATTAACCTCACAATCACCACCACCAAATCATCAATAAACCTTACAATCACCACAACTACAGCATTATTGTATTTTTTTTCTATTCTATTCTATTGTGAATCGTTTTAATCACTTCTCTACTAGTACTACCTATTTATATTCACATCCTCCTCCTCATCATCCTCCTCATTATCATAATCATCATTATTATCATTGTCATCATCATCAGCAGAAACAACAGCAGCAGCAGAATTATCGGAAGCAGCAGCAGCACTAACATCATCATCGTCATCACAAACCATTATCATCTACTACCTTATTCGTGTTATTATACAACCATCCGCAGGGGAAAGCATTATCCGTAGTCAACGCCAGATGTGTACGGAGGGAGTAAAGTGCATTACAGTAATTATTGTATGCCAGTTTAGCAGCCGGACTGTAAACAGCACGTAACGTATAAAGGTAGGTACTTAAAATTGAAATATAATACAATAAGACGTGAATCTATAAGTGATCATAAGTGACTGCAATTATATAAAACACATGAGTACTGTAAACAGATGTTGTTTTGCTCATTTCTACTTTTACTTTTGTTTTTGATATCGTTCATATCTACACAACTGTATTTGGCAAATACAACAAGTGAAATGCTGACGTTCTACTTGAAAAGGTTAATTTCTACTCGATAATGTTAAGTTGTAAACAAAAGTGGTTGACCCATCGGAATTCGTCCCTTATCTATTAGCATTTATTGTGTAGCCTACTTTCGTTTTCGGTTAAAAATTTGAGAAATTATAAATAAACTTTTGTATACTATACACCTGGCAGGCTGACAGCTATGCTTTATTTTTACATCTTTTTTTAACAAAAAGGCGGGCTTTTTTTAACAAAAAAACGGGTATATTAATAACGTCTCGGTACACGATACGTACGCACACCAGGACGTATGTCACACTGCTTGTTAACGTATATCCATTTTAACTAGAAGGATAACGTACGGAAACTTAGTACATGTATTTCCTAGGGGTTGCAGATATGCTCTCATTTGACCCCTGGAGCCAGGAGATATGGGACAAAGGTCAAACACCCATACAATATTCTTACTGTTATGAACTTTCAGGATTGGTGCAGATATAAAGGGAGTCGATGCCTATAGATCTAAATATATAACATGTATTCGAGCCCCAGGACAGGGTGTCACAGGTGTAACAAAATGGGATATCATCTGACTGTCATCCAAGTATGAAATTCAAGGCCTTTGAGAGTATTTTAAGCCAATATATTGATCATCATCATCAAACATCATCAAGCCATAGAGAGTAGAACATTAATCTGGGTTTCAATCCGTCTACCACCACAAGTCTTTATAGGAACATGAGAGGGCAAAAGCGAGTACCATAATGTCGCGCCATCGACTTCTTCTAGTGAAAAAGTTATATTCAGTATATTCAGTATTGAAATAGATGTGAGAATCAAACGGCTAGATTTGAAAGATAGGGTATGCGGCAAGACGCTATCTCGTGAGGTTTCTGAAGACATCACACAAAGCCTGCGTAAAGGATGTTACGAAGTTTGTAAATAATCTCTCACAGAAGTCAGGTCATTGTCGCAGAAGAGATCTTAAACTATTTTTATATTTTTTTGAGCATATCAGGGTTACGATATATAATGATGCAAAATTCACTCGATGTAAATTGTACAATGGCTCTCGTCATAGAAAATGCCTATGGACTGAAGGTTTTATTGACACTTAATCCTCAATAACTTTAGTATTCTTTAGTAATCATCCACAGCATCGGTCGTATCTTCCTGCAACTTCGCAGCTTCCTCATAACGGTCTGTCTGAGATACAGACAGAGATATTTCCATCGTTGTTTCTATTACATTGTATTCCATTGTATCTTTTCGATTGGCTTGACATTGTATAACGACTTTTGTTCTTAGAAAATACATATTGTCACGCTCACGTTTGTCATTGTTAAATCTCTGTAACAACTCGTTTATAATAACGTGCTTCCCCTTTTATAATTTATGTTTATAGATTAGCCTCACTTTACCAGTATTACCACTTCAGACTCACTTGGGCAATGGTGTGGCGATGAGTAAAATGGGCTTGGGATATAGATAATTGCTTTCTTTTATCATCGGGAAAAAAGAGTATCTTCTTTTTTGCTGGGGCTGTTTATATTTTACTTTCTGAACAGCGGTTAACAAATAATGACTACACCAGTGTCATTGCCCTGCTCGATACCCCAGTACTCGTCCCAGCTCTAGTTTGTAACTCGTGAACAAGTATTCTTTTATTTCATGTATATATCAGTTCAGCGTAAGACTTAAATATCAACAATTGTAGCACGACAAATACGTATCAGTATGGACACACTTAAAAATAGAGCAGCAATGACTTGTACCTGACTTATATGCATCAGTACCTGGCTAGTTTATATGCATCAGACATGAATTGTTTTCATTCTTCTTTTCAGTTATATATCTCGCTATTGTAAGTAAACTATATACCAGATTAACAATGGGAGGTCGACTACATAACACGGATATGGACCAACTGGAAGAATGGATCGGGACTGGACCCAAGACATTCACCTTGCTGTACAGTATAACCAGGGATGGATGTGTCTCGAAAACCTTCCACCAGAAATGTGACAACCAGGGTGCTACAGTCACAGTGCTCTATAACCAGCAAGGATCTGTATACGGGGGCTACGCGGAGATGAGCTGGAATTCAACAGGCATCTGGATGTATGATGTAAATGCTTTTCTTTATCAATTACATCACAGTGGGAATCAGGTTAGAAGAAAATTTCCTTTAATTAAGGCTACCGCAAATAGTCACCTCGGATACACAGACTATGGGCCACTATTTGAGGGATCGGGAAAATTTCTCACATTCTCTGGTACAGTAAACAATTCTGGCGGGTACTTCGTTCTTAATGGTACCCTGAATTTTGGATCTTCGTTTGATAACCAGGGTATACCAATGGACCAAATCAACAATGGAACCATGAACGTGACGGAGCTGGAAGTGTACCGTGTTGTCAGTGAGTATAGTGATATTTCTTATTCATGGACAGGTTAAAACGCATTGAAAACTGATAAGTGTGTGATTTGTTCAGGTAATATTAAAGCGATGGTTGGACTTTTGCCTAAGTCATTTGTACAGTCTCGCACAAACGCCAGGTGATAACAATGGAAACTTTTAAAACTATCCAACAAACAGAAGTTAAAGAAACTAACCCGCCAAGTAACGGCAAAATTGCACTACAAAACCGTGTATAAAAACTCTATCTATGTGTTCAGGTCATATAATAAAGTATATGTGCCGATTAAACTAAGGCTTTTTTTCACGGTTTGTAAAAATACCCGTGATTGAATATGCGGAAAATCAATTATGAGTTGGTAACTCTTAATTCAACGCTCCAGTTTCGGGGTAAGGCTTCGTCGGTTAAAGCCGGTTAAGTTGTGTCCATAGAGTTTAGATTCTCAAAATATTCAAGTTATATATGTACTTCGTCGTCAGTCATTTTAGAAACGGTGCACACATGTTGTAAAATGTGCATGTTGTTGGCGGGATAGCTACTGCGTCATTATGTTTGTTTCAAAATTATTATTATTAGCAGTACTGGTTAAATACCACTACAGCATATGATGTGGCGACTCGTTCGTTCGTTTGTCTGTCCGTTTGTCTATCCGAAAAAACAACGCTTACGCCTTTCACCCCAAATGTCTAGTTGGTCTGAAATGAATTCAGCTTTCTGTGAAATGTAATATGTCTAAATATTTAATAAATACGAAAAAAGTATAATCGTTACTTGTCTAGACTCTTGAGTTAATGATATTTACGTACCAAAATAATCGGCATGAACTGTAGCTAATCCAAAAGAAAATCAGTTTGGACATACTTTCAATTTGACTGTCATTTGGCGATTTTTCTGAACATATATATAATATAATATTGTCTAACATTTTGTTTTCAAACACAACTAGTGCCAGGAATATGGCGTTGTTGCTGGAAGGAACGTGTTTTATATGTGCCATTTGTTGTATAGAAACTGTATTCGCTCAAAATTGTATCACCTTCTCCACTAGACACACATACACTTAACGGTGTAAAATTACCAGAACTATAATATGCATTTGTACTATTTTGTTACATTGTCTGACATGTTATTGTCATGTATATACACTGAAGTGATATGAAAACGCAACACGGGAATTTCCGCTATGTATTGTATGTACAATATGCTGCTTTTAATCGAATGGTACGTGGCTACGTAAGACCTCTCCTTTTGAAAAAAAATACTAAAACAACAAATAATACAGCAAATAGTATTCCTTCAATGTTTCATTATTCACAGAGTACGCGTTTGGCTCAATCATGTGAGCAAACTTAGGATGCAACATTTTGCAAACTATTTACGTTAAATACAGTACTGAACTAGCTCAATTTTTCAAAGAGCAACTTCAACATTTATGAAGTTCTTGTTACAAAGTGTAGTGTGATTAAAACGTCTACAACATCACAGTTGTGTCCTTTCTCTAGTTAACTGCAACTTTCTTTTTAAAAAACATTTTGGGATTTCTTTGGAATATTATGTGCAATTAAGCGTGCAGTATATACAATATATAGCGGAAATTCCCGTGTTGCGTTTTCATATCACTTGAGTGTACTTGTACCACACATGCCTTAGTGCCTATTGGATTTTGAAATAAACTATCTATCCAAACTATAGATATAGAAAACACTCGACCACCTAAACACCTTGACTGATTTCACTATAGGATACTCCGCTAATACATAAGTGGTGTAAATAAAAGATAGATGTTTTGCAATATCAAAGATGGCGGTCCCCGCTATATAGGAAAATGTATCGCTACTCCACTAGAACCTCAATACAAAATATGAGGTCTCAAAAAAGCCACCACTATGACATATTTTGGTGCAATTGTGAGGATTTCAGGATGTCCACCTGCGACCTTTTTTGTTGACGTATATATGTAAAATTAGTCCATAGCTACTTAGCCTTCTTAAACTCTTTAAGAATCTCGACGACAGGAATATTACAGATGGTTTCTAGTTGGACTTAAAAATAAAATTCAATTTCCTGTAATATCCAAAGTGGCCAAACTCGTATAATAAAATAGAAATTAGTGAAAAGTACAAAACCGAGGCATCCCAAACTTCAGATCCATATAAAAATCAAAATGGCCGACGTTGCTAAATCTAGAGGAAAAAAACACGGTATTTGCTTCTTCTCTCAAGCTTCACAGTTTAATAAACAAAATGTGTCCTTTTCCGACAATATCAATATGGTAAATGATTGTGTTCAACCAAAATACAGTTTTCTTCTTCAGCAAAGGTGCGTTGGCAAATACAGTTTCCAGACTAACGCTGTTACCATCGGACATCTTGCGATTATTAGTAGTAGAAACTTTATTAATGTTACATCTATTGAGATAAAAGCTACCCAACTTATACAAATCACTTTCGATGCTGAGGATGATAGAGGTAGAGTGGTATTGATGTGTGAGGAATCTGGAGAAACTCAAATGTCCATTTATTTTATTGCAGATGGAAAGGATGAAAAGAGAATACCCAAAACTGTAACCCCTTGGCGAGAAACACCGACTTGGAATACAAAGGTATTTAAAAAAGTATTTGAATATACGCTTTTCCATAAATGGTTGTTGCTAGACGAATTTCCTTTGATTCATGATAACATCTTGTTTTCAGTGAAACACATTTGCCCAAAGGCATTTATCAATGATGAAGATTACTTTTAACTGTGGCTGCATGCAGTTGGTCTTCATTACCCATCATCGTGAAACATACACTCTGAAAAAGGAAAATACTTGACTGAAAGTCGGGATTTGCTGTGGATTAAGAATAAGTATAAAAGTCGAACAGGAAATGTAGCTTTCACAGAAAACAATCAACCCCAAAACATGCAAAACGACAAACATGAATGGCAATGTTAATGAGGAATAAAGGCATATGACGTCACAAACACAAAAATGGTTGACAATAGGGCTACCACCTTGGAACGGTCAGTGGCAAAAAAGGCCGCTGGGGGTTTAAACCAGGTGCTAAGGTGCAACAAACCTCACACTTACCCTACAGTCATCCCAATAAAACGGGACTGTGTAAATAAAGAAATCCCCGCCATAAACTATTCTCTAACCAACAAGGCAGCATTAACAGGCAATAGAAGTAAAAACACAAATATGCTCGTGTATATATAAATACAAAAAACAATAGCCTAGAAAGCCACAAAAAAAGTACTCAATGATTCGGCAGAAGCCAGAGCAACAAGAGAATAAATCATTGAGGGCACGAAAAGACAAGATAACAGACAAACATCAAACGTCACCATCCTTATGGGCTTTAGGTAGACGTCATCATAGGGTCCATAGCCTCTCCGTTCATCGCACAATAAAGAGGAACGCATAGTGGAAATATTCCAAATTGTGTAACAATGCTGCTAAATTTTCCCAATTGAAAAGGTGGCGGTACCTTTGAAAAAACGTAAAAAAATGTAAATGAGTCCACCGCCAAGAATGCAGTACGTTGCAAAATGATAGGGTCATAACCTCTTTTGATAAACTTTTTCACAAGTTTAACAAAGATAGTATGAAAGTGATCATGACCAAGGATCTTACGAAGTTTGTAAATCACGTAACCATAGACTTTGACTGACAGCAGTTCACTCTCCTTTCCGTCGGATGGGTAACGTAACCGGGTGGTTCTGTGTTTCTGAGTCTATCTTCCGAGCATGTTAAAGAAACTTAGGAATAAAAAATTATATTTCGTTATTAAGAATAGGGCAGGTTCCCAGATTCATGTGTCCTCCTCTATCAGGCGCGGCTCTAAATAACATATGCGATTTATCAGTAAGTGTCTGTTTTGTCTCTATAAGTCACGTTTGATGGGAGATATGGTTGAACTGTAAAATAGTCTGCTCTAATCGCATGAACAAATATTAAAGCTTGTGACACCGCTAAAGACCACAACTCAGCTAAAGTCCACATACAGTTCCGCTAAAGTCCACAATTCCGCAATATAGGGAATAGGGATGTTACGTTTAGTGTTGGTTAAAAAATGGTGTTGCTTTAGTGCAGAAATTGTTACCTTTAGTGCAATTTATTTTATTACCTTTAGTGTATGTTGTTACTTTTAGTCCCAAAAGTGTTACATTTAGTGCTGCTAGTTACCCTTATAGGGGTTAATATCAAACTCTCCGTGTTTGTGTATGATTCTCTACCACGGGGAACTGTTTTTTTTGTCTATGCCGCCCCCACCCCAGGTAGAGTAAAATATTGATAGGTGCACGTGCATAATACTAAAGATCAGGTTATACTTTATCCGTCTTAATGGGTCTGCACATATGCTGGTGACCACCAGAACCGTATTGGACAACTCTGTCCCTTTGTTTTAGCTATATATCAAGCACGGAAATGTGGTTGTAAGAAAATAAACCGTACATGTATCAGTTGCAAATGCTACCGTGCTACTTTGGCATGTGCAGCGCCATGTAGCTATGCGTGACAACTTGAACAGAATGCAAACTTGAAAGTAGTTTATCAGGACTAAATATCAAGATATACAAGTTGAACAAGAAATGTAGCATTCACAGAACACAATCAACCAAATCATTGTTACGAGTAAAATATAACAAGAAAGGAAGCAAAGCCAGCCACACAAAAACATAATTAACACATTTATTTACATAAAATATTCACTTACAGAATACACAAATCCAGCTGTTCATTAATATCCAATTTTTGAATTAGTCCAAACATTTTTATCCAATGTTCCTTTAATTCACACTAGCAAGTGTCTCTTTAATCCAAACTTGACAGTAAGTGTCTCTTTAATCAAAAACAGTAAGTGTCATTTCAGTCTAAATTAATTTCAAATAATTCTTGTTTAGTCCAAATATCCAATTTCACTGTTATTTTGAATGAGCACAATAATAAGTAAATCCTCTCACAAATATTTTATAAAAGCATCAAAATCTAAATTAACTTTATTGAAGAATACTGAAATCTGATCCCAACTCAACTCCCAGAGTTTGTTTATATACTTTCACAGACTCGTCCTGAAGGGTCCCCCACTAAAACCGTCCAATGAAAATAGTCCAAATTTCATCATAAATGAATTTGCATAAAATAATCTAATGAAAACAGATCACTTCATCATAAATGAATTTGTACAACTAACTTGCACATGTTTACATCAGGGTTGATAATATGGGTACCGCCTTGGCATAGTCAATAGAAAAAAACGCCGCTGGAAGATAGTATCAGTCCAAACTTAAGTTTAAGATTATACAAAATAAAAAGTCTAAAATATGTCAATATTGGTAGTATTTTCGTATTTCTATGGGATTTTTGTGGGTGGGGTATTGATTTAATTGGAAATAGCAGAGTGAATCGTGAACGCTCGGCCAATCCCGTTATTCTTCGGGATTCCCGCCTCGTATCACGGTACTTCGGTATGTTCAAAATCTTGACATTCTGTTAGCCGGAAGGCAACGGCACATAAAATAGTGCACTGTTGCTATGTAAACAATATGGCCGCTGGGTGTACGTGTGGATGTATAATTTGCGTTGAGTGTTTTTTTTTACAATGCAGATGGATGTTTTATCACTGCTTTCATGTAAATAAACTATTGATGGAGCAATCAGCTGAATAACTTTGCAACATTTGGATGATAACTTTGATTTTGAATGCAAATTTGTTTTGGCGGGAATCTAAAGCGCGATGAGTAACCAATATGGAAACCTGCCTATTACATTCGAGTAATGCTGCGAAGCAGTGTATGAGATGTTGCGAATGAGCAAAGAGTAAGTTAAGTAATATGTTCCGTTAATAAGTACATCCGGATATCATTATTTAATACGTATATAACCGCAATTGTATGAATAACCGAACATCTGATAACCACTACAGAATATATAGTTTGTGGTTGGTGGGGTATACTCATATTTTTATTTTGAATAAATGCATAATCATGCCGAAATATTTGCAAAAATCATTGTTGGTTTTACAGTGGAAGCCAAAATATAGAGAATGAAAGAAAGTATTAGTTTAATATACAGCTGTATATTATATTTACAGTATTTCGGCCGCCATCTTGGATATTTGGCGGCCATCTTGAAAATGATCGAAATTGAATTGGCTCATGTTATTTTTCATTTGAATATAATATTTGCAAGCACTGTGCAAAATAACATACTCATATCACAATCTGAACTATTTTCTGGTTATTACCTCCGTTATTTAATGCAATTGTTACCTTTAGGGTTGCAACAAACGAATTTGCTGATTGTAAAGTATGGTGTACGATCGGGGTCAAAACTAGTGATGTAGGTGCACCTGTAAAAAAGTGTAGGTGTACCTATAAAAAGTGTAGGTGCACCTATATATTTTATGGGTGCACCTGTAAAAATGTAGGTGCACCCATAAAATTGTAGGTGCACCCATAAAATATATAGGTGCACCTACAATTTTACAGGTGCACCTATAAATATGGGTACACCTGCATTGTTAATGAACAGGGTTAAAAGTCTCGTCCAATCAAATTCCTTGTTACAGATTGACATTGTAGTTACGGGGTTAAATTAAAAACTTCTTAAATATTTTATCACAACAATATACAATTCTACAATTGCAAAATGACATAATAACAATCCTAAATAATTATTTTAAACTTGTTTTATATAATCTTATCATGCACATATAAACTTTTTGAAATGTAATTTTTACTTAATTTCCATAACCGAAACAATATACAACTACACCGGTGGTACGATTCACCCTAACGGACCGAAACGGACCGAAACGCCCTACTGATAGTCCACGCGTGTGAATTTAATGTGGCGTTGGCGTGGTAATCACACGTTTTAATGAAAAAGTATCTATAACTTATGAAAACCGTTTTCTTGCTAAAGTAATTCACTCCATATCGAAAAAAAATGCACTTAACCAGGGAGTACTCCCTGCCATAACGAACAATTATATGCAAACCGTATTTCGACAAATGCTATGATAAATGAGCATTAAGACATATAATTCAATGGTACATCGATGAATACTATATTAGATGAGAAATAACCTATTTTGTATAGACATCATATTGGTATTTGTTTGCTTAAACAAGTTTGTTTGTGTACACTGATTCGTACATAGCATTCGTTTTAAAAAAACACAAAAGTATTCAGTGTGTTACTTTTTTTTTCTGTCGGAAGAATTATCATTTTGTTGCATCAAACAAATGTATGGATTTATTCAAGTAGAAATACGTTTTTTTTGTATACCTTTATTTTAATTTCCTATTTGAGTAGTGTTGAATACTGTGAGAATAAGGTAAGTGTCTTAACACTTACTGCATTTTAGAAAACAATATCTACACATATTTCACATATATATGCACGATTTTTAATTCTTTATTGATTTTTTAATTAAAACTGTACATACCGATCGATCATTTATTCTAGTTTCCAACTATTCCTAAAGATCACACGCACTTCTTTTTGTTTCTTCGTATTAGACTATTTGTACTTATAAACGGTCTAATGTATTCACGAACACTTACAAGACACATCTAGAAGTTGAACTAATAAAAACATGGTAAGTGGCCAAACCTAGCTAAACATCACTTTTATTACTTTTAATTGATCATTTATTACCGCCAGAGCGGATATCGGGGTAATAAAAGTGCCTGCTTTTTCTCACCTCCTAGACAAATGTTTTCATAAGAACGGCGTGTTCTACCCGCAAATGTCCATTCAAGCATGATAAATTACAGGATAATTATTCCATTTAGAAATTTAACATGTAAGTAGTAAGTAAGTAATAGTGTATTAAAGTGTCACATATTAAATACAGTTACAATTACAAATAGTATACAACATTGTTATTTTATATCCTGCCATCATGGGCATATAAAATACAATTGTACATGTTAAAACATAATAAAAGTTACAAATGTATTACATTAAAAATATTCGATAATTAAAGCTATTATTTAGTATTTGTTTACACATAATTAACCTGAAAACTACAATTAAATTGCAAACTCTCATTATTTTTAAAAAAACAACAACATTCGTTTATACATTTTTAAAAGTACGTTTGCTAATGTGTGCTGTAGCATATCACAGTCAATTAAGAATGTTAATTTTTCAGTTGATAAAAACAGCAAAAACCTGTTTTTAGCTTGATATTCTACATTAAAAGGTTCATATCTAATATCTGAATAAAACTCACAGTCAATCAAAAAATGAGTTTCATCCTCGATTGTTGACTTGATACAATATTTACAAACTCGTTCAGGGACAAGTGTTTTCGGTCGAGTATATTCCCTGTTTCAATTGCTAATGGAAGATTATAGACAAGGGCGTAGTAATGATTTTTAGGTTGTACGCTCACAAATAAATTTTAAGTTAAACATCGTAGATGCGAATGTTTTAGAGTCGTGTTGTATTCCACCCCTGCACCCCTACCCCACCCCTTTCAGATAATGCAAAATCAAGCCCTCTGCCTTTATATGTATATAGATTTTTTAAAACAACACGAAATCAGTAAAAATAAAAGTAATTTAGGTGTGCATCTAGGTGAATAGAAATATTAAGTAATTCCCGTAGGTGCGTCTCTTATGGCAAGTTTTTTTTGTAAGCGTGTTTTGTATGCCCACATACGTGTACGAAAGAAATGAAAAACGAATGTTAAAAATAATACACTGAAAACGCGTCATTGAAGCATTTTCAGTCATTATTATCACCCTACCAAACCTACACCCTCCATAGAAAAGTGAGTACAAAATAATTGAAAAATAAAGCTTTGTTTAGATTGTACAAGAAATACAAAGAAACTCGTCATATTACAGCATTTTCAGTACATGTATATATATTTAATTTTCTTACCTCTCATACACACAGTGTGTGAGAAAGCATCAGATTGCAGCGTTTTAGGTAAATGTTTTTATTCAAGATTTCTTAGAGGAAGCTATCCCCCAACCCACACCACACCACCCCATCCCGCCCACCCACTTCGACTCAATTACGCGCACCCAATTTCGTGCCTGATAGTTTACACTATTATATCTTTGTTTAACTTTTATTGATGATGACAATGCTTAGCTTTGAATGAAGTAGATTATAAATAGTGTCTTTATTTCTATTAACGTGTATCATGTATATCAATCTCATTAAAATCAGACCCTCTATTACTCTACGATACTCTACGCTATAAGCGAAGAGTATCAAGAGTATCAAAGTGTAACTAGATTTTGATCAGAACCTGATCAAACTGTCAGAGTTGTCGAAGATGAAGACTGATTGATTTATCACGAAAATAACTTCGAACATGCAATCAGTGGAAAAAAAAAAGAATTTCTGAATATTTTGACGTCACTGACGTCATGACGTCGGGATACCGTATATACACCCTCAACATGTCTTCATAGTAGTCAGAGAGTAAAATATTTTCCTATTACAGTCACAACATGTATTCATACTAGTCAGAGAATAAATTACTCAGACAGTAAATTCCTGTCCTATTACAACGTGTCTTACTAGAGTAAAATACTCTCCTATTACATCCGCAACATTTCTTCATACTAGTCAGAGAGTGAAATACTCTCCTATTAGAACATGTCTTCATACTAGCCAGAGAGTAAAATATTCTCCTATTACAACATGTCTTGATATTAGTCAGAGAGTAAAATACTCTCCTATTACATTCTCAACATGTTTTCATACAAGTCAGAGAGTAAAATACTCTCCTATTACTAACGCAAAATGTCTTCATACTAGTCAGAGAGTAAAATACTCTCCTATTACACCTTTAACATGTCTTCGTACTAGTCAGAGAGTAAATACTCTCCTGTTACAACATGTCTTCATACTAGTCATATAGTACAATACTCTCCTATTACACCCTCACCATGTCTTCATACTAATCAGAGAGTAAATACTCCTGTTACAACATGTCTTCATACTAGTCAGATAGTAAAATACTCTCCTATTACACCCTCAACATGTCTTCATAGTAGTCAGACAGTAAAATACTTTCCTATTGCATTCACAACATGTATTCATACTTGTCAGAGAATAAATTACTCAGACAGTAAATTACTCTCCTATTACAAAATGTCTTCATACTAATCAGAGAGTAAATACTCTCCTGTTACAGCATGTCTTCATACTAGTCAGAGAGTAAAATACTCTCCTATTACACCCTCAACATGTCTTCATAGTAGTCAGAGAGTAAAATACTTTTCTATTATATTCACAACATGTATTCATACTAGTCAGAGAATAAATTACTCAGACAGTAAATTACTCTCCTATTACAACATGTCTATATACTAGTATCAGAGTGAAATACTCTCTTAATAAATCCTCAACATTTCTTCATAATAGTCAGAGAGTAAAACACTCTCCTATTACATCCTTGGCAACAAAAAAATAAGAAAATGTGAAATTTATAGAGAATATTTTTAAATTTGCTTGAAAGAACTGAAACATATACAGATATGATTAAAATGACAAATAAACTCGAAAAATATCTAGCTTATCACAATTGCCATAATATCATCCTATAATGTCAAGTTAATAGTCAATAGGTTTGAACATGTAATAATATTTATTATTTTTGCAAGCTAAATTACCTGCAATAGAAATAACTCGTATAAATGTGGAAACGTGAAATTAAATGTTTCATATTACAACCTTATGAGTTGTTCAGGTGATGCAGCAAAATACTGAATTGATAACTTGAACATAGCTTCAAAGGAAATTTATAACAGCTGTCAGATGGACATCCCGCCATCACTTGAATATTGATAACACATGTGACGGGGATGTCTGTACCACGACATGAGGAGGCCAAAGTACAGACTATATACACTCGACATAGTTTTCGGGCATTTCAAATTTACATGATAACCGTCATATCAGAGGTTATCACAAGGTTCAGAATATTTGATATTGACTGATATACGACTACAATCCACGTCTCACAGCTAGTATCTACACCTAATTTTGAGACTTCGTAAAAGTAGAGTCTTTAACCTTAATACAGATATATTAGGCCAGTAATTATAGCCGATAATAAGAGACAATGTCAAACAAATTCCAACAGAAAGTATTTTAGGATTTTTAGAATCATTGACATGTAATGAGTTTCAGAAAAAAAGTCCTCAAGATAAAGATGGTGGAAAATGCTAAATTTTGGGGTAAAAGTTGCGTTTTTAAGAGAAAATCTCCGGAAACTGGAATAATTTTATAAAAAATCATTTGAGCAAATAAGAATTTTCTAACAGCGCGGAAATGCTCTTCCAAATGCATCTCTATGTAAATCAAGGTTTTATAGATGGATATGAGGTTAATAATATGAGATTTTAAGGCAAAACTTGGAAAAAATGAATAAAATCGTTGATTTCTGTAATACATTTGGTGTTACTAGGCTATAAATGAAAAAATACTAAATGAGCTATAAACAATTAGTTTCTTACTGTTTTGCACAGAGAAAGGTACAGAGATGTCCCAGAAAAAAGTCCTTTTGAATACGACGATCTGAAATACTTTATTTTTGGGTCTAAAAATGTATTTTTCATAAAAAAAAATCGCTGAAAACAGGAATCATTTTGTAATAAGATGTTTGAACATAAACTAATCTAATGGAAGTGATACAATGGTGCACAATTATATATAGAAATGTTTCATTGTATTGTAAGTTAATGTGAAAGTTCACATTGTGAGATTTTGGGGCAAATAAATGTTGAAAAAAAAATGAATAAAATCGTTGATTTCTGTAATACATTCGTAGTACAGTGGCCCGTTTTATGGAACATCTTACGACGATTTTGCTCTTAAGTCAAATTATTAAATTTATTGCTATAAAAACGTTAATAAACATGTTTTTTAAATATCTAATACATATATTGTTCATTCATTATTTACACCCTTAATTGTTTGCTTCAAATGTTTTTAAGAAAAATGATGGAAGGTATTTTATTATGACTTGAAAATACAGCATATTATATTCATTTTAAAGTGAGGAAACCTTCTTCCAAACCCATCTTCATGTGAAACACGGAACCAGAGATCGATAAGATGCTAATTAAATTAAAACAATTGTCCTTCATCAAAAATCACTGAAAAAGAATCATTTTCAAATAAGTATTTCAACAAATATAATTGAAGTGAAAAAATGATGTATAAAACGTACATTACATATGTTTGATAATATCAGAACTTCAGAAGTGAATAAGATCATAAAATTGCGAGGTCAGGGTCAAAACGTGGAACAGAAATGGGGAAAAACACCAATGTTTTTGTGATACAATCAAATTACCGGGCTTTAATAATGAAGTATGTATGAACTAAAAGAGACATTTGTAAAAAAATACTCGGTCTACATTTGGAATCACATCTATGTGTTCCGATGAAAATTTTAACATTGTGTTATCCAGAAGTCAACGGGACAGAAAATAGTTCACTGTTGCTGTATTCTAAACAGTATGGCCGTTAGCCACACGTGTAAAATGTAAGATCTGCATTGCATGTTTGTTACTACAATAAAGATGAAGGTTATATCAGCGATTCCATGTAAATAAAATATATATAGATCTATTGGCCAAATGACATTGTAAAACTGATGATAATTTTGGGTTTGACTTTTAATGGCTTTTGGAGGGAATCTGCTGGGGTCTGAGGACGCCGCCATATTAGTATGACATAGCCAGTATGGGTTCCTTCTACATAAATTCGAAATATGATTCCATGGAATTTATCGAGCTTTTGCGAATCTTAAAAGATCATTTCTAACGGTTTCCCACAAAGCAATGAGCAACGATGTGTCGGTATCCAAGGGTATGATGAATGGAAATGCTTTTCTTTTGTGAAACAATGCAATTTTCATCAACATTTGCTGAAAACCAGAATCGTTTTTAAAATTGTTTTAGCTTAAACAAAAAATACACTGATGTCACAAAATGTTTCACTATTCAATGTACATAATTATATAATTATATCAAAGTTTTTCATTGTATTTGAAATTAAGAAGAATGTTCAAACTGTGATTTTTTTGACGACTTGCTTAACAATTGCATAGAATCACCCTTTTCATACACAAAGTACTTGGTTATAAACTAAAAAAGTGTAGAAAGATCATTTTCTTGTATCAGTTTGGCGCACTGTCCCATCAGACATGCCTCCGCAAAGGAGCGAACCCATGTGGGGCCGAGTATTTGAGATGTAGGATGAAGTTTCCAATCATGCATGCCTCGGGAGCGAACCAATTGGGGCAGAGGCCTGTGGCTCCAAAGCCATGGCCATATCCTCTGGGTTAGCGAGGCCTCTTGTTTGTAACCAAGCTTGTATACATATGTAAATACATGTATATAGCTTTTTATAGAGTGTGAGGCGTTTAGTCCAAAACACAAATTTTATATTAACGTACAAAGTTATTTTGGAAAAATAATAATAGTGATGGATATGCATGTTTTACAAGTGTAGTAATATTAGTGCTACAGCTGAAACCACCAGTTGTGCAAAGTTTGTACCAAACATTTTCGTACAAGGGATGTCTGATAGTTAGCTAAATCTATGGATTATCCCACTTAGTAACACACTAGTCTTCCATCACAATCATCATCTTTTAAATAACATATATACCTTGGTGTTTTCAACAAATAATTGCTTCTCGGAAGTGTGGGCATTGCATGTTAATGAAAGGTTATATACATTATGAACAACTAACACAATGTAATCAGAGTGTAAATTTATAGCATTGAATGTGTAACAGGTTTTTGTAGAAAGCATGGAATCTCATGTATGCAGTGCCAAAATGTAAGCTCTATGAATTCTATAGAAATTGAGATTCATTTAAATTAAATTTTTAGTTATTCGATCACTCTTTTCTTACATAAAAAGCAATAATATTAGGTGATGTGAACAAAAGCTCCTGCAACTTCGACATGAGTATTGCGTAAAATATCAAAATTGAATTTCATACAGTTACTTTGAACGTGTTTTTAAAACTTATCATACAGTTTCCGGTGATATTTTTCATTAAAATGTAATTATCACACCTAAAGATAAAACATATTGCACCATTTTAATATAAGTTACCATATATGCTATTTAAATGATTATAAACCCTGTTGTAATGATTGCTTGAACAATATTTCCACCACATATTCAATGAAGTGTATATGTTATACGCCGTTTGCGAAGAACCAACCAATTACGATTTCCGAAACGGAGGGGCCATTTACGAATATTCTTATTTATTGTATTTTACCAAATAAAAACACATACAAATGCTTGTTTTCGTAATTTTAGTACAAACATGTTTGGTTTTATAAATAAAAAGCTTCTGGAATAAACAGAGTATGTTAAAAATCACAAATCGTGATGTTCGGATTTCAGAATACTGTAGGATCTGAAAAGTCCATGTAGAACGATCTTTTTAACCCTGTTTAATAGTATTGAGGCCGTTGCAATCTTTCCTTTATTATTAATTCAATAATAAGATTTATAGAATGGTATTACCAGAAACTGTAAATAGCCTTAGGTTAGGGTAACTGTTATTTTCTAAACAAATTAAAAAAAAATGTTTTTGACAATGATTGATAAAAAAAAAACCACTATTTCACTGTTAAGCATAAAATAAATTGTTTTACGTAATTTGTAGCACATTTTAGGCCATATATGACGGTCAATCTTTTTTGTGATAGTTGGATATTTTCTTTTTAATACATAGAAATTCTACACTATAACGGTTTTTAATACTATAATGTACTATAATATAAAAACCCTGACTATGCTATATGCAAATAAGCACTACAATTGTTTTTAATTACCGTCTAAAAAATTGAATATATTGTAAGTGCTTATTTGCAGTAAGCATTTAAAAAAATCTTACTCCCAGATAGTACTAAATTATATTCATGATTCATTTTTAGTTTAAACTGATTTATTTTACATAGATTTAACGGAAGCTCTATGAACTTATTTGAATCACTGTCTTCCTGGGTAGAACCAGTACTAAGCAAATGCAGTTAAAGTGTCTTGCAAAGAGAAACAACGCATATGACGCAATGGCGGGGATCGAACCCATGACTTATCGATGATGGGTCCAACTCTATACCACAGTGCTCCACTTTTACGCTTTTAACCCATTGATCATGAATACTTGAGATTAGCTAATTAATACAGACATCCAACACTCGTACTAATGAATTTATGATATCCATATGCTAATATCTTATTCTGAACACATCTGATGATTGTAAATTAAGACTTTATAGGCTGGCTGTGTCACAGTTAGTCATGTGACTTTCATTAGCCAATGAAACTGGTGCTTCTATATTCAAACATAAACGCAGTGTGTTTATGCAAAAAGATCTGTCGTATTTATTTGGAACAATAATAAATGATTTCGAAATATATTGTTTTATAAGTGACTTGGGAGTGATACATTAACTTATAAAACAAGGATATACATGTACATTATTCATGCAGGATACCATTAAAGTAAGTATTATTATACCACCGCTTCGAAGAAGTGGGTCGAAGCTTTGTCGCGTCTTATTATTTAACAGATAATAGTGACATGGTTGCATATTTGCTTCTAATTTTTGGTATGATGTGAAAAAACGTTATGAAACCCACATAAGGGTTACATTCCACTAATTATACAGGCTTCATAAGGTTACACTCCACTAATTTTTACACAAGATTTCACAAAGTTTTTAATTATTTGTCCTGTTATTTAACAGATAGTGGTTGCATATGTTTTTTTTCATCTTTTATGACGTGAAAATATGTAATAACCTCATAAAGTTATTCACTACTAATTTTAAGACCTCATAAGGTTAAACTCCACTATTTTACGTTGTGTCACGTCTCATCCCGTTGCATTATTTAACAAATAGTGGTTGCATGGTTGCATATTTGCTTTTCCTTTTTTTGCTATTTTGTGAAAATACATTATGAGAACCACATAAGGTTACATTCCACTAATTATACAGATTTCATAAGGTTACACTCAACTAATTTTTACATACGATTCCACTGTTTTTAATTATTTCTCCTGTTATTTAACAATGGTTTCATATTTTCTTTTTCTTTTTTTTATGATTTGAAATACATAATAAAATCTTCATAAAGTCACACACTATTAATTTTAAGACTTCATAAGGTTACACTCCACTAATTTATGCCGCGTCATGTCACCTTTTATTATTTAACAGATAGTAGTTATATGGTTGTTTTCATTGTTGTTATGATGTGAAAATACATTTTGAAAACCACATGTGACATTCCACTAATTACAAGACTTCATAAGGTTACACTCCACTATTTTTTACATAAGATTCGACTTAGTTTTTAATTATTTGTCCTGTTATTTAACATATAATGGTTGCATATGTTCTTTTTCTTTTTTTATGATGTGAAAGTACGTAATAATAACCTGATAAAGTTATACACTACTAATCTTAAGACCTCATAAGGCCTAAAAAAAAAATTGTGTGGTTCGGGTCACCCGACCTACCTACAAATACCCGCCGACCCTGACGTTTTTTTGGTCCATTTCGAAAAAATAAAAAAAAATTATATATATATATTTTTTTTTTTTTTTTTTTTTTTTTAAGGATTGTTTTTTATGAACACGAATTTACGTTGTTTCGCATCATTTCCCGTTGCATTATTTAATAAAATAATGGTTGCATGGTTGCATATTTGCTTTTCCTTTTTGGTATTTTGTGAAAATACATTAAGAAAGCCACATAAGGTTACATTGCACTAATTATACGGACTTCATACGGTTATACACTCTACTAATTTTTACACAATTTCACTAAGTGTTTTAATTATTTGTTCATATTTTTTATGATTTGAACATACATAATGAACACTTCATAAAGTTACACGCTATGAATTTTAATACCTCATAAGGTTACACTCCACTAATTTATGTCGCGTCCCATCCTTTCGCGTCCCGTTGTATTATTTAGCAGATAAAGGTTGTATATTTGCCGTTCTATTTTGTATGATGTGACATACTTAATGAAAACCGTACACGGTTACACTCTACAAATTACATAATTATAAGACTTCATAAGCTTACATTCCACTAACTTTTACTTCAGACTTACATATTTTAATTATTCGTTGCATATGATCAGATAATTGTTGCATATTTCCTTTTCCTTTTTCTTATTTATTATGTGAGAGTCCACATATTTTTTAATTACTTGTAATTGAGACTCTGCTCAGAACAACCTTCGGAGTATTCCCATGCATCCATATCAAGGAAATTATACATATTCTGACTGGACACCAATGCGGTAGTATTAATAACCTCATTATATAATATTATAAACCCAAACAGGTATTATAATATACATAAAACAGTGTAAATTGCATTTATTCAGTACTGTACTGTATTTACAGTTCACTGTACACATTCAACAAAAACAAGTTGTTTAGATAACTATTTGAATGTAAATTGTACAACAAAATTTGAGTTCATTTTGTGTAAATGGCGATAATGCATATAAGTGATGTAACGAGGCAGACCATTTCAGACACAAACACGTTCGCCTATTGGAGAAAACGTTACTTCAAAACTGGCAGCTACATATCAGTACCAATGGATAAAATACATTATATACATTTGCAGCGAGCCATATGAACCTCTTTTAAATACACGTATGTATGATTAATATAAGTAATAGATATTCTTCTGCAGAATTTGAAAGCAAACTATTTACCGAAGAAAATCAGATTATCTGAAATTTCAAATTATTCTGGAAATCGAGCATCAATTGGAAAAATTTCCGCAACAGAATTGCAATATTTTCCGAAGAAATGCCCATGTCCAAATATTTTCAAAAAAAAATACCGATGTCCGAATGTTTGCCGAAGCAAATGCCGATGTCCTAATATTTTCCAAAGGAAATGCCAGACGTCCATTATGGCGGCAAATGTTTTCCAGAGAAAATGCTTTTGTCCGAATTTTAGCCGAACTATTGCCGATGTCCAAATGTTTTCCGAAGAAACACATTTTTGGACAATTTTGTCCAAAGATATCGGAAAGCCGAAGACTTTATTATCAGACTTTATTATTATTAGACTTTATTATCAGAAAGCCGAAGACTTTCCAAGGAAAATGAATTTATCCGTGGAAATTTTTTATTATTTATTTTCGAAGTCCGACTTATTTTCTAGTAAAACCTATGTCCATTACTCCAAAGATTGGAATTATGCATTTATTCCGCAGACTTAATTCGGAATAACGTGGAAATTATAGAGATGGGTATCCTAGGTCTTCAAGCAAAATTATAGTTTTTATAAGTTTCGATAAACCAAGCCAAAATAGTTATCAATGTAACAGTCGAGCAACTAGGATAATGATCAATATGGCCGTTATCCTATGTTTTCGAGCAAAAGTATAGGTTGGTTTCAATAAACACAATCTATCTGTTCATGCCCAGGCAAACGCAGTAGTCTTGAATATTTATAAGTTAAAAAGTTAAAACTATATGGTTACACGGTATTTGGCTGTCTAGGTTGTTCCTACAATCACTGGTTGGCCATGATAATTGCCAAGGCTAATTTCTGGCCTCCGGTGACGGTGATGTGGAATAAGTGCAATTTGATATCAATTTGACTTTTAGATACGGTGTGGTATTACTTCTCTGATGAAGATTTGAACAAACATTCTTTTTCATAACATTAGGTACTTATTTATTCTGTTTATGAGGTTGACGAACTTGATGCGACATCTTGTCCCTGTTTAGAAAATATCACGGACAACGTAAATTTGAGATGTCCCTGTTGATATTTTAATCGGCTTATAAACAGCATGTAATGCAAACACATGAGACTACATATATTACTTTTTTTTATATAAACACATGATATGGTAAATAAACAGTGCAAATAATCTTAATATATCGATCATTATGACATAATATAACCACGAGGAGAAACCAAAACAAAGAATTTGCGGAAAAACGCAGGTTACGAAACTGGCATATTTCTCCCGTTTTTTGTGTTTTTCCGATCTAATATATAAATATTCATGGTACTTAGTTTGAATACCGTCATTTTTTATAAATTTAACACTTATAACCCGAGAAAAACGTTTTTTGAAAATTATTCGTAAATGGCCCATCCAATAACGAATTCGCAAATGGCGTGTCGATAATTCGGAATTATCGAGTATTCGTAATTGGCGTGCTACATATACAATATGTGTATCAAAAGGTTATAAATACATGTGTATGTAATTACATCATGTTTTTCCTTCATTATTTTATATATAAAATTTCCAAATGATGTAAACATGATCCATGGTCGTAACCATTGTAACTAGACATTTATTCAACGGACCTTTTGTTTGCTACAGACCTTAAAATTGAGCATCTAACTAAATTTCTGATACTATAAAACATGTGGATATTATAGGTTATTGAATTTGCATGGCTAAATATTACTTGGAACGAGTTGTTTTGGCAAAGGACGACGAGCTTGCGAGTCGTCCTGCGCCAAAACAACGAGTTCCAAGTAATATTTAGCCATACAAATGCAATAACCTTTTTATTGTATACTTCCATATTGTTTTCGATCAATGTTAATTGTATGACTATTACTTTTCATTGTATTTGTGTTATTTTTATAGCTTTTGATGGAATCCTTATCTTGTCATTCAGTTTCATTTTGTGTGGATGATTATTTTGCGCGAAAACGACGTCGACGTCGGATGACGTCATTAAAAACATCAAGCGATTTTTTCTAAAGTTTGTTTACCATTCGATAACGTTAAAAACAGTGGGTGAGTGATCATTTCAACTATTTTATCAATTTCTGACAGAAAAGGTTGAAAAAAAACACATTTTTTTTTTAGTTGACACTATAGGAAGGATTCCGTTATTTTATTTGAAAGTAGTTCCTTATTTCTATTTCGCGGGTCTTAGCAAGCACGAGAAAAAGTTCCGGTGCAATATCAATGTGTGCAATATCGTAGAATATTGCACACTTAGCTCAATGCAAACTAACCGGGACAATATGAAAGTATACAATAAATGCATATATAGGATAATATCACTTCAAGTAGATTATGTATATTCAAAATACATATTAACAATGATTCCTGTTTACTACATTTTTTTATGAAAAAACATTTTGCCACCCGAACTTAATGCATTTTTCAACAGTATACGCCTGATGACTTTTTTTGGGGCACATCCTTGCATCTTGCTCTATAGAAAAACCATTATAGATTATCATTTTATAATTCATTTCCCTACTTCTTTAGCTTAAAGGCCTGTACTACGACTGCATTACAGAAATCAACGATTTTATTATTTTTTTCAACATTTTGCCCCAAAATCTCACAATGTGAACTTTCACATTAACTTACGATACAATGAAATATTTGTATATATAATTGAGCACCATTTTATCACTTCCATTAGATAAGTTTATGTTCAAACATCTTATTACAAAATGATTCCTCTTTTCAGCGATTTGTTATGAAAAACACATTTTTAGACTCAAAAATAAAGTAAATTATATCGTCGTATGCTAAAGGACTTTTTTCTGGCACATCTCTGTATCTTTCTCTGTGCAAAACAGTAAGAAACTAAGTTTTTACAACTCATTTATTTATTTTTTTAATTTATAGCCTAGTTACACCAAATGTATTACAGAAATCAACGATTTTATTCATTTTTTCCAAGTTTTGCCACAAAATCTCATATTATTAACCCAATATCTATCTATAAAACTGTGATTTACATGGAGATGTATTTGGAAGAGCATTTCCGCGCTGTTAGAAAATTCTAATTTGCTCAAATGAGTTTTTATAAAATTATTTCTGTTTCCGGAGATTTTCTCTTAAAAACGCAACTTTTACCCCAAAATTTAACATTTCCCACCATCTTTATCTTGAGGACTTTTTTTCTGAAACTCATTACATGTCAGTGATTTTAAAAATCCTGAAATACTTTCTGTTGGAATTTGTTTGGCCTTAAAACCTATAATTACTAGACTATATGTATATTAAGACTTCACAGTCTAGTGTGCTATGCTTTAAAGCTACTGACCTGTGCTTAAATCGCATATCGATTTGAAGGCGTGTCTTTACCCGTAATTTCATGTTCACCAGTTCATGGCGAAATCGGGTATTTAAAGCTACTTACGCTATACTTAAGCCGCGTGCCGCTTTGAAGGAGTGCCTTTATTCGAATTTCATGTTCACCAGCTCACGGGTATTTAAAGCTATACTTAAACCGCATGCCGCTTTGAAGGCGTGTCTTTACTCGTAATTTCATGTTCACCAGCACATGGCGAAATCGGGTATTTAAAGTTACTTGCCTTACACTTAAGCCGCATGCCGCTTTGAATGCGTGTCTTTACTAGTAATTTCATGTTCACCAGCTCATGGGTATTTAAGCTATACTAAAACCGCATGCCGCTTTGAAGGCGTGTTTTTACTCGTAATTTCATATTCACCAGCACATGGCGAAATCGGTTATTTAAAGTTACTTGCCCTATATTTAAGCCGCATGCCGCTTTGAATGCGTGTCTTTACTCGTAATTTCATGTTCGCCAGCTCATGGGTATTTAACGCTATACTTAAACCGCATGCCGCTTTGAAGGCGTGTCTTTACGTGTAATTTCATGTTGACCAGCACATGGCGAAATCGGGTATTTAAAGCCACTTGCCCTATACTTAAGCTGCATGCCGCTTTGAATGCGTGTCTGTACTCGTAATTTCATGTTCACCAGCTAATGGCGAAATCGGGTATTTAAAGCTACTTAACCTATACAAAGCCGCATTCCGCTTTGGGAGGCGTGTCTTTATTCGTAATTTCATGTTCACCAGCTCATGGCGAAATCGGAAATTTAACTACTTACGCTATACGTAAGTCGCATGCCGCTCTGAAGGCGTGTCTTTACTTGTCAGGTCATGACGAAATTGGATATTTAAAGCTACTTACGTTACAATAAAAGCCGCATGCCGATGTGAACGCTATACTTAATAAATACTGATAAAGGCGATCCTTTGGAAGCAACAAACGTAACTAACAGAATAAAGTAGCAGACTCGGTTTTATTTAGTCTTTTAATGAGAAGTAATGTAGGAAGCAACACATCTCACGCCCCCTAGTACCGGCTTAAGCGGTATTCTATTTCAAAGGCACCCATATTGGGCTCGTTGGTCTCAAAGGACCAGTAAACATAACACTACTGATTCGTAGCGCGGGGAGACTTTTAAGCCGCATGCCGCTTTGAAGGCGCGAAAGATGTTTAGAAGCTCTCCGACCAATCAGGGCACAGTAGATTTGAAGCCTGTCTAGTAGGTCAATCCGCGCGCACGTGAAATTCTGCGCTTTCACCGCTAAGCAGGTCAATCCTGTTGGTTGTAAGTCCCGTGATGTTTATGTCTGTATCCGTAGTGGTTATATGTCTCCGTAGAATCCAAGAAACGGCCCTCAGAAGGGCCACGGTACCACCCTAGTGTGGGGTGTATACCAAATCAGAACGTGTTGTATCTGTACTCATGACTGCCTGAGTAATACACTTTTAAAGTTCAGCTCGATGGGACTAGCTTGTACCGAAAGCCCACCGGGCCCGACGTTGATGGTGGTCGATGGTGGTAGTCACGTTCTAACAACACTTTCAACGTTCGGCCCAATGGTTCGATCTACAACGACCACAGGACCCGACGTTGATGGTTGACGTTGATGGTAGTTCCCTGCAGGACGCGTCGACATCGCTTGAAGAGTTGTTGGTATCGTCGGTAACGAATAAGCTGACCAAGCCCGGACACGTAAATATCTCCTTAAAGCTACCGAGTCTCTATATCAATCGATTTCTTCTTTGTAGGCGTGTCCTTATTTGTAACTTCATGTTCACCAGTTCATGTCGAAATCGGGTATTTAAGCGAGTAACTATAGCGCATTCCATTCCATTTCATTCCATTCTCATTCCCTCTTTGTGTTTATGTGTGCGCAGTCGTGTCTCTTGCTCCTCAAGAGATCGATCAGTGGTGTTGGGCTTTGGACTTATAGACTGATAGGAAAATTAGGAAAGTTTTAAATCAGGATTATAAACTGAAAGGACATAGGATTATAGTGATAAAAACAGTAAGGATTACAGTGTTTCAAGTGAAATATCGCGTTTTGTGAATTTATGAACTTGTGGAAATATAATCTAGTGAAATAGTGAACAATAGTGAAAACATAACAGGACTATAAAAGTGCAATACTACCAGATAATAAGAATACAGAAAGCCATTAAAAGTAAGAAAATACATGGTATGAGTTGATGTACAGAGATAACTTGAGCGATCACTCGAGAGATACTTAGTACACCAAATCAAATCATAATAGCTATTATAACCATATATATAATCATAATCTAACTAAATTCATCTATAAAACGGGTGTAAAACAGTAACAGATAATAATAAGTATTAGATAATTGATAAGTATTAAACAAGCATTTAGATCGCAAAACAAGGCAATAATTCAACATAAATCAGATATAGGTGCTCTATATCCGGTCCGCGCCCATCTACTCTGTTCTATTCTATTCTCTCTTGTTTATTTATATTTATTCTATGTAGTAATAGAGAATGATAGGGTCGAGGCCACCCCAACTAGGGCCGGAATAGGCAAAAAAGGCAAAAATGTACTCAACATGAGAGCGCCATTAATGGCAAGTACGCCTAATCTGACAACATTAGGAAAGTTAGGTACTAAACGAGATGGAAGTCTAGATAGTAGCAACGAAAGTATGGATAGCATGGGTAGCCCAGTTAACAAAGCCCAATATATAGAGGTAGAGTAAGGATATAGCAGCCTGTATAAAAGTAGGGCAGATAGGGCAGATAGAGATAGAAATCTAGAGCAGAATGGGGTAGATATATCAGTTCAACAACTGGTAGAGATACTTGACAGATTTGATTCAATAGAGGGGGGTCCCATTAATGACTCTTTAAAAAACAATCAAACGCAGGAAACAGTTGTTGCCCAGGGGGTAGGGTCAGGGAGCAATGACAAGGAAGGGGGGTGGCAAACAAAAATCAAACCTAGGGCAAAAACAAACCAACAGTCGGATACAGTGGTAGACGCCCTATGGATTTTCATCACCCTGACAACAATCCAGCGGGCCTTCCCAATGGACCAACTGAAGGCGGTAATTACACAATTTGTAAAGCATGTGGGCCACACATACTGTGAGGCCCTAGCACAGGTACCAGGTCAACTACCACAATTTAGAATAAACGCTTCTAAAATGGACCACGCAAACAATTTTAAATTTGGGCAATATGATTTTAAAATAACAACAGACAAAAACAAATCAACGCCTTCAAACAAACAATCTAAAGGTATCATACTTATGGATGCTGGCCAAGCTCAAACGGAAGAGGCATTAAAACAGCTTCTAAATGCTAAACAAAACAACATTACTAGTGCATACAGGGGATTTGACAATGTGAATGGCAAGCTCAAACCATCGGCCACAATAAAGGTTACTTTTAACTCAGCAAACATCCCACTTGAATTAAAGTTGCAACAAGGGAAAACCATATTAGTAGAACCTGCTCTCCTGACCCTGATCCGATGCAACAACTGTCAAATGCATGGTCATATAACCAAAAAATGCAATACGCATATATCCATATGCCCCCACTGTGCGGGTCCCCATACAGCTGTAGCACTACGGGGTTGTATGCCATGCTTGGTACTTTTAATAACAAGGTCCGGACTTCGCGTTGTGATTTCCATAATTTATTGGTACATATAAAACAGTCCGAATAATTACACATTCATAATCCTGTTATATATATAAACATATCCGTTTCGTATAGTGGTTTTTAGTACGTCCATTTGTTAACTAATTAAATAGTCCCTATTATTAAATGTCTTAGGTTCACAAAGTATAATAGTATTTAGATACTTTCAAATGTCCAAACCTTCCAATTAGTATGTAACGATGACTGCACTACTATACTGGTTTACATAGTATAGTTTAACTTATCCCACACCCTGTCTTAGACTGCGGGGACGCATCTTGTGGATACAAGTATTGAAACTGACTCTTGAAACAATGCAAAATAAGCATAAAAAAACAGAGAACGCTTTGAAAAATTATGCCAAAAACAAATGCCCGGAAGCATATGAAATTTATAAACTAACAAGAAACGAAACGAAAGATACAATTAAAAAGGCAAAAACTAATTGCTGGCAAAAAATCATTTCTAAAATCAACCATAGAACTAAATCAAAAGATATTTGGGATATAATTAACCGATTTAGGGGGGAACCAGCCAAAACAATACCAACGCTAATGCAAGGAACCAAGTATATATACAACGATAAGGAGAAAGCTAATACGCTAGCAAAACATTATCAGAAGATCAGCAGTAATGAGGAACACAAACAAGAATTCCTGCTAATAAAAGAATCTATGGAAAACATTCTTGACAAAAAAATGGAAACACAAGATAGTCATATAGAAATTGAATACAATAAAGATTTTACTCTATTTGAATTAGAACAATCATTACAAAATTGCAAAAATACGACCTCTGATGAAGATCTTGTACATTATGAAATGATTAAACAATAACCGGAAAATGCAAAATTAAAATTAATAGAAATATATAACCATTCCTGGGCAAATGCAATATCGCCAGAAGGCTGGAGCGAATCTGTTATAATACCGATACTGAAAATAGGCAAAGATAAACACCTCCCGGCTTCCTATAGACCAATATTTCTAACTCCAGTAATATCAAAGGTCATGCAAAGAATGGTTAAACCAAGACTAGTCAACTATGCTGAGAAAAACAATCTAATATCTAAATACCAATCCGGATGTAGAACTAACAGATCATGTGAGGATCACCTTATAAGACTCGAATCAGATTATAGGAAAGGGCAAATGAACAAAGACTTTTTACTAGCTATATTTTTAGATCTAAGCAATGCGTTTGACAAACATTGGAACAAAGGGGCCGTGGTACAACTATATAACATAGGTATAAAGGAAGAATGCGCAAATGATTGGCAAATTTCCTAGACGGCAGAAAAATTCAAGTAAAAATAAATGGTAGTATATCAGAAACATTCGCGATCGAAAATGGCTGCCCACAGGGGAGCGTCTTATCCCCAATAATATTCTGCATATTTATGAATACGTTAGAGAAAGCTATCAAATCCTACAATATAACGAAAACAAACATTAAGGATCATGCACAACTGTCGCAATTTGTAGATGATGGGGAAATGTGGTTGTCGTCTAGAAGTCCAATTAAACTTATTAAAATGGGCCAAGAAATGCTAAAAGTAATAGAGGACTGGTCTTTAAAATGGGGACTCACGATAAACCCAGACAAAACACAAGTGTTACTGGTATCAAAAGAAGGATACCCTGAGCGGCAACCACAGTTCCCCACACTAACGCTATGTAATAAACAATTAGAATACGCGCCCTATGCTAAATTTCTCGGTATGTACTATGATAGGCATCTAACATGGGGAAAACATATAGAATACGTAGTTAATAGATGTAATAAGGATATAAACCTAATGAGAATGTTAACAGGTACAGACTATGGTGCAGACAAAAATTCCCTACTCTTACTATATAAAGCACTAATACTTAGCAAAATTAACTACGGCAGTATTGCATACGCGTCGGCATCAGAAAATACACTCAAAAAACTACAAGTTGTTCAAAACAAAGCGCTACGAATAGTTACAGGGGCGTATAGGGGAACCAATCAAATTGCAGTTCTAGTAGAATGCGGGGAACTACCCTTGAATCTCATACGCGAAGAAAACATGCTTAAATACTGGGCGCGAACAAATAGGTTAGGAGATAAATTACCGGTAAATGACCTAATTACTGAGGTAGGGATATTTGAGCATAAAAAAGGTAAAACGCGAGTAAACGCGCCATATACTCAAACTGTGCAAGTACTATTGAAAACATATAAATTACAAGATATACGAATTCAAGAACCAGTATTCCCATCAATGGTAAATATGCAAACATTAAGCCGTGTTTTGAACTGCAAGAGTTAATAAATAAAAAAATAAATAAAAAAACAACCCCAATTGACGAGGCTAAGAAAATAACCGATAATCAAATAGAAACCAATTACTCTGATCGCATCAAAATATTTACTGATGGTAGCAAAGACCCGGAAAAAAATCTAGCTGGATCAGGCGTACTAATATACAGTCCGGACAACAAAATAATCCATAGGTTAAAAATAAAACTAGACCATCTGTTATCTGTATATACAACGGAACTTTGAGCAATATATGCTTCGATTGCATGGGTAAACATGACTAATACCAAAAAAGTAGTAATCCTAAGTGACAGCCTAAGTGCAATCAATTGCTATGGGGAGGTCCCAAACGAGGTAAGATCTAATAGTAAAAAGTATGTATGCCATCAAAAAAGCAGTAAATAATAATAGAATAATTGATATGACCTGGATCCCAAGTCATGTAGGAATAACGGGCAACGAAGCAGTGGACCTGATTGCAAAACAGGGTTCCATAAAAGGAAGTCTTATACCCCTTAACCCTAGTAAATGAAGTATATAGTATCATAAAAAGTAATATCAAACAAGAATGGTTCAATATATGGAAGAATATCAAAACGCAAAGAATAGATCTACATCCTCAAACGCCACCGAAAATAGAACAATACAATGATAATAGACTCTTAGACGCTATATACACGCGGCTTAGGTTAAGGCGTACATGCATAGGTTCAGAAAGATACGATAACTTAAAGAACAGAAACTGTAATGACTGTGGGCAGCCAGAAACGTTTGAACACATCTTCTTTGACCCAACGCGATTATGTCCGCGCTATAAGGAACAACGAAGCGAGCTACAAGCAGAACGGCTGGAACAGGGCCTAACAGTAATTGACAAACAAACACTACTATTTCCTATAAAGTCTGTTATGGAGAAAACAAGGGCATCAGTTTTCAAATTTATCAAAAATTCTAATCAGGATACAGTAATATAAACAGTAAATTAATGGCCCCTTGTCCCATGGTATGTATGTCAAATGACATACACATAACAGACATTATCATGCAGAGTGCGTATGTCAGGAGACCCACATACATTGTGGACATGATAGCAGCTGGCATACACATAACAGACATTATCATGCAAGAGTGTGTATGACAGCTGAACTACATGTCTATAAACATGGGTCGAGGGGCTATTGACAAGGTCACTGCCTATGGCGCTTTAAAGGTTAGGTGCACCAATATGGGTCCATGGCCAAATCTGCCATCCTTCCTGACACTCGGTAAAGACTGTGGTGTAACTCTCCCGGGACTTGGATTTGTGAGCGCTGGGTAAGGTTAACGATGCGGACAAGGCAGTTGACCTTATATCAAGGTATAATCAATGAAACCTATATATAAAACAACAGAAATGTAGAAAGTTAGATTACAGTGACATACAATATGATGTATGAATTATAATTATAGGATATATAGACAGTAGGTCTATCAAGGGTCCCAACACAACGCACGGTGGGGCCGCGCTACCTAATCTGAAGGAAGTACACCTACGTAGTAAGGCGAGTCTCTCCACTGACACAAATGCAGCGAGTGGATGCAGCCAGTGGGGCGCGCAAGCGTACACCAGTCTAGGCTCGAGTAAGACTTAAAAGATAGGGTGGCTCGACAACACTGTGGGTTGTTAAAAGGATTACAGTTAATGTATTTAATATGTTATAGAGTGTAAATAAGTAAGAGGATATATATATATATATATACCAAATAGAATAAATACTAATAGACATGCAATCCCGATTATATAAATAATGATAAGTAGTATGTGCTGCATGTCGGTTAACCCCTGAGAGCGGTGCTCCCCCACTATCGGAACTGATATGCAGAACATAACGTACAAACAACAGAGTAAACATAGGTAACTAGATGGGGATAGGTCAAAGCGTTCAATTAATAAAAACGTAGCAGGTAGCAAATCATTGGTTGATTCTGATACTGGGCTCCATCCGCACATGGATAGTTTCAGTGGTACAATGATAACGGAGGGTCACAAGTGATCTTCTTTGTACAAAGCTCAGACGGCGCCGCGACAAGCCCACCCGTGGTCCTTCAGTTTGAGTGGCGTCTTTGGGGTCCGTGTCAGCAAGTTTGAGTACGGGCTCACTTACCAGCTTAACATTTATAATAGAACAAACCCCGCCTGGATAGATATAGTACAGTAATATAAACACAGGCACAGATACTTGTACGTATGCAGGTGTTGATATATGCAGTAATAAGTGTAAATATGTGTAAACAAGAATATACACCATCATATATAAATACCAAGCTGAAAACTAAAAACCCAGTAAGACATGTCAAAGCTAGAAGATAATGTAATATAGCAGTCGAATATAATGATTTAATTATATGTGTATATAATTACTATATGTAAAGGAACAAATCTCTTATAAGCACGAGATGGCAGACAAAGAGGTACGTATACAAAACCCTAACCAACAAGTATCATCTACACCTATAAGAGATTGACCAAACCATCTTGTCTCTGTAAATAAAACCATGATAATTAAAATATTATATAAATGCATATGTACCAATAAAGGCTATTTGCCCAAATCCAAACTTTGTAAATAATAATCTAAAAATGAGGCCGTTTTATGAGTCTATAAACCAGCAAAAGGTATAGTCAAGACATTAACCAAGCCTCGTGCCTCGAGGCATAAACCCCAAAATACACCATTACACACCTTTGGTATGCAACTGCTGACCCTTGAAATTAAGTAAGCCACAGCTACGTTAAAAGCGAACTGCCAAATAACCCCACAAAACTGACCTTTAAAAAAATATGCGGTACCTTGTCAGTACGCGCGTACCCCATCACTGCCCAAAAACCCCAAACCAGGGGCCGTGGCCCCATAAAAGAGGGCTATGGTCACTTGGTATTAATACAAATACGGTACAATGCCAGGCATTAAGCAGGGCAGTATGCGTATCCCACATCGCCCCACGGCCCAATAACCCCACAACCATGACCTTTAAAAATATATGCGGTACCTTGTCAGTACGCGCATACCCCACCACTGCCCCAGAACCCCTAACCTAACCAGGGGCCGTGGCCCCATAAAAGAGGGCTATGGCCACGTGGAATCAATACAAATACGGTACAATGCCAGGCAATAAGCAGGGCAGTATGCGTATCCCACTTCGCCCCACGGCCCGTAATCCCAGGCCAAACCAAATATATCAAGTAATGCAGATGCGGACCCAAACACATAGTCAAAAAACAGCTTAAAAAACCACCAAACACACCCATAATCATAGCGCGCGAAATTAGGTTAAATTAACCGCCAGTGCTATGATTATATATTTGGCAGACAATTCAGACAATCTAGTCGACTCTGAGGCGGAGTCATTCAATTCAAAATTCAAAATCAAAATCTTTTTAGTCCAAACATAATGCCGAGTCAACGGGGGATTCTTCCCGGGGGCTCATATGGTAGAGGGACTCTAATCCTTAGAACAAAAGAAAAAAAAGCAGGAAATCATTGTGAGGTAGCGCCGTGGTGTAATGGTTAGCATTGCGGCCTAGTAACCCAGGGATCGCGCATTCAATCCCAGCCAGGACCGAATTTGGGTTAATTATCGAAATATTTTCAAAAGTATTTCCTACCTTACCAGTCCTTTGGATGAGACTTTAAACCGAGGTCTGCTCGCTAAAATGCTTAGTGCAATACAGCGAGGATAAATAAACGCTTATACGCACGCAGGAAATCATTTACTGTTACGACATTCTACTTGTTTTAAACACAATTTACATACCAAAATCACAGTAAATGATATTCTCATAAAGAAAAGGTTAAAGGTCCAACAGGAAGAGTCGCATTCACAGAATACAGTCACTCCAACAAGTATTACAACGCGAAGGTGATTCAAAAGCACATCACAAACATATAAGGGTTGACAACAGGGGTACCGCCTTGAAATGGTCAGTGGCAAACGGGACCATCGGGGAGTTTAAACCGGATCAACGGTGCACCAAACCTCACTCTTAACCTGTCATCATCCCTAAACAAAAGGACAGTGTAAATAAAAAATAATCCCCGCCCCTTACATTTGAGAAAACTTAGATATGTGTTACAAGAAGAAACACAGACATGTTCATGTATATATCAAAATATAACCTAAGACGCTAATCTTATATGTACTCGATGACTTGTCTGACGTGAGCGTATCAAGGGGTAAACCGCAAAGGGCACGACAAAACGAAGAGAATGACATTCATCAAACGTTTCCCGCCTTAAAGGATTTAGGAACACGTTATAGAGTCCACCGCCCGTCCGGTCCTTGCACAATGAAAGAGGAAAGTATAATTGCAAACTGTAGAAGGGTCTACAACTAAGCATGTTGTGCGCCGCAGAATACTTCGGTCGTAACCTCTGTTTATACATTTTCTAATAATTTTGATAAATAACACATGAAAATTATCACGACCGATAATCTTCCTAAGTTTGTAAATCACATCTCCATAAAAGACGGGTTGTGATAAACCTTGTCGCAGAAGTGTTTTAAGATTGCTATTATATTTTTTCGAGCAGATCAGTGTTACGATAATAAAACTTAGGACAAGTCTTACGTAACTAATGGTAACGGTAACCCTGTAGGAGGTGTTTTTCAGTAATGTTAATATTACGAAGGTTGAAGTCCCCAACAAGCTCCGGCAAAACGAATTAACTGAGAAATATACACGCCATAAGAAACATATTGGGGATATCCCCATCTAAATGTGGATAATTCACAATATCGAAATTGTAATTGGTGCTATCTCCATATCTCCATAGCATTGGAACTATCTCTCTGGCACTGGAGCTATCTCTTCTACGAAATCGCGTATTTCTCCTCCAGAAACGTTCTCCGTGTTATTTTGTCAACAGGCAATATACGGACATCAGCTGGTTGATATTGGATGTCGATATGTAGCGTAAATAGGACAAAGAATGTTGAAAAACTTTGGTGGCGACGATTAAGTTGAGAAAAAAATGCAAAGTTCGAACGGGCTAAAAGTCCAAGGCGTCAACTTATGCATCTTTCGAGAACAATTTTGGGAGGTCTGCGAAGCTTAAACATAACTACACGGAACTGGTTTCCCCGATTTTTTCATTTCAAGGCAAATAAAAAACAAAGAATAAATAGCAAAGCATACCCACCTTGCTTACCTGTATTTTTGGCGTTGGAACTACCTCGGAAGTGGCGATGGAGTACTTTTGCATATACTTCCAAACGGAGGTAGCTCCACTGATTACCAGCCGTGGTACTGGTTCTACCCAGGAAGACAATCAAGAAGTACCTTAGAAGCGAATCGCTTCCAACAGGTATAGAATACAGTAAGATATTTAGCTTCTTTGCTTTGCACATTGTGGGAGGCCAGGGAACCAGGCTAGGTGGTATTATAACGTACTGGATGGAGAAATAATGACTGAATGAGTAAATTGAATTGAATTGACTCTTGTTTAACGGCTCATTAATACATTATAGGTTATTTAGAGCCGCCCCAGAGAGAGTGGAAGGTGGTATTAAAGCGTAGTGAGTTGTGAATAATGAAATTAAATTGAACTGCATCTTGTTTAACGGCTCACCAACACATTATATGTTCTTTAGAGCCGCCCCAGAGAAAGTTGAAGGTGGCATTTTAACTTATTGAGATGATTAATTAATTCACATGATGCTATAAGGTTTTTAAAAAGGCCAAATACAAAACAAAACAGTAAACTGAAATAGTTTCTGTGTGTGAAAAAAATAATATATTTACATGTTTTGAAGAAACACCAGTATGCGAATGATGTATCGTTTTCAAAAGGAAAAGTGTTCCTATTTGATTTAAATATTTACATAATGACATATTTATAGTACTACTGTACTTAACATTAAATTAATTACGTTTATCTATTGTTTTTACTATATTATTAAGAAATATGCATAATGAGTAATTATTTAGAAGTATGTTATTACTGTAGTTACCAGTATATGAATTACGTGAATGTATCATTATTACTAATGAACTATATGTATATCTGTCAAAAAAACTTGTTATCATACTCTTCTCATAGTATATGTGTGCAACTGTTACCGCCAAATGCATTGTCGATGAACATGTATATATGTTTGAGCCTGAATAAAAACTGAAAAACTAAAACTTATAATATGTTTTTTTAGATCGAAGTACATATATATTGAATTATATGTACAAGTGATAGCAATATAATTCCCATATGAGTTCAAAAACCGAATCGACAAACATTTTCATAAACAAACAGATATCCAAAGGTTATGGGCTGCTCAATTTAATGCATGTGCTATAAACTGTGCAACCAAAGCTGTGGTTTGTAAATAGACTATTAATTATGTTTAGAATAGAAATAAGTCCCTTAGACAAGTTTGATGCACCCCTGTGTGTTGTATGTATTTGACACAATTACAGCTGTGTGTATTTTGCATTTATGGTGGAGATTATTTCATATCGTGTTTATGTTTTATCATACTCTTCTCATAGTATATGAATAAAAAATTAAACTGAAACTTTTTAAAACGAATAACATTCACATGAAGAAAAAATTGTTCGCGATCTTTCAAATATAAAATAACACGACAATTTTAAATGGGTATACTTACTTTGGCCAATTACAAACATGGCAGAGGTATTACTTAATCATGATGGTGCTAATTGTTTACGCCAAACTAATATGGCAACACAAAGACACCGTAAACAAATGATTCATTCTTCGTTTCGGCGAATGATCTAACTACCTGTTTGACAAAATGTGAGAAAAGTATTTTAAAAGCATGTAAGAAATAACAGATGTCTTTACTCGGCCTAAATATATAGGATAATACTTTATTATACACAAACAATGATAACAGTGTAGTGAATGAAAGCAATTACAATCATAATAATAATTAATTCAGACTTAATTCAATTCAAATCAATTTTTTATTTACAACAGACATTACAATGGTTTTTGCCAATACAATATAGGCGGATACAATTAAATGCAATGAGAAAAGTATGTTGTAAATACAAATATCTTTATTCAGCAATAAAACGTTAACGAACATACTATGAGTAAAAAAACTCGCCAAAAGGCCTAGTGCCATAGGGCGAGCAAAAATAAAAAACTTTACCTACCCTATGAGTCAAAATGTATAAGTAATGTATACACATTTGAAATACGCTATGGATTCATTTGTGCTGTAAGTTATATTATAAGTTATATTAATTAATATCATGCATAAATATGTTGATGTTGAAAATAGTGAAGTAAATAAAGTATTGAACAAATGAACGTGATAATAGACAGATGTGTTGCCAAATATAATGTCAGTTATAATAATAATAATAATAATAATAACAATAATAATAATAATAATAATAATTATAATAATTACCCTCAAAAGACCTAAATGGTTTGTTTATTGATTGATTTATTCGCCTGCAATAACTAAATAAAGAAGAGAAGCTGTATGCCCTGCTTAATACTACGGATACTAAACGTGAAATTAGGTAATTTTAAAAACTAAAACATTAGTCGGTCGTCTCCAAAAGTGAATATAAAAGTCAATATATTGTTGTCATTATAAAACAAACTCCGGTTCATCTTATAACAATCACATTTATTTCATAAATTGGCATTCGCATCTGTTTCACCCATCTACCATCTACCAGTTTCTTTTTTGTAATCGATGAGAAGAAACTACTGGTTTTGTACATACTATTCATCATCCTATATACACTGATATGGTTAATGTATCCATTTATTAAATGTAAACGTAATCATTAATAAGTGAATTAAGTGTGATATTGTAATGAAGTATTAAGTAAGAATTATATTGGACTTCGCCACAGAACTCCTCAACTATTGATTCTTATGGATTCGGGAAGTAAAGAGTACTGGTTCTGCCAAGGATAAAATGGATGGGTCTGCATCCACAACTAAAATATCGACCCTCATATATACTCTAAAATGTGCTGACAATGACGTAGAACATTATTCAACTGAAACTGACAACCAACAATCAACCGTCAACTGTTCTTAATCTTTCATTTCTAAACTAGCTCTTTAGACTCGGGTTGAAATGTTGACTGTGTACATTAATTACAATGTTTAAAAACGTTGGTCTTTTTGTACAAGCATTCAAATACATTATAATATTGTGTTTAAATGCGAGGGCCAAATAGGCATCACCTTGACGGTGATTAAAGTGTATGTTTACACCTGTCATCAATCCAGAAATATCGTGTCAAGACGGGTGCAATATATCACCTCAATATATCTCGTGTCAAATTTTAAGGTACTCATAGGATTGTCGATTTGGATGAGGGAGGGTCCAAATAGGCAGCACCTTTGGAGATGGCGTATGTCCATAGGTGTAAGCGGATGTTTTTAAAACACCTGTCATAAATGATGAAATCTCTTTTCTTAATGTGTACAATACCTCGTGTACAACTGGGATGGAACTTTAAGGTGAGGAAGGGCCTAGCTCGGAATCACCCTAACGATGGTGTGAAGGATGTAAATGTTTTACAACACCTGTCATAAATCAAGTGAAAACGGTTGTTATGCTAATTTGATGAAGGTTGTGTAGAGTTAGTCGCATTTTAAATGTAAAATAAGGGATTACCTTCTAGCACACACCTTTTGGATGTTGGAATTTATATTGTGTGATTTTGTTTTAAAGTGCACACATAACCAGTGTCAGAAGATATCACTGGTGGATTATCATGTACTATGGCGTGGTATTCCAGTGTCCCAGCACTATATCTGTTACAAGTGGACAGTATGTATATACACATTACACCGTAGAATCACACACATACGCACGCGCACACACACACGCATTATTTTATATTTCAAACTCCCCTCTCTCTCTCTCTCTCTCTCTCTCTCTCTCTCTCTCTCTCTTATTTATTTGATGTCGAGTTATCTCATTTCTTCCCACTCCTTTACATGTTCGCGCATTGTCTTATATATATATGGGAAAATAATACCCTGTTTATGTTTAATTCATTATTTTTTTTATATTTATGTTTACATTTTATCAACAATTTCTAGGCTTGCACATCCAATAGTATTTGCAATTATAATACATCGACAGTGAAAGCAGATAATTTGCCGTTCTCACATAACGTGGAGTCTTCACGCGACACCATCCATACAGCAGTAAATATGATCATACCCATTTTGTAAGCGGCAATCTGATCATTTCAAATGGAAAAAGTATAGGTGCACCGATACTTTTGTGCGTACTTCTAATTATGGGGGGTCAAAAAGAAAGTGTAGGTGCACCTGTAAATTGAAGGTGCATCTATAAAAAATGCAGGTGCACCTATAAAAAGTGTAGGTGCACCTATATATTTTATGGGTGCACCTACAATTTTATGGGTGCACCTACATTTTTACAGGTGCATCCATAAAATATATAGGTGCACCTACACTTTTTATAGGTGCACCTACACTTTTTTACAGGTGCACCTACATCAGTAGTTTTGACCCCGATCCTACACCATAGTAAAGAGCGCACTTAGCGCTTTAATGTATCTTCCTGCCAAATATTGCATATTTATAAAACTTATGGATCATTTATACATGTAAACTACACCTGGCGCAAATATGTTTTGCATTAATTAATGAAAAAAATGCTAAAATGTCTCACATATGAAATAGTGTTGTGGTCTTTAGCGAAAACGTTTGTGGTCTTTAGCGATAATATTTTTTGTGGACTTTAGCGGAAAATGTTGTGGACTTTGGCGTTCGTTTTTTGTGTGGACTTTAGCGGAAATGTATGTGGACTTAAGCGTTTTTAGCTCTACTGGCCAAGGGCCAGCAGAGCTTATGGGATGGTGTGTTGTCCGTCTTCCGTCGTCCGTCCGTCGTCCGTCGTCCGTCCGTTAACTTTTCTTCAAACGACTTCTCCTCAGAAACCGCTTGGCTAATTTTGACCAAACTTCACATGGATGATCCTTAGATGAATGCTTTTTAGATTTGTTAAAATTAGGTCAGCGCTACATTCAAGATGGCTGCCATTACCATATATAATTGAAACCTTAAAAAATCTTCTTCTCCAGAACCGCTGGACAGATTTCAACAGTTTTTAAAATGATCGCCAACGCCTAGACTATGAAGTTTGTTCAAATAAAGTCCAACGGGTCAAAAATGGCCGTGCCCCGGGGGTCCAAAGTTTGTATATTGAGGTTTTGCATGTTTTTCATATAGACATATTGGAAAAAACTTTAAAAATCTTCTTTTCTGAAACCACAAGGCACAGAGCTCTCATGTATTACATGTAGCATCAGCTTATGGTCCTCTACTAAGTTTGTTCAAATGGTGACCCTGGGGTCAAATTTTTCCCCGCCACGGGGGTCACAGTTTTACATAGACTTATATAGTTTTTTTTTTTTAAAAATCTTCTTTTCGGAAGCTACAACAGCCAGAGGTTTGATATTTTGCATTTACTATAAGCTTATGGTCCTTTACCAAGTTTGTTCAAATGGTGACCCTAGGGTCACATTTGGCCTCGCCCCAAAGGTCACATGTTTTATATGGACATGTATAGGGAAAAAGTTAAAAAATCTTCTTCTCTGAAACTGCAAGAGCCAGAGGTTTAATATTTTGCATTTGCTATAAGCTTGTGATCCTCTACCAAGTTTGTTCAAATGTTGACCCAGGGGTCACATTTGGCCCCACCCCGGGGGTCACAGTTTTACATAGGCTTGTATAGGGAAAATCTGAAAAATATCTTCTTCTCTAGAACCACATGGCACAGAGCTCTCATGTATTACATGTAGCGTCAGCTTAGGGTGTCTACTCAGTTTGTTCAAATGGTGACCCTGGGGTCAAATTTGTCCCCGCCCTGAGGGTCACAGTTTTACATAGACTTACATAGGATTTTTTTTTTAAAAATCTTCTTCTCGGAAACTACAAGAGACAGAGGTTTGATATTTTACATTTATTATAAGCTTATGGTCCTTTACCAAGTTTGTTCAAATGGTGACCCTGGGGTCACATTTGGCCCCGCCCCAAGGGTCACATGTTTTACATAGACATGTATAGGGAAAAACTTAAAAAATCTTCATCTCTGAAACTGCAAGAGCCAGAGGTTTAATATTTTGCTGTTGCTATAAGCTTATGGTCCTTTGCCAATTCACAGTTTTACATCAATACTTGTTTTAAATGTTTTTAATTTTTGTTTATTTATTTATTTTTATTTATTTTTTTTACATTTTTTTTTTTACATTTTTTTTTTTTTTTTTTAAATTTTCTATTTTTTTTTTTTTTTTTATTTTTTTGAATTGTTTTTATTGATTTTTTTTTTTTTTTTTTTTTTTTTTTTTTTTTGATTTTTTTTTTTATTATCTCTACTGGCCAACTTGGAAAACCAGCCAGATCGGACCAGTAATGGTGGAGTTATGGCTCTTGATGTAGTTAAAAATGCTATATTTTGCCTCTTTACGACGATTCATAACTTTCACATGACATCATCAAAATAAATTGACCAATCAGTGATCAATAAAATAGAACACCTCCACATTCTGATAGGGGGTAAACTCGGTGTTTATTGATGGTGCTCAACTGACTTTAGCCCTTTATAAAACTAGTTTATAGTGATAATTATATTAAAAACTTTATTTTTTGTGTACATCTATGTGTCATCTTTTGGTGTTGTCTGATTTTAAAACATCAATATGGATACATTTAATTTAAATCATGGTCTAATGTTTTCATTTTTCATATAGAGTTTGAGGATAAAGTCCGAGTAAACCCCTTTATTTTCACCTACTGAATATCTCAACCTACCGGAAGTTGACCAGATGTGAAAGTTATGAATAGTCACTCGCTTCATTGATGTCATAAGAGCCATATTAGCCAGTAGAGCGTCCACAGGCCCTCTTGGGCCTCTTGTTTTATGTGGACTTGTGTGTGGACTATAGCGGAGTTGTGGACTTGAGCGAACATGTATGTGGACTTTAGCGGAGTTCTGGTCTTTAGCGGTGCCACAAAGCTTTCAAGTCGATGTGTTTTAGATATAAATTATAACAATTATACAACTGGGTACTCAGGAATTTTGTTAAGTATATAATGAATATACCATGAATACTTAATTAGTATATATACTCCTCAACATAATTTAAGGACCACAAAAAAGAACAATTATAATTACTTATTCTTTAATATTCTGCATTTCAAGTTAATACTTTTGGGTAACGTAACAATAGAAAATGGCACAAATCAAAACATGATCCTTAAAGTATTATGTGTATACATATTAATTATTTGTTCGTGGTATTATATAGCAATATCCTGATGTGCTTTACTCTAAAAAAAAATGGTGTAAACACTTACTTTGTCTATGCATTATGTCGCTGTATTATTTAATCTATGACGTCATCATACCATTGTGGCTTTGTCACATTATTGTTTATTTGTCACATAAATCTCGTATTATTTGTTGCCATCAGCTTCTAGAGAAACTAACAGAAGACGCAGTAGCCTTCAAGCCAATGCCTGAGCTAAACATTCCCCAAGCCCGAATCCTGATGATCGGTCCCGTGGGTGCGGGCAAGTCGAGTTTCTACAATACAATCAACTCCATATTCAAGGGTCGTATTGCTACCAGGGCCTGCAGTGGCAGTGCAGAGCAGAGTCTCACCACAACGGTAACTGATTAAAGGGACACATGGCAATCTTGAATTTTTATCATCATTAAAATTAGCGTCTCGATTTATTAATTCAGTATCTCTATTGTGCCCATCTCTTCGAGATACGTGAGTGCTCTCGCGCTTGTCGAGGTTGTTGGCGGAGGGACTTCAGAACTACACACACACACACACACTTAATTCAGTATCCATTTTACTTTAAACCTGCTTGCATATAATAAAATAAAAAAATTGAGTTTTCAATTTTCTGTTTAAATATATTATTGGTGCAATATAATCTACAATTTGTAATAGGCAAAAACAGCTTGCTGTATACTATTCTTATAATTAATATAAATGATTAAACAAAACTTTTGAAAAACGAATTTTAAAAAAATCAAGATTGCCGTGTGCCCCTTTAACACTTCACTTGCTTGAGAACTAGTCTAGTGCCAAATCATTC